>CM031601.1:38548813-38556313 GCA_018398815.1 Conus ventricosus
TGAGCAAATTCATGTTGGTGTTCGATCTTGTTTTGGTGGAACATGTCTTGAGGAATTTGTCTGGAGGTATGTCCACAGTGCCATGATCAATGTTGTACATGAAAGTTAGCCTCTGCCTGTTTCGCCGTGATTCGAGGGTTTCCCATCATAGTTCTTGCAGCATAGATGATACGCTGCTGGTGCAACCATGTTCTTTACACGCATAACGTGCTGCTCTTCTTTGCACCATTTCAATCTTTTTCTTTTGGTCTACTTTGTACAGGCTCCAAACTGATGAGCAATACTCCAGGTGTGGGCGTACAAGGGTTAGGTAAGCATTAGATGGAAAGAAGACATATGGACCGTAAGCTAGTACAGTTCAGAATAACCGTCACTCCCAGTGGCCATGTGAGCGAAAGGGTAACTGGAGGAACAATTCCCTCCCTCAGCCTGACAGGTCCAAGCATAACAGCCATCACAGACGTAACAACAAGAGTCCTAACACTTACAGATCGAATCAGATTCGAACCTTCAGCTCCCTTCATTTGTTCCAGCCATCACCTGGCAGGTGACTACCCCAAGTACATGCGTTCTACAGCACCCGCCTGTGGCACGGCTCCTGGTGTGTGTTTCCAAAGACACTGAACACACGCCATGGGAGACGTGTGGGCAGCTTAAATTTGAACATAAGTGCACACTTGCCGTGGAAGGTAGGAGAGTAAAAGTGCCTTGAAACACAGGTTCCATGAGACAACAGTGCAGAAAGAATTACCGTCAGAAGCGCGCTACACAGGCAAAATAAAAGAGAGAGAGAGGGGAGAGAGAGAGAGAGAGAGAGAGAGAGAGAGAGAGAGAGAGAGGAGAGAGAGAGAGAGAGAGAGCGATGTCATTAGTTTCGTCCGACGTCAAGAAACGGCAGTCTCTAGCAGTGGCTGAGATGCACACTCCTTGCTTCACTGACACCACAAAGGCATTTGTAATGGACACACCTCTATTGTCTCTTCCAACAGACAACACAGGACACACCTCTATTGTCTCTTCCAACAGACAACACAGGACACACCTCTATTGTCTCTTCCAACAGACAACACAGGACACACCTCTATTGTCTCTTCCAACAGACAACACAGGACACACCTCTATTGTCTCTTCCAACAGACAACACAGGACACACCTCTATTGTCTCTTCCAACAGACAACACAGGACACACCTCTATTGTCTCTTCCAACAGACAACACAGGACACACCTCTATTGTCTCTTCCAACAGACAACACAGGACACACCTCTATTGTCTCTTCCAACAGACAACACAGGACACACCTCTATTGTCTCTTCCAACAGACAACACAGGACACACCTCTATTGTCTCTTCCAACAGACAACACAGGACACACCTCTATTGTCTCTTCAACAGACAACACAGGACACACTTATTGTCTCTTCCAACAGACAACACAGGAAAAGACAGCGATGAGGCAAAGAAGGTCCTGAATACCAGATGTGACTACTGCATCTGTTTCAACTACGACGGACGAAAACACTGAGAGAGATGGAAGCATCTGGTTAAAAGAAACTCGTCTTGAGTCCATAAACCAGAAATACTCCAAGACGAACAAAGGAGATGTATAACACTAAAATCTTTGTTCAGACTTGTAGGGAAGAAAAGATGTGCCAAAACTACAGCTAGCTGTGAGCGTTGCACTTCGATATAAAAGAGGGTCTCGTACGGGAGAATGTACACACCTCACACACACACACACACACACACACACACACACACACACACAAAACACACACACACACACACACACACACACACACACACACACACACACACACACACACACACACACACACACACACACACACACACACACACACACACACACACACACACACACACACACACACACACACACACACACACACACACACACACACACACACACACACACACACACACACACAAATTAGGTGCATGTGCCAAGGAAATTCAGGTGCGAAGTAATCAGATTGGCTCATGACACAAGAAGAAAAAACAACACATCCGAGGGTGCGGGTGACCCAGTACTGTCCTCAACTGCTGAACAAACCAGCCGGGAGCAATCCTGCACCACTCTTGGAAACCTGTGCTGTGTTCACATAGGGTGCATGCACGCACAGGGCATTCCATTAATACGTCAAGGGAAATAACTGCTCCTGGCAGATGCCATTTTTGTCATGGCTACTGAATGTGACACGGCAGAACTTCCACGGGCTAGTTTCCATGTGTGTGCCAGCCCATAATTCATGACTGAGGAGCCCACAGGCGAAAAACGCCACCGTCAAGCAACTGCCGTAGACACGGCCAAAGTGTCGTCGTGAAGTCTTACGTGCCTTTTGAAGAGAACCCCGGGTAACAGCCTCTACCGCTGTCGACATGACTTTCCCTGCGGTCAGTTGGTCTTTCCTCACCGTCACCCGGATTTTTCCTAGAGTCGGCCAAAAGGCAGACAAGGTAAAGATGCATCCACACGTGCGGGTGGGACCCAGAGAAGTACTGTCCTCAACTGCCGAACAAATCAGCTGGGAGCAATCCTGCACCACCCTTGAAGCCTGCGCTGTGTTCACATAGAGTGCAGCCATTCACTGGGCAATCAAATTAATGGCCGAAGAAATTCAGGTCCGAAGTAATCAGAGTGATTCGTGACACCTACATGGCAGGTCAGTCTGCTGTTGGACAGACGCAGGGCGGTGAGTAGGCCTGGTTGGACTGGCTAGTCCTCTAGGGCTGGGTGAAGTGGTATGGCATATCACATGATGCGTGTAAAAAGTAGGTAGGCCCAAACGTCTCTCTTCTTTTTAAATTTTATTATCTCCATTTCTTAAACTCTCTCAACGTTTACCTTTTTTCTTGGGGAGATCGGATCAACAGAGGAACCGGAGTTTCAGCTGAAATCAACAGCAACAACAACAACAAAAGAAAGGGGAGGATGAGGAATGCGTACAGAAAAGAGAGAGAGAGAGAGAGAGAGAGAGAGAGAGAGAGAGAGAGAGAGAGAGAGAGAGAGAGAGAGAGAGAGAGAGAGAGGAGAGGGGGGGGGTATTTAGAAATGTGAATTTGAACAGGAACAGCAAACAAACGTAAAAGAGTTAGCAAGCAGTATACACACAAGAAAATAAACAAGAAAGTAAGCAATAAAGCGAGGAGGCAAAAAGTATGCACAAAATAGGAAGCCGAAAAGCAGCAAGGTAAGCACGTAGACAATTGAGCAAACAAGGAAGCTGGTAGCGTTTAAAAGACGATAAACGAAGGCGGAAAGAAAAGAAGGCAAACAAGTAAGAGAGTTAATGGGCAAACAAAGAAACAAAAAAAAATAACCAAGAAAAACAAACAAGTACGCAAACAAGAAACCAAAATCAGGAATCAAGAAAAAAAAAAATGCAGATAAACAAACAAAATCAATACCCCCATCCCGTTCCCCAAAAATAACAGAACAGAAAAAAAGGGGGAAAAACCACTAACCAAAACAAGAAGAAAAACACACGAGTAAGAGATGAAAGTAAAAAACAATCAAATGGAGAAAAGAAAGAAAGAAAAAGAACAGTTTAACAAAATAAAGCATGAAGACTGCGAAGACGTAAGACAAGGACCAACAACAAAACTTCAACTGTGTCTTTGGAGATAAAAAACATAAAGAAATGTCAGACAGCAAGGAAAGAAAGAAAACAAACAAAAACTAGCAAACACACTAAGAACCAAAAGCTGCAAACCCGTCAGAAGACAACAAACCAAGAAATCAAAGCTGCAAACCCTCAGAGACAAACAAACCAAGAAATAAACTGCCAACCCGCTCAAAACAACAAACAAGAACCAAAGCTGCCAACCCGCTCAGAAGACAAACAAACCAAGAAATCAAAGCTGCCAACCCGCTCAGAAGACAAAAAAAACCAAGAAGCCAAAGCTGCCAACCCGCTCAGACCAAGAATACCAAAGCTGCCAACCCGCTCAGACCAAGAAACCAAAGCTGCCAACGCTCAGACCAAGAAACCAAAGCTGCCAACCGCTCAGACCAAGAAACCAAAGCTCCCAACCCGCTCAGACCAAGAAACCAAAGCTGCCAACCCGCTCAGACAAGAAACCAAAGCTGCCAACCCGCTCGAAGACAAACAAACCAAGAAACCAAAGCTGCCAACCCGCTCAGACCAAGAAACCAAAGCTGCCAACCCGCTCAGACCAAGAAACCAAAGCTCCCAAACCCGCTCAGACAAAAAACCAAAGCTGCCATCCCGCTCAGACCAAGAAACCAGAGCTGCCAACCTGCTCAAAGACAAACAAACCAAGAAGCCAAAGCTGCCAACCCGCTCAGAAGACAAACAAACAAAGAAACCAAAGCTGCCAACCCGCTCAGAAGACACACGGGAGAGCGCTGATCTCCGTCAAGGGAGAAAGGATGCTTGACCCGCCCTTGGACCCGGGATTCGCCACACAGATCCATTTCCACAATGTGTTGCGGTCGCCTTGGGCAACATTCCGTTTTTCCCGGCAGTATGGTAAACATCGGTTCTGTGGTCTGTGTGTCATGTTGACATCCGACTGACAACAGAACCCAACGGATCTGGGCGAAAGCGTGATCTCCATGGCGGAAGTAACAAGACAAAGCGGAATACTACAGCGGGGCAGAGGAAAGTACATGCGCTGAATTCGCACAAACATGGACTATCTTGACACTGCACAAACATGGACTATCTTGACACTGCACAAACATGGACTATCTTGACACTGCACAAAGGCCACCGGCTTTTAAAGAGCGAAGAAAAGTGGAAGAAACAAACAGTAACATCAATTCACATACACCCATGCATCTATACACAGAAACCATCAGTAACATCAATTCACATACATCCATGCATCAATACACAGAAACCAACAGTAACATCAATTCACATACATCCATGCATCTATACACAGACCAACAGGCGCGCAACAACTACGACGACGACGACATGAATACCTTCATCAATTTCCGCATACACCTACACTAATAAACACACAGACATGCACAAACAACAACGTCAACAACAACAAAAAATAATGAGAACCATAGACCTACACACACAACACACACACACACACACACACACACACACACACACACACACACACACACACACACACACACACAGAGCAGACAAAGAGGGAGAGAAGGAGAGATGTATGTATGTAAGTATGCTGTCAACATGTAGGTAAAATGTCCCACTCTGAACACACACCCACACACACACACACACACACACACACACACACACACACACACACACACACACACACACACACACACACACGCGCGCACGCACGCACCCACTGACGCACGGACGCACGCACACACACACACACACACACACACACACACACACACACACACACACACACACACACACACACACACACACACACACACCAGTTTAAATATATTGAAGAATAAGGACATGATTGGACCATGAAGGTATAAGAGAAAGAAACAGAAGACGACAGTGAAGAAAGATTTTTTTTCAAAAGCAGTCGAAGAGAAGGAAAAGGGAGAGAATCTTTGTTACCACAGAGCCTGCAGAAGGCAGGGAGACAATCTATGTCCAAAGAGGCCCCGGCCTCTCCACGGGGTGGGGCGCCGCTTGGCACCCAGAGATCCAGAACTTTAATCAGTTGTAAATATTGATAGCACAAACATCCCTGTCAACCCTCTGCAAGATCTGCCCCACCCAGGAGCGCTTCGGAAGAGAATGCAGCGTGTTTCAATGACAAACAAGAAGGGCACGAGGGAGAACGCAGACTCCTTCAATCCAATCCTGAATAAATATCCACTTCCCTCCCCTAGCAATGTTATTTTCCTTACTGCGTCCGGGTTGTAAGCCAGAACTGCCCCAAATCTGGCAAGTTTGTAAACGTATCAAATGACTCTATTTTTTGTTTTTCTTATCCATGCATTATTTCTTTAGAAAAATGCTAAAATACTGGAAAATGTTCGATTTCGCAATGCTGCAATGGAAAACAAATGCTGGATCCATTCCTTGATTTGGATCTGCACCAACATTCAATACGTTTGGTTTTGGTCCGCACTGCATTCTCCCACCAGGTTTTGTTAAATTCAGCTCCGTAGTGTTTGCATAATCCTGCGCACAGACTAACAGACCGACAGACTGTCAAGTGCAAACAAAAGTGAACGTTTATTGCAGCCACAGACAAATAGACCGACAGACCGTCAAGTGCAAACAAAAGTGGAGGTTTACTCCAGCCCACTTTGGGGTCGTAGAAAACAGTTTGCCACCTTCTATATCTGGGATCCAACGAAGTAAGCTTCGAAATAAAGTCAGAGGAGAACCAGTCGGCAAGTGACATGTCCAGGCCAACTTATGAACTTTGATTTTGAGTTGTGTCAGTTGTACGACAGTTTTTAGGCATAGACGAATCATATAGGTTGGGATCTATTTATCAATCAATCTATCTGTCTGTCTATGAATTGTAATGCCGATCTCTCGTCCATCTACACACACACACACACACACAACACACACACACACACACACACACACACACACACACACACACACACACACACACACACACACACACACACACACACACACGCCCGCCCGCACGCTCGCAATCATGTACGCACGCACTCACGAACCTATCTGTTTATCTGCACATCTGTGCCCACCTCTCTGTCCGCCAGTTGACGACACTTTTTAGTAATGGCGCATCAATGGGTTAAAAAGCCGTGTCGTAAAAGCAGACGTCTCCCATGATAACCCTCAGCACACTGCAGATAGATTGATAATTCATCACTGTTCATTTTGTTGTTGCTGTTGCTGTTTCCCTTCAACGTTAGTGTTCAGGTGGTTGTTTCCTTTCCATACTTAGACCAACCTTTGAGTAAAAATTAGAAGGTATTTATTTATCTGGTAGTCCCATCATCATAGTCGTGAGCTGCACTTGGTTTGAATGAAAGCATCGATTAAAAAAAAGTTAATCAACAACAGCAACAAGAATAAAAGAGCAAAATGATCAAAATTTAAACTCATAAATTATTTTGTATGATCCGTGTATTCTTTATGATTGCTTAAACTGAAGTTGCCAGATCATGATCATACTTTGAATATGGATGTCTTGTTCTTTAAGTTGAGCTGTGTATGTGTGCGAAATTTTCTGACTGTTTGACCATACAACAGCGTAGTTGTGTGTGTGTGTGTGTGTGTGTGTGTGTGTGTGTGTGTGTGTGTGTGTGTGTGTGTGTGTGTGTGTGTGTGTGTGTGTGTGTGTGAGAGAGAGAGAGAGAGAGAGAGAGGAGAGAGAGATGAGAGAGAGAGAGAGAGAGAGAGGAGAGAGAGAGAGAGAGAGAGAGAGAGATTTTCTACGTCATTATTCGTAGGGACATTTGATTTGCCCAATTCTCAATACTTGTATAGAAGACGAGATCCATTCTATTTCATAATGCCCTGTTCTGACTATTTTAAGAAAACATACATGAACATGACTGAT
>CM031601.1:38563813-38566313 GCA_018398815.1 Conus ventricosus
GATGTGTATGTATGTGAGCTTTATAAATGTAGCAATCGGATAACCCCCATAGAAGGTTACACGAACATAGATGTTTTCCATCCCACTTTGTCGGAACGCTGAGAGTTTTTTCATTTTCATCAAGGAGGTGCCACTTTCATTACTCACTGTTGTCACTGCTTTCGTACAACTACTGTCACAACTATGACATAGTTGTTGTGTGTGTGTGTGTGTGTGTGTGTGTGTGTGTGTGTGTATATATATTTCAATTATAAACAAAGCTTGCTCTTATGTCTTAGATTGAAGAAATAGGGGGAGATAAGCATTCATATCTGCAGTGGTAGATAATTCTGCCAAACAAACAGTATGTGCTTGAGTGGGTGAATGGGGAAAAATAAAATAAATGCTTCTCAAAATGAGCCTTCAGCAAGCTTATAGTCTCCAAGGGGGGGGGGGGGGGAGAATGGGGAGGAAACTCACTAACATGTAACTCCTGGTCAGATACCAATATTTGGAAACCTGATTATTTCTCTTCAGTGACCGCGGAAAGTGGTAATTTGACTCCTCTGCCTTTCCGGTTTTAAGAAGAATTCTATCCCAGAAAAAGGCTGGTGTGCAATACCGTAGTATGTTTGTTGAGTTTTCAAAAAACCAACCAAAGGTGCCATCTAAGAAGCAAAAGAAAATCATGAAAAGGAAAACAAGCTACATTTTCTTGTGAAAAGTAGAAAATATAAAAAAAAGATAACCTCTTAAGACACAAGTGCTGAGGGCCAGTTCTTGGAATGAATCCACAAGGGACTATATTACAATAAACTAATAAATTCCAAGAAGTACCGAGCACCATTCCAACAACTTACAGAGCAGCTTGGTGTTGCAATGACTGCAAGAAATATTCAATTATAAACAAAGCTTGCTCTTATGTCTTAGATTGAAGAAATAGGGGGAGATAAGCATTCACATCTGCAGTGGTATATAATTCTGCCTAACGAACAGTATGTGCTTGAGTGGGTGAATGGGGAAAAAATAAAATAAATGCTTCTCAAAATGAGCCTTCAGCCAGCTTATAGTCTCCAAGGGGGAGACAATCTCCAATGGGGAGGAAACTCACTAACATGTAACTCCTGGTCAGATACCGATATTTCGAGAGAGAGGTAGAGGGAGAGAGAGAGACAGAGAGAGGCAGAGAGAGAGAGAGAGAGAGAGAGAGAGAGAGAGAGAGAGAGAGAGAGAGAGAGAACAGAGACAGACAGACAGACCGAGACAGACAGACAGGGAGGCAGAGAGATAGACAGACAGAGACAGACAGACAGACAGACAGACAGACAGACAGGCAGGCAGACAGACAGACAGACAGGCAGACAGACAGACAGACAGAGACACACACACACACACACACACACACACACACACACACACACACACACACACCACACACACACACACACACACACACACACACACTGTCATACACCAAGCTTCATTCTATATTATTATTTGAGTCTTACATTAATGTAGTATCAGTTCCAGTTTTAGTTTCATCAAGGAGGCGTCACTGCGAGCGGACTAGTCCATGATTATACGCTTAATGTAGTATCCTTTTAGCGTTCTATTAAAGAGCAAGGAACACAGTTCTGAATGAATGACGTACGGCGCTTACGTGTAGACTTCGTTCAGAACCAGGACTGACGTCGGTGTGTTTTAGAGCGATCATCGGAGAGGCCAGGCTCAGCCTGTCCTATTCAGCTCTCCCATCGATTGCTGGATACACAACTGTGTGGGGCTGCTAAGAAACTGGGAAACGGTCAGAACGGAGTTTAACATGGCGTATGCAGGAGCAACGTTCTGAGCCCTCTCTGGAGTTTCAAGGCTACTAACCAAACCGGAGTCTCCCTGTCAGCACACGACCTCCTGGAATCTAGTCCTCTCTAGTGGAGTCCATCCAGGAGTAATCAGCCCGAGATCCAAGACTGAAGCAGTGACCGGGCGTTGAGAGTCAAAGTCTGGCCATCCGTCCAGTCCACTGCAGCGCCGCTACCCACGCCGGGACTTCATTAGAGCCAGGAACGACCAGGAGGATCCGTCCCTACTGGCAAAGAGGAGACACATCTCCGAAGAGAGACCCCATAGAGCCGGCGACCGTCCTTTCCAGGACCACGCGTCATGGTGTTTGACGTAAAACACCGTGACCTCTTTCTCTGATCGCTGTCAAAACTACTAGTCGTCAAAACTACAAGCCGTCAAAACTACAAGCCGTCAAAATTTTAAGCCATCAAAGCTTCAAACGGTCAAAACTTCAAGACATCAAAAGTTCAAGCCGTCAAAGCTTCAGCTGTCAAGTTTCAAGCCGTCAAACTTCAAGACGTCAAAACTACAAGCCGTCAACATTTCAAGCCATCAAATCTTCAAACGGTCAAAACTTCAAGACATCAAAGCTTCAGCCGTCAAGTTTCAAGCCGTCAAACTTCAAGACATCAAAGCTTCAGCCGTCAAGTTTCAAGACGTCAAAGCTTCAAGCCGT
>CM031601.1:38573813-38578813 GCA_018398815.1 Conus ventricosus
ATGTTTACACTAAAGGCCTTGCAGACATCAACAGTAACGGAATTGCTCGAGTGTTGACACTAACAGATGACGGTCTGATCTTTAAAATATCAAAGAATGCTCAAGAACGAAAGCAGTTCAGCAACAGTTGAACAAAATTGCTCAGTGGTGTCAAGAACTGGATTGTTCATCAACCCTACAAAAGCCCAGACATTAGTCTGGACTCTCAACAACAAGACATCAGGACAAGTACCCTCACCAGTTTCCTTCAATGGAATTCCAATTGAATCAGCTAACAGCCTACGCTATGTGGGTGTAGGCTTTGACAGAATGCTAACCTTTAGAAAGCATCTTCAGAATATTGTTCTTAAATGCAAAAGGACCTATCTGCCATGAAAGCAATGGCAATTAAAGGCACTGAACAGCTCCATCTCTACCGACTGTATCACGCACTTGTACTGAGTGTGACTGATTATGGATTAGGGCTTACAACACTGTCCAACAGCAACCATCTCAAATTAGAAAAAAATCAAAATGAAGCAATGAGATTGATCATGGGCACCACAAAGAACACACCAGTTGAAACTATGCGATACCTGCTCGACCTTCCTTCAATGCAGACAAGACACAGCTAGAACAGGTGAAGGCATACTTCAGTACACTTGAAAATCCCTAAAACCCACTTCATGCGGCTGTCAAGGAAACAAAAGACACTCGGCTTTATGCTGTCCTGGAAAGCAAATGGGCCGAAGACTTTGGATATGAGAATAGGTCTTGTTATGATACTAGAACACCTCCCCTGGAAAAAAAAAGCAAATCGAAAATGAAATTGAAGACCAAAATGTGAAGATTGATCAGATTGAAAATTTATCAAACACGTTTTTACATCATGCATTTGATTTTTTTTACAACTAGCGTATGACTAGATCTGCTCACAATCGGATAGATCCTGGTTCCAGTCTAGGCCATAGGTGTCTTTCTTCTGTTTGTTGTTGTTGTTGTTGTTGTTGTTGTTGTTGTTGTTGTTGTTGTTGTTGTTGTTGTTGTTGTCGTACCCTGGCTAAAGACTCCAGGGATCATCCAAACAGCCGAAACACTTGAACACTATGGTAAAAATGCATCAGCTAGGGATGCGAACATTACGTGTGTGACCGTTTTTGATTACCCTGCCACGTGGGCAGCCACACTCCGACTTCGAGGATTTTGGAGACTGATATGTTATGCTGTTCTTTTAACTATGGAAGAAAATGAAATAAATCATAATCAGTTCTGGAGACTGATAATGTTTGCTGTTTCTTTTAACTATGGAAGAAAATGAAATAAATCATAATCCAGTTCTGGAGACTGATAATGTTATGCTGTTTCTTTTAACTATGGAAGAAAATGAAATAAATCATAATCCAGTTCTGGAGACTGATAATGTTATGCTGTTTCTTTTAACTATGGAAGAAAATGAAATAAATCATAATCCAGTTCTGGAGACTGATAATGTTATGCTGTTTCTTTTAACTATGGAAGAAAATGAAATAAATCATAATCCAGTTCTGGAGACTGATAATGTTATGCTGTTTCTTTTAACTATGGAAGAAAATGAAATAAATCATAATCCAGTTCTATAGACTGATAATGTTATGCTGTTTCTTTTAACTATGGAAGAAAATGAAATAAATCATAATCCAGTTCTGGAGACTGATAATGTTATGCTGTTTCTTTTAACTTTGGAAGAAAATGAAATAAATCATAATCCAGTTCTGGAGACTGATAATGTTATGCTGTTTCTTTTAACTATGGAAGAAAATGAAATAAATCATAATCCAGTTCTGGCCGCCATGACAGAGAAAACAAACAAACGGTTACATGTACGGTTTTTTATGTGTTTCTTTATTAAAACCGTAGCTATTTATATTGCCTTTAGCTCACATCTGGCAAAAATGGATTTTGTACCAGGCTATATTTTACTATTTTTGTTTTACTTCCAGGTCGAGATTCGCTTAAATCAATTTCACCCATCATTCCTCTGTCCTCCTTTGGCTCCTCATGCGTGCACGATTTCTCATTTCATTTCAATTGCTCCGGCAAACATCATTATTTTGAAGAGCGAGCGAGAGAGAGAGAGAGAGAGAGAGAGAGAGAGAGAGAGAGAGGAGGGAGAGAGAGAGAGAGAGAGAGAGGAGAGGAGGAGAGAGAGAGAGACTGAGGACAATGGGTTGGGAGGCAGAGGAACAGGACAACAAAATATCAATTTATGGTTGAGGACAGAGTCAAACAAGCAATTCAATGGCGCATCAGCTGAGAGATTTGGCAATGAATGGATCTGTATATTACTTTGCGCATTGTTGTTTTCCACTTTGAACGTATGAACAAATGTGAGAGTGAAAACCAGAACTGTTTTGTTGTCCACAACACTATAGTCACAACAGAGAAAAGCTTTGAGAGAGAGAGAGAGAGAGAGAGATGAGAGAGAGAGAGGAGAGAGAGAGAGAGAGAGAGAGAGAGAGAGAGGAGAGAGGAGGAGAGAGAGAGAGAGAGAGGAGAGAGAGAGATGAGAGAGGAGTCCTTGAAGGGTTTATTTCGCCTTCTCCCCCATACATACAATCAGACACCTGATGATCGCACACGTGTTTTCTGGCATTGGGCTGTCATGTTTTGTTCTTCTGATTTGAGCGGGTGGAAACAGATCGCCCAGGAAGTGGTGTGGGCGACACAAAGCCCGGCGCTGTTCATTGCTCTTTATGGCCCCAGAGATTTGATGACGTCAGTACCTTGCGGCTGGCACATTGTCCTAACTTCATCAGATGGAAGAAATGGAAGCTCTGGGACCGATTTAGCGACTGTTGCTGTGTCTGCCGCTGTTTAATGGTACAACTGGAATGATTCAGTGCTGGCACTTGTCACGTATCCACTGTCTTGCTTGTTTAATGGCAGGGGTTCAAACTCAGCAAAATAGACATTCTGTGCCAGTGTTTTCCTCTCATCTGGTTCCAGAGAATGCACTTGGTGCGACACTGAGCAGCGCACTCTGTATCATTACTGGGGTGGTAACCTCTATACATGTCTGGGACAGCTTTCGCACTCAGCTGCTTTTGATGTCGATCTTTGTGGCAAACCTTGTTGAGGACAGGTATTTCCAATACAGTACACAGGAATGTTTAATGTTGTTTAACCAGTCGTTGTAAACAACAATAAAATCTCTGATATATCACCTGTCACACACGCTTTTTCTCTTTTTAAAACAGATTTGTCACTGGTATTTCTTTAAGCAGCAGAAGGATAAAAAAAAAAGCCTTCAAATGTATCTTTAAAAAGATCACTAATGACACCCGGTGGTGTCTGTCGAAAAGTGTCAGCGCCAGGGAAAGAGATGGCACAAGCTCAATGTGTGATAGTGAAAGACAATGTGACTTCAGTCTAGAACACTGGGTACTTAGTGACATGGAGGCGCCTGCATGCGTGGCGGTCCTCAGACGTGTGTGTGTGTGTTGTGTGTGTGTTGTGTGTGTGTGTGTGTGTGTGTGTGTGTGTGTGTGTGTGTGTGTGTGTGTGTGTGTGTGTGTGTGTGTGTGTGTGTGTTGTGTGTGTGTGTTGTGTCTGTCTGTCTGTCTGACTATGTCTGCGTATATGTGAGTGTACATTTATGTCTATTTATGTGACTCTGCTTGTGTACATGTGTGTCGGTATTCAAATCGCAAAAAATGTACACAAAAACTGCAGTTTGTTGTGTAGCACGGATGGAATCGTCGAAGGTGACGGCTGCACAGAAGTAGTCTGTAAGCGCCAAAGAAACCGCAATGAACCGATTTTCAGATATACGTTCTCTTTAACAAACATAAACAAAACAAAAGGTAGAACATGCACAGCTCTTGAACTGCGTTATTTCCACGTAGGCAACTATCTGCAAGAAAAGTGCCAATGTTTTCCCCCCTCCCCACCCCTCAACTAATCAGCACAAACATCTTGCTTGAAGCACATGCTTTACTCTCTCACTCTGTCTGTCGGTCTCCAACTCAGAGTTTTGGTACAGTCGGACCTGTAATCGAATGCTATGGCTTTTCAACTCATTATCAGTATTTACAATTTTTCCGTTTTCTGCTGCCAGCAATCGTATGACCGTGCACGTGTACATATGTGTGTAGAATGTGTAGAATGCGCTGATGCATATGCGCGTGTGTGTAATACAACATGGCTGGAGACATTTATCCAGAACACTGCCCCACCACTACGCTGTCCTTGCTTGATGTGTTATTTCCATCATGCGATATTGCTCTGATGATGATGATGATGATGATGATGATGATGATGATGATGATGATGATGATGATGATGATGATGATGATGATGAGACATCCTGGGGATGTTTTTCTTTCCACTGAGTCAGTGAGAGAGAGAGAGAGAAAGAGACAGACAGACAGACTGACAGACAAACAGGAGAGAGAGAGAGAGGAGAGAAGAGAGAGAGAGGAGGGAAAAGTGAGAAGAGAGAGAGGAGGAGAGAGAGAGAGAGGAGAGGGGGAGAAGAGAGAGAGAGAGAGTGAGAGAGATAGAGAGAGAGATAAGATAGAGACAGAGACAGACAGAGAAAACACAGAGAGAGAGAGACAGAGTGAAGGGAGTTAGCAACGCTTCACAAGACTGTGCCAACCATGTCCAGGTGATGCTGCTCAACGCTTAATGACTTGCTTCTCTCAAATGAAAGTGTTCAGATGGCATCAGAAAACGCCCACAGACTGCCACTGAAGCCCAGTGGTTGTTTTCCTTCCCACTTAGTCAGACCTCTTAGAGAGGAAATGAGGACAGCAGCAAGGGCAACTGGAGGGGGAGGTGGTATCGCGGGAAAGAAGAAGCACAGCAAAAAAAAAAAAAAAAAACAAAAAAAAAAAAGCGGGCAAAAGAAGTGATGAGGTCACTGGAAGGAATGGAATGTGCTTTGTGTGCCATGGGGACAACTGTCTCTTTGTTTATCGGACACTTAACACTCTTGTCGATTTTTGTCTGGGTCTGTTTGTTGTGATGTCTCTTTTGTC
>CM031601.1:38581313-38601313 GCA_018398815.1 Conus ventricosus
GAGGAGAGAGAGAGAGGAGAGAGAGAGAGAGAGAGAGAGAGAGATGCTTCGGCGCTTTGACTGTTCATTGCCTTCAGCTAAGCAAGCAAAGCCATTAAGGTAGGGTGACTTATACTCGCGGCGACGCATAGCATCATTAAAATAGAGTGAGAATATATAACGATGATAGAAAAAACTGAAGACACTAAAGAGAAATATTGCTCAGGCTAAGCACTTCATTGATGCCAACGCACAGACATTTTATGATATTGACTAAATCGCACGTGAACAATTCAATCAAGTTTCCTTTCCCCCCTATTACAAATCCATCGGTTCCCATAGGTTTCAGTCTGAGAGAGAGAGAGAGAGAGAGAGAGAGAGAGAGAGAGAGAGAGAGAGAGAGGAGAGGAGAGAGAGAGAGAGAAGAGAGGACAGACAGACAGACAGACAGAGACGAAGAGAGAGAGGAGAGAGAGAGAGAGAGAGAGAGAGAGAGAGAGAGGAGAGGAGAGAGAGAGAGAGAGAGAGAGAGAGAGAGATGAGGAGGAGGGTGTGTGTGTGTGTAGGATTGCGGCGTGACAGTGAAAGAAGTTTAAATGAATGAAAATTCTTAATACCAGAAACAGGAACAAACAGCTACAGAGCTAAAATCAAAAAGGAAAATATAGAAGTAGAGGAGGAGGAGGACGAGGAGCAGGAGGAGGAGGAGGAGGAGGAGAAATAATATCAATGAGAACTGTTAGAAACACCAACATAACGTGGCATTTTCCAGACACCAAATTCACAGGAGGAGTGCTCCAACTCTGTGAGACACCGGCAGTTCTGACAGGCTTGGAAAGTGTTTCCCGGTATCACGTACCAGTAATGGCGTCCTTGGCTCCCCAGACATGCCACTCGTGGTGCCTGAAGAAAGTGTTTTACTGTAACTCTTCGCCAGTCTCCAGTGGATGCAGTCTAGACTGAAGTGTGTTGACTTGTGTCTGTCACACCGTCCACCTTCACGTCCACTAGGGGGTAGGAGGGAAGAAAAGGAGTGGCAAAGCTTGCTCTTATGTCTTAGATTGTGAACATACTACGGTATTGCACACCAGCTTTTTCTGGGATAGCATTCTTCTTAAAACCGAAAAGGCAGAGGAGTCAAATTACCACTTTCCGTGGTCACTGAGGAGAAACAATCAGGTTTCGAAATATCGGTATCTGACCAGGAGTTATATGTTAGTGGGTTTTCTCCCCATTGGAGATCGTCTCCCCCTTGGAGACTATAAGTTTTCTGAAGGCTCATTTTGAGAAGCATTTATTTTATTTTTTCCCCATTCACCCACACAAGCACATACTGTTAGTTAGGCAGAATAATCTGCCACTGCAGATATGAATGCTTATCTCCCCCTATTTCTTCAATCTAAGACATAAGAGCAAGCTTTGTTTATAATTGAATATTTCTTGCAGTCATTGCAACACCAAGCTACTCTGTAAGTTGCTGGAATGGTGCGGTACTTATCCTTGGAATTTATTAGTTTATTGTAATTTAGTCCCTCGCAGATTCATTCCAGGAACTAGCCCTCAGCACTTGTGTCTTAAGAGGTTCTCTTTTTATATTTTCTACTTTTCACAAGAAAATGTAGCTTGTTTTGCTCTTTCATGATTTTCTTTTGCTTCTTAGGTGGCACCTTTGGTTGGTTTTTTGAAAGCTCAACAAACATACTACGGTATTGCACACCAGCTTTTTCTGGGATAGCATTCTTCTTAAAACCGAAAAGGCAGAGGAGTCAAATTACCACTTTCCGCGGTCACTGAGGAGAAACAATCAGGTTTCGAAATATCGGTATCTGACCAGGAGTTATATGTTAGTGGGTTTTCTCCCCATTGAAGATCGTCTCCCCTTGGAGACTATAAGTTTTTTGAAGGCTCATTTTGAGAAGCATTTATTTTATTTTTCCCCATTCACCCACACAAGCACAAACTGTTAGTTAGGCAGAATAATCTGCCACTGCAGATATGAATGCTTATCTCCCCCTATTTCTTCAATCTAAGACATAAGAGCAAGCTTTGTTTATAATTGAATGTTTCTTGCAGTCATTGCAACACCAAGCTGCTCTGTACGTTGCTGGAATGGTGCGGTACTTATCCTTGGAATTTATTAGTTTATTGTATATATATATGTATATATATATATATATCTATTCTCACCTCCAACCTTTACCCCACATGTGTGTGTGTGCGCGCGCGCGCGCGTGATAGAGAAGAGGGAAAAGAGAGAGAGCATTTGGTTTTGTTTATATTGAGTGTCTATGTTTTTTGTGTGGGTATGTGTTGAGTGTGTGTGTGTGTGTGTGTGTGTTCCTAAGTTGGATGTATGTATGGGAACACCAAGAGCGAGTTTGTAAGCCTTGCAATCAATGCTCTGCAATTTATTTAACAGATGTTGTGGTGCGCTGAAAAACACTTCCTGAGCATAGGTTAACCTAGATCGCACAAGAGCGGTTGATAGAGATATTAAAGTCGAAGCATCTTGGCTCCATGGTTGCTTGTTTATAATCTTAAGAAAGTTTAAACTTGTCCGTGCTTTATTTAATATGTGGTCAATATGCTGGTTCTATGACAGTTTAGAAGTTTAGATTATACCTAGGAATTTTACTGATTTAACATATTCTATTTCAATGCCATCGAGCTTTTCTGGGTCATACCCAGGATTGAAAAGCATTATATGTGTTTTTTTTCTGAAGAAAGTGCGAGCCCGTTTTCTTGTAAAAATACATTTATCTTATTGAGTTCTCGCTGGTATAAAGCAATAAATTGGTTTCAGTCAGTCAGTGTGTATATGTATATATATATATATATATATATATATATATATATATATATATATATATATATTATATATATATATATATATATATATATATATATATATATATATATATATATATATATATGTGTGTGTGTGTGTGTGTGTGTGTGTGTGTGTGTGTGTGTGTGTGTGTGTGTGTGTGTGTGTGTCTGTGTAAAACTGTCTCAGATTATCAGGGCATATATTTATTGTACCTTTCCATGGGAATGTTCATTGGGTTATAAAATATTTCCCTTATTTTTCCTTACAGGGAAAAAAAAGATTTTAAGAATATTTTAAATGTGAGAATATGTTTTAATGCCATACACCCTGTGTCTTGCCCACCCCTTTCTCCCTCCTAAAAAGTCGAAGGAAAAGCGAAAACAAAACGAGAAATGCTGAAAGCAATCGACTTGAGAAATCTTATAATGTGAATGGAAATCTCTATATTTTGTTTTTGATTTTCTCACATCTAGCGTTTGTGTGCATACGAGAATCGGTTTAAAATGTGATAGCTACTGTTTCCACGCTATACTGTGAGTTTTTTTAAAACTTAAGAAAACACAAAAATGTCAAATACTAATCGTGGCCACTAGCTCAAAGGAAAAAATCAAAGAAAACTACTTCTCGTGTACCTTTTTCTTTATTTGATATTTTCTTTGCTACAACATTAGAGATTTGTACTGCCTTTGACACATTTACTGACCGACGACAGAAAAAGAAGTAGTTTGGCCCAGACCTTTTTGTTTAGTTTTACGCACATATTACAATTCCTTTAAATCAATTTCGTCCATCATTCCTGCATCCCTCTTTGGTGCCTCGTGTGGCCATGATTTCCCATTCCGTTTAAACTGCGTTGGCAAACATCATTATTTTGAACAGTATGAGAGAGAAAGGGCTGAAAGGGAGAGAGAGAGGGAGAGAGAGAGAGAGGAGAGAGAGAGGAGAGAGAGAGAGAGAGAGAGAGAAGAGAAGAGAGAGAGAGAGAAGAGAGAGAGAGAGAGAGAGAGAGAGAGAGAAAGAGATAGACAGACAGATGTAGAGACAGAGACAGAGAGAGAGAGAGAGAGAGAGAGGAGAGAGAGAGAGAGAGAGAGAGAGAGAGAGAGAGAGAGAGGTAAACGGATAAAGGGTGGGAGTGGGAGAAAGGGGAGGAGGACAATAAATATCATTTATACCTGAGGAGACAGTCAAATAACCAATTCAATGACGCATCAGCTGAGAAATTAAGCAGCAGATGGGTTTGATCACCGTAGCGTCCAATCTAAGCCGTACAGAGTGAATATTATAACCGGCAGGGCTGTGCTGTCCACAAAAGTATGCAAAAAGCAGAGGAGAGAGAGAGAGAGAGAGAGAGAGAGAGAGAGAGAGAGAGAGAGAGAGAGAGAGAGAGAGAGACAGAGAGAGAGAGAGTCCAAGTATTCATTGTGTATCAGCCATGGGCCACAATACAAGCACAAAAGGGAGATGACTGGGAGAGGTAGAAGAAAAATTGAGGAATTGGGAGAAGGGATGATCAGAAACACAATAAATACAAAGATATTTGCTCGGAAAACTAGTGATGCCACCTAAAGGTACATCAAGTATATTTTAACCGAGGGGAAACAAGCAATATGATCTCTGCATAAATATAACACGTTTTCCGCTGTGTTCAGCATAGTGAGCATTTCATCGTAATCTTCATGTATATGTAATGCTGACTTTATAACACACAGCTAAGTCAGTTTAGCATACCGTAACTTTTAAAGGACTTGCAAATATAAAGTAATTGTCAACCTCAATTTGTGTAGCACAGACTAGACAGTTTCGGTCAGATAGACAGTGGCTATATAACACAAGTTATCATTCGGAGGATAGTGTTCCGAATCGAATTTGTGACATAGCTGTTGAAAAACAGTACGTGTCAATAAACGAAATGCATTGCTCTTTTTCGAAGATGCTTTTAAAAGACCTGTACGATTCAGACCTGTCCCTGTCCTTAATCGTACCTGACCGTTCTTGAATGAACATATCAATTAATTTTTTTGTCAACATTTTCATACATTCAGAGGAATACAATCATGTTCATTTTATTTTTGCATCAAATATTGTAAAATATGTTTTGACAGCCATTTCCTTGTATTGATTGAAAGCTTTACTCAGAGACAAAACTACGTTTTACTCCTTAGTTTCTAAAAGGTCTATACCTTTTTGGTGAGTCAGTCTCCACATAGGGCCTGACAGCAAATGTTGACAACTTCTAATTGCGCTCCATCACAAAACCGCTGCTCGTCTTTTACCAAAAGCCACCTTTTCTGAATACCATTAATTTTGTTTCATCTATAGTTACAGTAAGTGCCATATTGATATAGCATGATCTTGAGCAGTTTAAATGATTTTATAAGAATACAGGTATCATGGAAATTAAAACCACACCGTCTGTACAAAGTAATATAAACGCTTCCATGATATCTGGCATCAAGAGGATCCCATGTTTTTCTCTTTCAGACATATGCCCTACTAACGGATTGATGAAAATTGAAAATTGAAATTATTTAGGCGCACAGAATCAAAGGCTTTTTGAACGTCAACAAAAGCAACATATAATTTCTGTTCTCTTGTGCTCATGTCTCTCTGGACAATTGAATGAAGATTAAAAATTTGATCCACAGTAGAATATTCTTGCACCATCCTGCTTGACTCTCTGATGTCATTCTATTTTTTTCTAGCCATTAGCCAATCTTACATTTAATATTTAGGAACAGCATTTACTAATCGTACTAAGAAGTGAAACACTCTGTAATTGTCTGTTTTTTTTCTATCTTCTATTATATGAATTGGGATTATGGTTGCTTTAACCCAGTCTTCAGGATAAATGCCTTTACTACACGAGATGTTGAACAATTTAACAAGGACGTTTGTGACGTTACGAGTTCTTGCTTTCAACATTTTGGCAGACATACCATCAATTCCACGTGATTTACCTGGCTGCAGTTAAAAGATGACTGTCTCTCTACGTCAACCTCCCTAATATTCTCATAAAAACATGGTCACAATCCCTTGTAATGCCTAACTCGTTGAAATAACTCATATACGCCTTGGTTTCATGATTTTAAAACACATTTTAAGTGACTACACCATCGTTAATGTCAACATTATTTTTCTTAATATTTGTGTACTCGCCATAGCCGTTGTTTTTCAACTCTTTCCGTAAAACGGAGGTGTTCTTTATGTTGTTTTCGAGCTGTCTAGTCTTTTAGCGTCTGAAGGAGAAGAGAGAGAGAGAGAGAGAGAGAGGAGAGAGAGAAGAGAGAGAGAGAGAGAGGAGAGAGAGAGAGAGAGAGAGAGAGAGAGAGACCGACCGACCGACCGACCTACCGATCGACCGACCGACCGACCGACAGACAGACAGACAGACAAACATAGACAGAGACAGAGACTGAGACAGAGACAGAGACAGAGACAGAGACAGACAGACAGACAGACACAGAGACAGAGACTGAGGCCCTTCTCCTCCATACAAAATAATCAGATGCACCTTACAATCGCGCACAGTTTTCTGGCTTGGGGCCGCCGTCTGGTGTAAATGCGATTTGAGGGGTAAGACACATCACCCAGGAAGTGGCCTTTGTCTCCGTCCACATGGCCCGGTTGCGTTCATTACTCTCGACGCTCCCAAACAGGCATTAGGTGACGTCCTGTCTGGCGTTTTGGATATTCTTCTTACGTCAGCAAAGAGAAGGTCTGGGACAGATTTTTGCTGCTGTTTTATGGTACGACTGGAAGTAGGAAGAACCCCAAGGGAGAGCTTGACAGCAGATCTTCCGAGAAGAAACCCCCCTCAGACAAGTGTTTCGGCCTGAACTCCTTACACTCTAAGGGGGCCTGGCCGCATCCAGATCATGACCCCCAGATGCCCTACGACTGCCTAACTGCCCTACGACTGCCAAACTGCCCTACGACTACCAAACTGCCCTACGACTGCCAACTTTTTAATTACTTCTGAGACTGTTGTCACACATCCACTCTTCTGGTTTTGTTGTTGTTGTTTTGTTTTAAATAGCAGTGGCATTCTGCTGTGGTGGTGGGCTTGCTGTGGTGGGCTTGCTGTGGTGGTGGGCTTGCTGTGGTGGTGGGCTTGCTGACAGCTATTTTTTCCTCCCCAGTTTCTTACGTTATCTGGCTCAAGAGGACGCATTTGATGTGACGCTGAGCACTAAGAGGACGCATTTGATGTGACGCTGAGCACTAAGAGGACGCATTTGATGTGACGCTGAGCACTAAGAGGACGCATTTGATGTGACGCTGAGCACTTTATTCTGTATTATTTTTTGATGTGACGCTGAGCACTAAGAGGACGCATTTGATGTGACGCTGAGCACTAAGAGGACGCATTTGATGTGACGCTGAGCACTTTATTCTGTATTATTTTTTGATGTGACGCTGAGCACTAAGAGGACGCATTTGATGTGACGCTGAGCACTAAGAGGACGCATTTGATGTGACGCTGAGCACTTTACTCTGTATTATTTTTTGATGTGACGCTGAGCACTAAGAGGACGCATTTGATGTGACGCTGAGCACTTTATTCTGTATTATTTTTTGATGTGACGCTGAGCACTTTATTCTGTATTATTTTTTTATGTGACGCTGAGCACTTTATTCTGTATTATTTTTTGATGTGACGCTGAGCACTAAGAGGACGCATTTGATGTGACGCTGAGCACTTTATTCTGTATTATTTTTTGATGTGACGCTGAACACTAAGAGGACGCATTTGATGTGACGCTGAGCACTTTATTCTGTATTATTTTGTGATGTGACGCTGAGCACTTTATTCTGTATTATTTTTTGATGTGACACTGAGCACTAAGAGGACGCATTTGATGTGTCGCTGAGCACTTTATTCTGTATTATTTTTTGATTTGACGCTGAGCACTTTATTCTGTATTATTTTTTTGATGTGACACTGAGCACTAAGAGGACGCATTTGATGTGACGCTGAGCACTTTATTCTGTATTATGTTTTGATGTGACGCTGAGCACTTTATTCTGTATTATTTTTTGATGTGACACTGAGCACTAAGAGGACGCATTTGGTTTAAACAAATCTTTAATCACAGGTACGTACAATGTTTACACAATACAAAGTGAGCAGCAACAAGCTGAACGCTTATAGTGTGCTCTGCAAAATGACAATACACAAATAATTTACCTGGCGGCTACAGTAACACAAATATTACATTATTTATATGAAAACAATTGACAGTTTAAAGTTTATAAATCGCATGAAGAATACAAAAAGAGAACACCCCCGCCCCCACCCCTTCCCGGAAAGAGAAAAAAAATTAAAAAAGAAGAAAAGAAAGAAACGGAGATCAATGAAGAGAGACGATGAGAAACACACGACAGGCACATTAATTTGCCATCATCACAACCTGAAACAATGGCAACACCCCCAGCACAATCCTCTCTTGTCACACCTGAAACCCCCAAAAGGCAACACATCTAAAACCGCTTGCTTCGAGAGATAAACCATGAACAGCCTCAAAAATCAATACATTCATATCCATCCGCAGATTACGGTCACCATTTAACAGAGTTCGGACATTTCTGTAGTGTGATGGGAGATCGGAAATAGTATTTGCGCGGGTTTCATTAAAACGAGGACACAACAGAAAATAGTGCTGAGCCGTTTCCTCCCCATTGCCACACTCACACAGTGGGTCGTTAAGTAGATGGCGGTTGAACATATCATATCTCAGATCACTGATTCCAAGACGAAGACGGCAATGAATGATTTGGTTCTTTCTCTCGCCAAGGTAAAAGTACGGTGGTATGACAGGATCATCAGCCGATAAATAATGCTTGATTACGCTTAAAGATGAACTGGTTTTAATATGATCTGGGAGACTATTCCATAAAGATGTAGTTGAAGGAATGAAGGATTTCCGATATATCTCAGTGTTGCATTTTGGAGTTGTACGCTCTAACGGTCTTCTCCTGTGATAAGGATTCCTGTCCGAAACAAGACCAGGCAGGAGATCAAGTAAATATTCGGACACAAGCCATTTATCATTTTATAATAATATATAATTTTATGTCTTTTCCTCCTTTCCTTGAGTGAGCAAAATCCAGATTCTTTATATAATTTTTGATGACTTGTTCCACGAACAGCTCCAATAATTGTTCTTATAGCTTCTAAGTGTAAGTTTTCAAGAGAATTGGATTGCATTTCGGAGCAGTTGTCCCACACAACATCTGCATAGTCAAAGTTAGGTAATACGAAAGATTTATACATGATTTCTAATGCTCTCCTACTAAATCTATATTTAAAACTTTTCATACAGGAAAGCAGCATAGTTACTTTGTTTCGTATACCATTAATATGTTCATCCCACTTGCAATTATTTTGAAGTATAAGTCCTAGATGTTTATGTTTGTCTTTGCCTTGAAGATACGTTTGTCCAAATATAAGGGGTTAAAACTAGATGATTGCCCCGTAAAAAGTTAAGTAATTCTGTTTTCTCTTCACTGAATTTTATTTTCCAGCGCTGCGCCAAAGATGTATCTTTTGTAGATCAGAATTGATTATTTCTGTGCGAATAGTAGGATCATTAAGTGAGAAGGACATGCTGGTATCATCCGCAAAAAGTTTAACTTTAGATCTTATACCATCTGTAATGTCGTTAATGTAAATAAGAAATAAGAGAGGTCCAAGAACTGAGCCTTGGGGAACTCCTGCAGGGATTCTGACATAGTCTGATTGGTCACCCTTGATTACAACTGCCTGCATGCGATTAGAGAGATAATCGGTGAACCATGCCAACAACGTCCCTCGTATGCCTTCAAGTTTACGGATGAGACCTCTATGCCAGACACGGTCAAAAGCTTTAGAAATATCGAAGTACACAGCTTGCGTTGTGATTCCACTATCAAATGAGGAACATAAATCGTTATAGATGCATAATAACTGATTGACTGTGGAATCACCGGGGATAAATCCGGATTGGGAAGGTGAAATGATATCATTTGACAATAAAAAATCGAAAACTTGCTTGTGGATACATCTTTCCAGAACCTTTCCAACGCAGCTGAGCAAAGAGACTGGGCGATAGTTGTTACAAAGTTCCTTCGATTCTTTTTTATGTAGTGGACTTACATGGGCTGTTTTCCAGACGTTTGGAAACTTTGCTTCAATCATACTTCTGTTAAAAATGGTAGTCAAGGGATCCAATATAACTGGAAGAGATGCAATCAACAACCTGTTGTGAACCAAATCAGGCCCTACTGCTTTATTTTTGTTCAGATTCAAGATGACATCCTTAACATTAGTAGCTGTCAAAGAAACGTCTGTAATCTCTGGAACTATGAATGGTACATCTGGTACTTCATCATCATCATTTTCCAAAGTGGACTGAGCAATGAAATATTTATTAAAAGCGTTCGCTTTGTCCATATTGCTATAGTTTACAATGCCATTACAAACAATTGGAGGTATTTCGTTCGAGTCAATACCTTTCTTTTTAAAAAAAGATTTTACCAGATGCCACCATTCTTTTTTACCAAAATTTGTGGAGTGAGAAACCTTATTGTCTAATTCAGCAACATAGTCAAGTTGTCTTTGTCTTTCTCTTGATGTCACGTAATTCCGAAATCGACGAAACCTGCACCAATCTTCTGGATCATTGGTATGTTTAGCTATACTGTGTATTGTTTTACGTTCCTCTATTAACAGTCTTATTTCATCAGTCATCCAGGGGACGTCGTCAGGACGTACAGTAATAACTTTAGACGGCATGCATAGTTTCGCTTTTTCCATTAATATTTTTGAAAACATTTCGGCACTTTGATCTACTGATCTGTTGTGAGTAACGTCGTCCCAGTTGACAGTGCCTAACAGGTCACAAAAGCGATCTGCATTTAGCTTTCTATAATTAAGTATGGTCCTTTTAAATGGCTGGTTCTTGACCACAGTATGTCTAATCATGGCGCAAGGAACACTATGATCACTGCAAATAGCTGGCAAAACATCAGTGGATGTTACAATGTTAGGGCATTGTGTGAGAACCAGATCCAAACACGTTGCACTCGACTCTGTAATCCTTGTGGGTTCATTAATAAATTGAGTGAGCCTGTATCGATTAATGATTCCAAGTAAGTACGGTGAGGGTGTCGTAAGGAAATCACTATTGAAGTCACCAAGAATAATAAATTTTAATGAAGTATTATTTACCTTACGAATGCTTTCTTCTATCTGATCACAGTAACTTACAGGGGAACTTGGAGGTCGATAAAATGACCCAACCAGTAGACTACTTTGGCCAAGCTTTGTCTCGACCCATACAGCTTCAAGGTCATTAATATAGAGATCTGGTCGAGGTTTACAAACTAAGTTATTTTTAACATAAATAGCAACTCCACCATGTGGGTAATTTGGTCTGTCACACCTGACCGGTGGATTAAAATTTGTCATATGTATTGAGTCATTCTTGACCGAATCTGATAGCCATGTTTCTGATACTGTGATAATGTCGAATCTATTATATTCTGCTTCAAAGATATCCATTTTGTTTCTTAAACTGTTGACATTTACATGAATTAACTTAAGATCAGTTATGGTATCTGGTCCCGGATTAAGTTCAACATCACCTGACAACAGCAGAAGCAGTTGATGAATGTACAAATATGTGGTGTTAAATATCGTACTACTGTTACCACGAAAGTTGACGTGACTGTCAGAGACAAGAAACTCTTTCACTAAACTGCCAAAGTCTTTACAACGAAAGTGGATAACACAATGAAAAACAAAGAGAGTGTAACATTGTGAGGAGAATCCAGGCATGACAATATTACAAACTGTGTAACATTAGATATGTTCAAAAAAGACAGTCTTCTGGTAGCAGACAAAGATTTTATGTAGTAACGGCCTACCCTAGCACGATACGTACCCAGGTCTATACTCATTTACTAAGTCACTGCACTCTGCAGCACAGAGAACAAGAACGTGACTAGGGTAGACAAAAGTAACACACAAAAAATCTCCCAAAGTCTCTCGAGTGAAGAAACGAATCGCTTAAAATGCAAAATATAAGCAAAAAATTCAAACATGTTGATTAAACAATGTAAATGAAAATGGAGAGAAAAAAAATCACATCAAACACCTACGGCTTCGTGGATTGCCAAAATATGATGCGTCGTCTACGACGAAAAAGGAGAACAAAACCAACGTGCGCCACGTTAGTACGCTCCCGAGGAATGAAATCCAGAGGACATCAAGACGTACTCTTACAAGTTGTCGAGATTCATCTTATCACACACAACACACACACACACACACACACACACACACGCGCGCGCGCGCGCACACACACGCACACACACGCACACACACGCACACACACACACACGCGCTCACACGCACTCACATACTCACACAAACACAGCAACACACACACACACACATATATATGCATGCATATACATACACACACACATATATATATATACATATATATATATATATATATATATATATACAACAAACTAATAAATTCCAAGGATAAGTACCGCACCGTTCCAGCAACTTACAGAGCAGCTTGGTGTTGCAATGACTGCAAGAAATATTGAATTATAAACAAAGCTTGCTCTTATGTCTTAGATTGAAGAAATAGGGGGAGATAGCATTCATATCTGCAGTGGTAGATGATTCTGCCTAACTAACAGTATGTGCTTGAGTGGGTGAATGGGGAAAAATAAATAAAATCAATGCTTCTCAAAATGAGCCTTCAGCAAGCTTATATTCTCCAAGGGGGAGACATCCTCCAATAGGAAGGGAAACTCACTAACATATAACTCCTGGTCATATACCGATATTTCGAAACTTGGTGGTTTCTCCTCAGTGACCGCGGAAAGTGGTAATTTGACTCCTCTGCCTTTTCAGTTTTAAAAAGAATGCAATCCCAGAAAAGGTTGGTGTGCAATACTGTAGTATGTTTGTTGAGTTTTCAAAAAACCAACCAAAGGTGCCACCCTAGAAGCAAAAGAAAATCATAAAAGAGCAAAAAGCTACATTTTTTGTGAAAAGTAGAAAAATATAAAAAGATATCCTCTAAGACACAAGTGCTGAGGGCAAGTTCTTGGAATGAATCCGCAAGGACTAAAATACAACAAACTAATAAATTCCAAGGATAAGTACCGCACCGTTCCAGCAACTTACAGAGCAGCTTGGTGTTGCAATGACTGCAAGAAATATTGAATTATAAACAAAGCTTGCTCTTATGTCTTAGATTGAAGAAATAGGGGGAGATAGCATTCATATCTGCAGTGGTAGATGATTCTGCCTAACTAACAGTATGTGCTTGAGTGGGTGAATGGGGAAAAATAAATAAAATCAATGCTTCTCAAAATGAGCCTTCAGCAAGCTTATATTCTCCAAGGGGAGGACATCCTCCAATAGGAAGGGAAACTCACTAACATATAACTCCTGGTCATATACCGATATTTCGAAACTTGGTGGTTTCTCCTCAGTGACCGCGGAAAGTGGTAATTTGACTCCTCTGCCTTTTCAGTTTTAAAAAGAATGCAATCCCAGAAAAGGTTGGTGTGCAATACTGTAGTATGTTTGTTGAGTTTTCAAAAAACCAACCAAAGGTGCCACCCTAGAAGCTCTTTTATGATTTTCTTTTGCTTCTAGGGTGGCACCTTTGGTTGGTTTTTTGAAAACTCAACAAACATACTACAGTATTGCACACCAACCTTTTCTGGGATTGCATTCTTTTTAAAACTGAAAAGGCAGAGGAGTCAAATTACCACTTTCCGCGGTCACTGAGGAGAAACCACCAAGTTTCGAAATATCGGTATATGACCAGGAGTTATATGTTAGTGAGTTTCCCTTCCTATTGGAGGATGTCTCCCCCTTGGAGAATATAAGCTTGCTGAAGGCTCATTTTGAGAAGCATTGATTTTATTTATTTTTCCCCATTCACCCACTCAAGCACATACTGTTAGTTAGGCAGAATCATCTACCACTGCAGATATGAATGCTATCTCCCCCTATTTCTTCAATCTAAGACATAAGAGCAAGCTTTGTTTATAATTCAATATTTCTTGCAGTCATTGCAACACCAAGCTGCTCTGTAAGTTGCTGGAACGGTGCGGTACTTATCCTTGGAATTTATTAGTTTGTTGTATTTTAGTCCCTTGCGGATTCATTCCAAGAACTTGCCCTCAGCACTTGTGTCTTAGAGGATATCTTTTTATATTTTCTACTTTTCACAAAAAAATGTAGCTTGTTTTGCTCTTTTATGATTTTCTTTTGCTTCTAGGGTGGCACCTTTGGTTGGTTTTTTGAAAACTCAACAAACATACTACAGTATTGCACACCAACCTTTTCTGGGATTGCATTCTTTTTAAAACTGAAAAGGCAGAGGAGTCAAATTACCACTTTCCGCGGTCATGAGGAGAAACCACCAAGTTTCGAAATATCGGTATATGACCAGGAGTTATATGTTAGTGAGTTTCCCTTCCTATTGGAGGATGTCTCCCCCTGGAGAATATAAGCTTGCTGAAGGCTCATTTTGAGAAGCATTGATTTTATTTATTTTTCCCCATTCACCCACTCAAGCACATACTGTTAGTTAGGCAGAATCATCTACCACTGCAGATATGAATGCTATCTCCCCTATTTCTTCAATCTAAGACATAAGAGCAAGCTTTGTTTATAATTCAATATATATATATATATATATATATATATATATATATATATTACATATGCACATGCATACACATACATACATGCATACACACACACATACACACGCACGCATATACATATACATACATGCACACATACACATACACACATACATATACACATATACATGTACACACTCATGCACACACATACATACACACATATGTATATCACACACATACATACGTATGATACTGAGTTCACAAATTCACAATTTCAATATGACACCAATTCATAGTTATAAAAACCTGTCACAGCACTATCATACACCAATATCTCTTAATAACATCAGGCTGCAGATGGTATCACTCTTCTAATACATAATGACCACCTCCAAATACAGAGTCCACACTCACGAGAACACACTCACACTAAAGCAAGCGCAAACAAACACAAACCACCCCATCACCCTTTTCTCCTCCACACACCATACAAACATGTACATCTGTCACAATGCTTCCCCTTCATTTGTTCCAACCCCATACTGGCTAGCACATATGACAGCTCGAATCGAACAATGTAGTTCACGTGTTCAGCTCAGCACAATGCACCGATTTATTCTTTAAATGAAACCCAGGCTTCAAATCTCGTGCAAATTTAACATACCATCTTTGATTGCATGCCCCTTGCTCGACGTTCTCCTCGACACTTCTTGAAAACGAGAGAATGTCCACAGCACGCACAAGTATGTTTACGCCTTTACTGTCAAACACACACACACACGCACGCACGCACGCACGCACGCACGCACGCACGCACACACCACACACCACACACACACCACACACACACTGTTTCCTTCCTTTTACTTTTTTCCTTCCCTCCTTCCTTTCCCTCTCTTCCACTCTCCCTCACTACTCTAAATAATTGTGGTCCGAAGGAGGACATCAAGACGTTCTCTTTACAAGTTGTCGAGATTCATCTTATCACACACACACACACACACACACACACACACACACCACACACACACACACAACCACACACACACACACACCACATCAACACACCACACACACGCACGCGCGCACACACACAACACACACACACACACACACACAACACACACACACACACACACACACACACAGCACAACACACACACACGCACTCACACGCACACACACTCCCAATACAGCAAACACACACATATATATGCATATATAATACACGTATATATATACATTACATATGCACATGCATACACATCACATGTATCAACACACAATACACACGCACGCATATACATCAACATACACATACACACACATATATACACATATACATTCACCTCATGCACACATACATACACAATATCACAATGTAATCACAATATATATACTGTATGCACGATTAAAATTCACAATTCAATATGCCAATTCATATTATAAAAACTTGTCACAGCACTATCATACACCAATATCTCTTCACATAACATCAGGCTGCAGATGGTATCACTCTTCTAATACATAAATGACCACCTCCAAATACAGAGTCCACACTCACGAGAACACACTCACACTAAAGCAAGCGCAAACAAACACAAACACCCCCATCACCCTTTTCTCCTCCACACACCATACAAACATGTACATCTGTCACAATGCTTCCCCTTCATTTGTTCCAACCCCAATACTGGCTAGCACATATGACAGCTCGAATCGAACAATGTAGTTCACGTGTTCAGCTCAGCACAATGCACCGATTTATTCTTTAAAATGAAACCCAGGATTCAAATCTCGTGCAATTTAACATACCATCTTTGATTGCATGCCCCTTGCTCGACGCTTCTCCTCGACACTTCTTGAAAACGAGAGAATGTCCACAGCACGCACAAGTATATATTGCATGTTTACGCCTTTACTGTCAAACACACACACACACACGCACGCACGCACGCACGCACGCACTCACTCACACAACACACACACACACACACACACACACACACACACACACACACACACACACACACACACACACACACCACACACTCACACGCACGCACGCACGCACGCACGCACGCACACACACACACACACACACACACACACACACACACACACACACACACACACACACACACTGTTTCCTTCCTTTCTACTTTTATCCTTCCTCTCCTTCCTTTCCCTCTCTTCCACTCTCCCTCACTACTCTAAATATTTGTGGTCCGAAGTTTTGTTGAAAAGTTAGAGTCACTATCCATGAATCATGAATCGTGATGGGTTAATCCAGACCAAAATGTCTGATTTCACGTTTTGTTGTGATGCGAAACACGGTCTCCCCTTGCTTCACAAAAATAACTCCGTCGTTGACCCATGTGTCGGAGATCTTCTTCTGTCTCTTGTAACTGCGGGCCAACCACGCGATCTCGGACCGCTCCTTTGTAAGGTCGTGGTTGATGAAGATCCGAGATCTCTCCGAACGTGATCCAGGGGTTTGCGCAGAACGGGACAGCGCCGGCCAGTCAGCCCTGGGGAACAGCTTCTTCATGTCGACTGTCGCCAATCTCTTTCTCGCTCCCATCAGCTCCGCCTTGTGACGATACGACGTGAATTTCACAAGGATAGGACGACACCTGGCGTCACCCTCTGCAGGCATCCGTCCAACACGGTGGGTTCTATCAATCATTTCCTCAGTGATCTCAACATTTATCTCTTTACCTATCCGCTTAACGACTTCTGTCATGGATTCTCCTTTACTTTCAGGCACAGAAGTAATCCTAACAGAGTTTCGTCTTCCGTATTGCTCCAATTCGTCAACTTTATCCTGGAGTTTGAGGATTTGTTGTTCTTTCGCTTCAACAGTTGCACGGAGTTCTTGAATCGTTGAATGCAATCTGGTCATCTCATTTCGGAATGGTTCCAAAACTTGGGCAGCGACCGACTTTGAAATCATTTCCAAAATGTTTGGATCACCAAGGCAGCTTTGAGTTCATCAACAAGGGAATTAGAGGCGGAATAGGAAGTGACACTAGGAGTCGATTCTATGTCCCTCAGAGTACTAGAGAGGAAGTCGGTGTTGATGATCGTGTCATCACCGTCAAGTTCACGTGCACTCTCATCGGAAGACAAGCACACTCGTTTATCCACTTCCTCTTGTAATGGAGACGTCGCAGACCGCTTCTCTTTCTTCTCTCTCTGAGGTACAGACATGATGCAGATTCCGATGTATTTCAATATATGCTAAAGTACACAAAGCTACACACTGCACACTGAATCACGAACAGCGCTTCAAAAAGACATCACACACAAGACTGTGTTTTGAGATGACCCCTTAAGGAAAAACAAATCAATGTCAGAGTCAATCGTGAGATTAAGTTGTCGTGATACACACAAGAAATGAATCTTTGACACGCAGGTGAAGGTGAAGGTGAAGGTCTGGTTCACTTGGAAATCAGTCAGAATGCACCACAAATCTGAACACACCCGTTTCAAGCTTAGCAGCACTCACCAGTTTCACGTGCTAACACACGGGGCAGATTGGGTTCAACTATGACAAACAGGGTCGATCACAAGAAACGCCACTTAAAATGTCCTCTTGAAGAAGTAATTCAAACAAATTCGGCGAGAACACTACACTGTCACGTATTCATACCCACTAGAATACACATTTTTAGAACCTGGAAACCATCACATACACCATATCATCTCACAACAGCATCAGACGTCAGCGAAAACACCTACATTCATTGTTTTGTCGGGAGCGCACTCACTTTCAACCTTATGCAGCCGCCATCTTGTTTCGCCTCCAAGAGGACGCATTTGATGTGACGCTGAGCACTTTATTCTGTATTATTTTTTGATGTGACGCCGAGCACTTTATTCTGTATTATTTTTTGATGTGACGCTGAGCACTTTATTCTGTATTATTTTTTGATGTGACGCTGAGCACTTTATTCTGTATTATTTTTTGATGTGACGCTGAGCACTTTATTCTGTATTATTTTTTGATGTGACACTGAGCACTAAGAGGACGCATTTGATGTGACGCTGAGCACTTTATTCTGTATTATTTTTTGATGTGACGCTGAGCACTTTATTCTGTATTATTTTTTGATGTGACGCTGAGAACTTTATTCTGTATTATTTTTTGATGTGACGCTGAGCACTTTATTCTGTATTATTTTTTGATGTGACACTGAGCACTATATTTTGTATTATTTTGTGATGTGACGCTGAGCACTTTATTCTGTATTATTTTTTGATGTGACACTGAGCACTTTATTCTGTATTATTTTTTGATGTGACGTTGAGCACTTTATTCTGTATTATTTTTTGATGTGACACTGAGCACTTTATTCTGTATTATTTTTTGATATGACACTGGGCACTATATTCTGTATTATTTTTTTTATATGACACTGGGCACTTTATTCTGTATTATGATTATTGGGGCAGTGAGGTCTGGAAAGGCTTGAGACAGCTCAGCAGTTACTGATGTGGCAGTTCCTGTGCCAATTCTCGTTGTGGACTGGATGAGTTTTTAAACACAATGCTTAGGGTTTTTTTTTTGCTTAGCTTAAGCAGTCATTGTGAACATGAGTAAAATCACCAAACTATTACCTTTTTACATGCATATTATTGTCTTTTATACAGCCTTGTCACTGCTTATTTCTTTTAGTAGACTAATGGACAATAAATCAAAGTGACATTAAAAGGGCTACCAATGGTGTCTTCGCAAATGTGGCAGCACCACGTTTAGAGATGATTAAGTCAGTGGATGACATGGTGCTATCTCTCTCTCTCTCTCTCTCTCTCTCTCTCCTCTCTCTCTCTCTCTCTCTCTCTCTCTCTCTCTCTCTCTCTCTCTCTCTCTCTCTTGTGTGTGTGTGTGTGTGTGTATGTGTGTGTGTGTGTGTGTGCATATGTGATTGAACACATGTGTAAATACACACACACATACATTCATGCATGCATGTCTGAGAATAGGTACGGGCTTACCCTCTTCCCCTATTCAAACTACGGACAGAATCCCCACAGAAGCAACAAACCTAATCAAATGAATTCCGGGTCTGTTCCACCAAGAAATGGAACACTCAGCGGCGTGGCTTTTGGCTCAATCAGTTTGCCAGATAAACTGACAGACCCAGATCCACTTTTCAGTCGAACAAATCAGCCATGGAGAGTTGTGAAGCTTTCAAGACAGACGGGCAGGTGTTCCGCAGAGCGAAAGACGCCATTAATGGCAAGGGATACTAGTAGACGCAGGTGTTCCGCAGAGCGAAAGACGCTATTAATGGCAAGGGATACTAGTAGACGCAGGTGTTCCGCAGAGCGAAAGACGCCATTAATGGCAAGGGATACTAGTAGGCGCAGGTGTTCCGCAGAGCGAAAGACGCCATTAATGGCAAGGGATACTACAAGACTTCCCAAGGTTGTTGGGACTGTGTCAGCGACTGCCAATGTCCCCTTCCCCCTGTTTCTCACACCCGGAGCATTTCAATTGAATTGATAA
>CM031601.1:38613813-38616313 GCA_018398815.1 Conus ventricosus
TCGCTTCCACTCTGTACAATTGTGACCAATAAAATTCGCCCTAACCTTCAGCTTGTTTTGCTTTCGCGTTTTTTATGGAAGTCAGTATATAATCTGTCAATTTTCCTCCACTCCTTACTCTAGATTTTACACAGTTATACATACTTACTACACATTTAGATAATTTACCATGGATACCATTTTTAACAGAACAGCCATAAAATGCTTCTGTTATTAGAACCGAAAGTTTTTTCAAAATCAATGAAAGCAGCATATAGTTTACGATTGAAAGAGAATTGTTTTTGAATAAAAGCCATCAGGGTAAACATATGATCAACAGTAGAATAATTATGTTTAAATCCAGCTTGGTATTCTCCCGTAAGATTATTTTCCTCTACCTATTCATGTAACCTACGGTTAATGATAGTGCTATACAACTTACTAGAAGCATCACAAAGAGAAATGCCTCGGTAGTTATTTGGATTGTTTGCATTTCCTTTCTTGTAGAGGGGTATAATAATGGATTCTCAGGATAAATTCCTTTATCAAATAGAGAGTTGAAAAACGTTACTAAAAATTGCAAAATGGGATCAGATCTACAACCGTATTTCAAGAACTCTCCAATGATACCATCCGGTCCAGCAGCTTTACGGTGTTTAATTTTCCTCATGGCATACAAAACTTCTTCTTTGGAAGTTGGGCGATTAAAATACATTTCCATTTCTTCATTATGTTCACATCGTAATATATCATCAACCCTTGTATTGTTTGTCAGTAGTGTTTTAAAATGTTCGAACCAAGTATCTATACTGATGCTATTCGGAGGCTGATTTTGTTTTAAAGAAATCTTTTTCGCAGTGTCCCAAAACTGTTTTTGACTATTTACAGATGATAATAATTCTGACATTAGATTTTCATGAAACTGTTTCCTCTTTCTCGTTTGTAAATGCTTATATTCACGTCTTGCCTTGCAACACTCGTGACGATCTTCAGCGTCATGCGAACGCAGAGATTTATTCGGCAATCCACGAACACGTGACTTACAGGCTCTACAATCTGCAGCAAACCACCTTTAGGTCTATCACTTTTCATACACCTTGCTTGTTTTTTCATGCATTCCCCAGCTTCCCTCATACATATGTTAAAATAACACAGTGCTTCGCTGATGTCAACATGAATTAAGCCGATTGCAAACGCCATTTTATCCTGGAAATGTTTTGAAGTCATATTATCACAGAATGTATCTATATAATCATCATTCCATACATATTTTTCCATGATGAAGCTATTCGTATCTAAACTAGTATTTGGTTTATCTTCACGATTGACATGAAATTCAACAGGCAAATGGTCTGATTCAATACGTTCACACACGTTTAGCGCACACGAATCACTTAGACTTAAAGATGAGAGAGAGAGAGAGAGAGAGAGAGAGAGGAGAGAGAGAGAGAGAGAGAGGAGAGAGAGAGAGAGAAGAGAGAGAGAGAGAGAGAGAGCGACAGACAGACAGACAGACAGGGGTGATGATGATGAAGAAATTTGCGATTCATATCTCTCCTCTCTCTCTCTCTCTCTTCTCTCTCTCTCTCTCTCTCTCTCTCTCTCCTCCTCTCCTCTCTCTCTCTCCATGTGTGTGTGTGTGTGTGTGTGTGTGTGTGTGTGTGTGTGTGTGTGTGTGTGTGTGGTGTGTGGTGTGTGTGTATGTGTGTGTGTGTGTGTGTGTGTGTGTGTGTGTGTGTGTGTGTGTGTGTGTGTGTGTGTGTGCGCGCGCAATTGTCCCAGGTATGTCAGGGAAATATTTATTGAATCTTCTTATGGCAAGTTTCATTTCAGCGATTTTTTTTTTTATTAATGGGGTTCTGAAAAAATCTGCCAACGTGTTTTTTATTTGAGAATCCCTTGGTTCTGAGAATGTGTTTTGCAAAAATACGTGAAAAAAATTACAATCGGAAAAGAAATTGAAAATGCTAAAAATAAAACTGAACCACGGTTTCTCATAAAAAATTTTTTTGTTCGATTTTTATTTTACATCTGAAGTTTGAGTATATAAAAAGTATACAGGAAGTTAGCCCTGGCTCAAAATTTAGGCCCTAAGTATTTTCTTTTCTTTGTCATTTAGCTGTGGGGAACAAACAAATAAACTATATATCTTGGCCACAAACTTTAAAACAAAAGTAATAACGGACCAGTGCCACATGTATGACTTCTTTGGTTTATTTACAGGTAGACACTGACTTCTTTGGTTTATTTACAGGTAGACGACTCTGACTTCTTTTGGTTTATTTACAGGTAGACACTGACTTCTTTGGTTTATTTACAGGTAGACACTGACTTCTTTGGTTTATTTACAGGTAGACACTGACTTCTTTGGTTTATTTACAGGTAGACACTGACTTCTTTGGTTTATTTACAGGTAGACACTGACTTCTTTGGTTTATTTACAGGTAGACACTGACTTCTTTGGTTTATTTACAGGTAGACAACTGACTTCTTTGAGTGCCACATGTATGACTTCTTTGGT
>CM031601.1:38628813-38643813 GCA_018398815.1 Conus ventricosus
CACGTAGTGAGGGCACCCAACAAGAAAGTCACATTTATATTTTCATCGATAGGAAGATGTGTTATAATTTTAATTTTCTGTAAAGTCATCACAGCGGATCTTTGGGATTTCGAGACTGGAAAGGCGAAAGGGCTGCCTGACTTTGAATCACTGCCACAGTTAAAAGAAAGTTGACAATTTTCTATGGAAGACTTTTATAACATACTTCAGGGACATCAGATAATAGGCAAACTAATTCGGCTGTAAATATTGACAAGTATGTGACCTGATTTGATAATATAATTCCTCCACTTTTGATTTTGGTTTATAAAAGCTGCTCCTGCTCGATGGTCATTAACATGAACCTCTCGTGAGTAAAACATTTGCTGATGATCCTTATATTGATTTTCCAAATGGAATTTAACATAATTTTTTTAAAAAATGACTATGGTGGATCGTTTTGTTCAGTTCAGTATTGTTTGTGTCATAATTTGCTTTGGTTTGTCCCCATTTGGGAGTGGGTGTGGTGGAAAGGACGGATTGACGTTATTTTGCTTTGGTTTAAATGTAGGTTTTTTCTTTTTTTCAAGAAGAGTTGATGTGTGAATGACAGAATAGATTTTGCTGATTTATTGTCTTGTGCTCTTTTAGCAAAATTTGTATCTGAATTTAGAGATATTCCTTTTGTACAGAAAACTTTTTTTTGATAAGGTTCTTTAAATACAAATTTGTGAGGAGGACACTTTTCGAAAACTCGTTCAGTTAAAATTCAATTCACAGTATTGTCCCAAGCCATAATGTTGCAGGTATTATGTGGGGAACTCCAAGAGCAAGTTTTTATGCTTTGCAGTCTACACTTTGTACTTAGTATAAGTAGATGCTGTGGAGCGCTGTGACGCTGAAGAAATAAGAATACTTCTTGTGCATAAATCAATCTAGACCGCACAAGAGCAGAAGCATAGGAGAGTTAAACTCTCTTTTTCTTTTCCCCATTTTCTGTTTTTGCTTACTGATCTTTAGAAAGTTTTTAAACTTTTTCTTGCTTTATTCAAAATTTGTTTCAATATGTTGGTTCCATGAAAGTTTTGATGTTTTAAAATTACTCCTAAGAAATTTAACAGAGAATATTTGTCGTATTGTTAAGACCGATCCATTCAGAGCTAAATTGTGGAAGTTTGTCTGGGTCATATCCAGAGTTCCCGGGGAAAGCATTAGATTTGTTTTTTCTGCCGGACAGTTGGGTCAATCCATTTTTTCATGTAAAAATCTACTGATATTGTTTAATTCATGTTGATATTTGATCTTTATGATTATTATTTAAGAATCTTGATGGGGTTTTTTTTTTCATAGGACTTTTCATCCACAGACTTATGTCCTCAGCAATCTGGTACTAAGACTACGTATTTGATAAGCCTTTGGGTATGACTGCCTATAGGATGTTTAGATGTTGTTATTAAATAGGATTGGGAGTTAATAATGATCCTTGTGGAAGGACCTCCATTTCCTGTGTTCTAGTGGATGGAATATGTATGCTTATTCTTGTTAGAATAATTCTACTTTGAAAGAAAAGATTTGGACAAATCATACATGGTTCCTTTTATTCCAATTGTTTTCAGTTTATATCAATAGTCGTTTTATTAATGGCCACACTTATTCATACGCTTTCCTTACGTCAAAAGAAAGTTTGCCAAGGACGATTTTACGTTTGCGAATTGCTGTTTATTATGTGTAGTGATAGTGAGTTTCACTGAGATGTTCTGTTGCCCTGTTCTTGCCTTTCTGGAAGGAAAACCAGCTTGTTTTTTAGGGATAATTTGTGTTTATTACAAAAGTATAGTAATTGTTTAAGACAAATCTTTCCTTTAGTTTTTTGCTGTATGCGATTGGTATGTTATTAGGCAATTCGGACGGTAGCTGTTTATGTTTACTTCGGAAGTTTTTCCTTGTTTATTATGGAAATATGATATTAGAATGCTTCCATAATGAAGTTCCAAATTGCATTTCCCTCCAGCATTTTTGAATGGAAGGACGAGGATAAATTGTTTAAACTTTAGGTTGGGACTGACGCAGCATTTCATTTAGAGATTCAGTCTAAACCAATGATTGTTTTTTTGGTTCCCTGATTAGCAATGACATTCTTCTACGTCTTGAAACTGTTATGGGAGCATTCAGATAGTGGTGCAAAACAGGTCTGGAGTTGGATTGTTTTGTGTGTTGAAGTTTTTCTTCTTCTGCTCTCTGTGGCAGTCTATTTTCTGTTGTGATAGACTTCTATACTGACATTTTGGCGAATATATCAACAAAAGCTTCGGCCCCTTTTCCTAGATTAGATGGGGAAATTCGAGTTTGGAGCCTTGACAGGACTCTTGGCAAGTTTACTCCTCCATTTTCAATTGTTCTAACTTTTCCCCCACTTTGGATTAATCTTTGTAATTTGTGTTTTTCATTCTTACCAAATGTTAGACCAATATTTGCTGGTTTTTTTTGCTTGTGTGTGATGTAAGTTAAAATGATTTTTTTTTTTGGCTCTTTTTTTTCTCTTTGTTCTCAAGAAGGAAGCTTTCAGCGCAGCCCGCGTCTCTTCTCCTTTTACTTCGTTAAATATCTCTCCGTTTGATTGTTTTTCTTTCGTTCTCTCTTTTTCACACGATCATTCCACAGACATATTCTGTGTTGCTTTTTCGAACTTGTTTTAAACATGTTTTATCATATGTAATTGTTGTTTCGCCCGGGCACAAGAATGGGACAGGCAGAAAGCATAGCTTTCTGAAACGATCGATATAGGTCGTCAATAGTTTTTGTATCATGTTCTTTTGTGTCGCGAAGGAATGTTTTTAGTAATTCCGGTGAAAATTTACCCAGTTAGTCTAGCTAATTTATATTTATTTTGGGGACTTTTTCCTTTGTCATTCTATTGGTTCTAGCCTTGTAGTTTCGAGGTAGTAATGACTGGGAATATGATCGCTATTGTGTGCGTATCGAGGGTTTGTCATTCTCAAAGTGGATGCTAGATCTGTGATATCAAGTTAGATCTATTTGCATTGGATTTTTTTGTGCTTTGGGTTGTCGGGAAACGCGTGTTGTTGTTATTCTTCCGTCATTTCAAAAGATATAAGGACGAAGTCGAGCGAGATTTTCAAGTTTAAACGGTTACTAATATCATACTGACAATCCTTTTCCCAAAACGGAGGAATGAGCATTAAAAATCTCCAGTTATATGATATCTTTTTGTTTTATTCTGGTCTTAAATGTAAAAGTTTCGAACCATCAGAATTGTTGTTATGCTCGTTAGGTCCCCGTGGTAGGCTAGACTGACACTTCAGTTAACACGAGGTGTATTTACCTGAACCCTGACTGGCAGAGGAATTGGAATCAGTAGTGTTGGTTGGAAAAAGGGACTTGCGCCGGAGGTGTAGTTCTCTCCTTCCTTGATGTAAAATGGCTGCGTTTGATTTTGTCATTGTGTTCCCTGTTGAACAATTGGAAGAGGAAATATAGCCATGCGAGTTTAGGTAAAAATTTTTTCTATGTGTGTTTTTAAGGATTGTAAGGGCCAACACACTTTAGTTTTCTTTGCAAGTTTTTGGGATAACTGGTCAATGGAAGTTATAATAGATCGACAGTTCCACAGTAATACCTTTAATAGGGCCGTCTTTTAACATCTGACTTTTAAACTTACACCAGAATTGTAAACTTATCTGTAAGTTTTTACAACGATATTTAGATATAGTTAACAAAAAATTAACTTAATGATTGTCTGGAGTCAATTCCTAAAAATGGTTGATGATTTTCGTTATGTCTGCAATTGAAATCTCAGCGTGAGTTACGCTATGCGTCACAAGTGGTGCTGGAATTTGACAAAAGTTCCTCTTTACCAAGTCGCCATGCAGCTGAACCTGTTGTCCTGAGGGCCCTGACTGTTAGACAGTGGGATCCGGATATGGCTGGTAGTGTTCCAGGGTGGTTGGTGCCCTCGATCGTCGGGTCTCTTCCTGGGTCTCGGGCTCCACTGCAGGTCTCTCCACTTGGCGCCCCCGATGTTCCTGGCCAGGTGCTGGCACCCTGTGGGGGTGGGGTGGAGGCCCCCCGTTCTCGGTGATGCCAGGTGCTAGGGCGGAGGTTGTTATGGGCTGATCAGGCTTGGCAGTCCTTGTCTTCATTTAGTTCCGTTGTCAGGTGGGCGTCGTTGTTGTATGAAACAGATCTCTCTTGATGTTGAGACTGAGTATCTGTGACTGGTGCTGCTTTACTAACATTATTTTTTTATTTTTAGCCAGATTTTCTTTCTTGATGTGTCTGACCCACACTTGCACAGAATCTTTACTTGCAGTACATGGGTAGATGTTGACTTTAGATCATTGGACTCTCCACAGTGGCTCAGTAGTGCATGTTGTTTCGGTTTTCTATGCCGATTCAAATGTCTTTTGGATGTCCATAATCATTGAAATTTTTTCCCGAACTTCTGCTTGGAATCCAAAGGAATCTCCCAGTGTCTCTAATCATTGACATTGCTGGCCAGAAACGTGTAAGACAAGGAGACGGGTGGTGATCAAATTCAGTCCTTTCCTTCTTTCTTCTTTCCTCTTGATTGCTGAATCGTGAGTTTTGTTGTCTGTTTGACGTGATGGTTTTTTGTATTACGTCACTGGCTGTTTTGTTTGGAGTTCCTATTTTTCAATGGGTCGGCGCTTTCTTGTCTTTGGGTTTTGTTTTTGGTTTTTTTTGGTTGGTCTTTCTTTTGTTGAGGGCCACTATCTTGCTGTTCGCGGGCGAGGCAATGGCCCGAGCTGTCCGCTTCAGCGTTTGATCTGTTTAAGCTGCAGTTCGGCAGTATGCCATCCGCGGTACGGCAGCATTGCAACATGCAAACTAATGGAAAAGAATTATCTCTTAAACAGTATTTTTTATAATTATTTTATTTTTCTTTTGTAATAAACATCAAAATTATTCTTCGTCGTCGTTCCAGTTCTTATCTTAGGAATCAGGGTCAATTTTTTTCATTTTGATTTTTTATAGTTTCTTCAAAGCCAGAATAATGCGATCGCATAGCCATTATTTTCTAATCACCGCTTTTCAGCTCAGAAACAGTAATCCACGGGCCGACTTGTTGACAGGCCTGTGACTGGAAAGAACGAACCGTTTCCACTGGTCGGTTGGTCTGAGGCATGAAACGGTCTCTCGGCTCTCGATTTTCCTTGTTTCATTTTCTTAGTAGATTCTTTTTTAGTAAATCGCCAGGTGTCCAAAATCCGAGTCGTCAAACGCTGAAGAGGGACCGCGCTTACAGACGCTTGTTTGGGGAAATCCTGGTCATTCTCAGGAACTTCGGCAAAAACCTCAGCAGGCGTGTCTGTTGTATTAGATTTGCTATTTACCATAGCCCGCAATTTTGTGTGTGTCGTGTGTGTGTTTGGTCTGGTTCGTGTGTTGTTCGTGTGTGAGTTTTTGTCGTGGTGTGTGTTGTGTGTGTGTGTGTCCGTGTACGTGGAGGAAATGGAGTGTCGTTTCTGTTACGTACCGAATTCTTGTATTTGGTTTCACCTTTCGTTTCGCAGTTATTCAGAGGATGTAGGCCTACATCGATTACCGGAAGTTTTCCGCTTCTCCCGACCATTTTGGTCTATTGGAAGGCTTTCTAAAGTGCAAGACAGCCGTAAATGGATCAGTGTAAGGAAAGTAAAGTAAATGCGGCGGGATGAGAGATGAGAGGAGAGTAGATGTAGAGAGGAGAGGAGGGAGAGGAGTCGAGAGAGTGAGATGAGAGGAGAGGAGAATGAGAGGGGAGAGGAAAGGAGAAGAAGAGGAGAGGCAGACAGACGACACACAGACAGACAGACAGAATAAGACAGAGAGCAAGCCACACGAAAACGCTGGAATTGTGAGACACGCAGACCGTATCAAATTTAGAAAGCTCACACTGGCAGACACGTGACATATCACATCAAAAGCAACATTGGCAAGATACACAAAGACCCCATCACATCAAGAATTCACTTTGGCAAGACATGCGAAACACTCACATCAAAAAGCTAACACTGGCAGACATGCAGACCACATCACATTTTAAAAGCTTACATTGGCAGAAACGTATACCACATCTCATCAAAAGCTCACATTGGCAAGACACGTAGGACCACATCACCACCAAAAGCTCACATTGGCAGACCGTAGACCACAATAACATCAAAAGCTAACATTGGAGATGCAGTCACGCAGACCACATCACATCAAAAGGCTCACATTGGCTAGTCTGGCACTTATAACCACATCACATTCAAAAGCTCACATTGGGCAGACACGGTAGACCACATCACATCAAAAGCTCACATTGGCAGACACTAGACCACTTCACATTCAAAAGCTCACATTGGCAGACCACGGAGACCACATCACATCCAAAAGCTCACATCGGCGAGCAGTATAGACCGCATATCACATCATGACGCTCAAATGGGGCAGACTTGTAGACCACATTCATTGGACAAATGGCATCAGGCGCTCACACGGAACAAGAAGACCAAATACATCAAGAACTCACTCTGACCAACAAATGTCAAACCAAGAAACGACAGAGGTCATTGCATGCATACGGAAGGGTCAGGAGAGAATGAGAGAGAGAGAGAAGATGGAGAGGGAGAGGTAGAGAACTTGAGCGAGGGGAGGAGAGAGAGAGAGGGAGAGAGGGATGTGAGAGGGAGTTTGTGAAGAAGGAGCGGTAGGGGGAGGAGAGATGAGAGTGAGACGAGGAGAGAGGGAGAGTGAGGCAGGAGAGCGATGAAGAGGTAGGGAAGAAGGGAGGGTGAGGAGGATGCAGAGATGGAGAGATGAGGAGGGAGGGGAGGGAGAGGAGTGGTGAGAGGAGAGGAGGAGTGACGGGAGAGAGAGAGAGACTCTCTTCTTGTGTAAATGTACGTTTTGGCGTCATATACTGTACCTTGTCAGACTAATAGCAATTCACGGCAGTTAGTGCTGCTCGGCCAGGCCGAAAGTTTTTTGTTGTGGTAATGCAGTGATAAGACAGTCACGTGGTTGCCCGACCCACTTCCGACCGTCGGAAGCAGCCAGTGTCAGTCTCCCATAACCTCTTTCTCACTCGGCCTGCCGTCCAAGCAAGATAGTCTTGTGCTCTGTCTAGCCTTCTCTTTGCCGTTGTGGTTGAGATAGCTTTGTGTTTGCTTCTTTGCTTATTTGTTGTGGTTGCGCGCTTACACTTGCATTCTTGACCGGTCGGGGGGCTTTTTTGGTGTGGTGAGCTTTATTCATTTGTTTTTAACCACGCCATCTCGCCTTTGTGCCTTTGTTCGGCACTCGCGACCTGCCTTCCGTCTTTTCGATCTTCCTAAAGTCGGAACTCCATTCGCGGTTTCACCCTTTCTCCCCAGTTTTGGCCTTAAATATACCAACACTTAAGACGAACCACCCCCTTGTCAACGATCTAGTTCCCTTCTCCTTCCATTTGGGACCTCCCCGATTCGCCTCTCTCCTAACTTTGCCGAGTCGTTCACTACGGCTTCCATTTCTTCGCGGTCGTTCCGCCATTTTGTTTCGACTGGCAAACCGCGTTTCCCCCAAACTTACGATCGACCTGCACTCGATCTAACACTGGATCCGTTACATTTATACAACTTTCATGAGGCTCTCCCGCCGAGGTTGGTTGAGCTCTTTTATATCTCGATCAACCTCTTTGTCTCCCCTTTGCGATCAGTGCATTCGTGTTTGTTCCCCACCACCAGTGCCCAACCGTGGTGAAGGACACTCGGCTCGAGGACGCTCCTCTTCTCGGCTGTTCATCGCTTCTCTACCACCGGAGGGGGCCGCGTGTTCGATTCCAGGATCAAACCGACTCCCGCTACGCGCACGATGAGCGTACGGTCGGTGTAGAGGGAGGGTTCGGCCAGGGGAACACGGGCGACCATCATATCCGATATTCCCCCTCTACACGGACCGGCGGTGGATAAACGATCGTCGCGATCGAAGTCCAACTGTCAATCCCATTCGGATGGGACATCGGCAGTCATTGCGACTGGTTTTTTCATGTGCTTCTTTCCCAAGCCAAAATCCAAGGGAAGGCTCCATAATGGACCTGCCCGTTTCAATTTTCCCGTTCCCGACTGGTTAGCCTGTTCGACTTCGACCGCGTAAGGAGACCCTTATCCTTAATCATGCCGCGTACCGGCGATATCGTACCCCTGGGGACCCTTGCCGAGACCCGGACCGGCAGGGTGGCGACTCGCGGACGGAAAATCACCGCACGTCACACCCGATCTATTGAGACTCGTGACGCTAGCACCGCCCCACTAACGTTCACACTGTTCTCATCACTTATCCCCATACGTGTCCGGGTTCAGCCAGACCCGGACACGAGGAGCGTCAACACCTCCGGTGGAGGACTGTGAGCCAGTCTTTGGTGGAACCCCCCCCCACTGACCACATTCCGGGTCAGGTTCGCAGGCATCGACTAGCTCGGATCCTGCGCCCTCCCCCGACGGTCTCGAACCACCCTGACGATCGTTCCTCAAATCTCCCCTAGGGGTACAGGACGTTGTGGGGAGCCGACTTCCTTCCGATCCACTATTGGGCACGTCCCCCGCGGGGGGTCCGTTTTTCCTCAGGGGGGGTGGAATCGTCCAGCGTAGGGACGGCCAGGGGTAATGACTTTTCGTCCCTTTGAGTCTTACGCGTAGTCCTCTCAGCCATCCCCCGTTCCGCTACCACATCGGCCAGGAGGGCTCGGCGATCGTAACACTCACCGACCCTCTGCCACGCAGGCGGGGCCAGCGCGAGGACCACCCGGGAAGATGCAGGAGGTCAGTTGCTCTACACTGGTGTGGCGCAAGGTTACCCGGAGTCCCCGAGGAGTCTCTGCTCTGGGCCGCCACAGCCCTCCTGTCTCACCTGGGTGACCGGTGGTTCTTTTTTCCCCCGAGAGGATCAGGGCTCTTGCTCTGTACTCTTCCCATAACTCACTCTTTGGTCTCATGTTGTGGGTGGGCATCGGCCATCCCAGAAGCTGGATCGACATGGGCACCTTTCCTCTCGGGCGCTTGTCGATCGGCAATCCCCTTAGTTTTCACGCCGAGAATTACGAACCCCGGGGAAACACCGGGAGACGTCCTCGTTTTCACCCTTCTTCCCAATGTGTTCACGACTCCCACCGCACCCCTGACTGGCCTTCCGAATGGACCCTCAGCCGGCTTACCCTTTCAACCGTGTGGGAACATTGGTTCAGACCAATGATGACCTGTTTTGCTACCCACGGTTCAACCCATCGGTCTGCCAGTAGTGTATGTGTTCCCCGGTCCCGGACCACCAGGCTTTACGCCTTCATCGACGCCTTCCCTTCCCTGGTCGGCACTCATAGCTTAATCCCCTCTCCCTCCTTCCACGATCATCCACAGGTGAATCAGGGAGGGAAGGCGCGAGAAATCGAGGAGGGGAGACCAAGGACTCATTCTCATAGCCCCCATGGACTGGCCCAACTCAGTCCTTGGTTCCCGAGACCTCACAGTCCCTCACTCACGATAACCCCTCTCCAGTTTGAACACAGGTGGGTGGGACATGCTCAGGCAACCCGTTCGGTCTCCCTCACGCCAATCCCCGATTCGTACACCTCCTACGACTGGCTTGTGTCACCGGGCTTCGGGCGGCTTTTGGTGCGTACATCCAAATCCTCCTTCTGCGAACGGACAAGCAGGTCCCGCGTTCCCGTCCTCAATACCCTCTCAATCGTCGGGGCCTCTCAGGAACTCCCGAGACCTAAGCCATGATCTCTCGCAGAGCTTGCCACAGAGTCCCTTTACGATTGCTGATGGAGGAAAGAGGAGGAGGGAAATGGGGGTCTTCATGGTGCATAGACATTCTGTCCTCCCACAATGCCCCCCAACCAATCATCAAATAGGAAAAATTTCCTGTCCCACTTAAACCTCTCTGCTTGTCAATCCGGGCGGCTACAGGTCGGCATCCTGCACGACCATCGCCAAATGGGCGGACCTTTCCTTTGAGAAATGATTTCCTTCTCAGAGGAGATCTCCAGAGGGCTTCTATTTAGTGAGGCCAATCCCCTAGACGTGTTTCCCCTTTGGGACCTCTCACTGTTCTTGATGTCCTCATAAACCACCTTTGAGCCTTTTTCCTCCATTCCTTTCGACCTTCTGTCTATATGAAGATCCTTTCCTCCTCGTCCCCTCGCCTACCGCCAGACGGCGAGGCGAGGATCCAGTGCCCTAGCGGGGACCCCAGAGACATTGCCTTCCACAGAGAGAGACGGCTTCCGTCTCTATCTTAGGTCCTTCCCGAATTCCTAGCTAAAACCAGGAACCCGGCACTGTCCTCCCCTTACCTCGTCATCTCCGCTTGGCGGTTATACAATTCTGTAGGGGGCCTACACCTCTTCGGACATAGCCCTCTCTGCTACCTCTCGATGATCTAACACACTACTGGGTAAGCTCGAGCCCCAGGCGCGTTTCACAAAGACCGTCTTATGATTTCCATCAACCCCAGTAAACACGAATGGACATCTCAGCTGGCACTGTTCTCTAGGTGGTCTCATGACGGTCAGAACTGCCTTTTCCCAGGCATCCGAGGACCCTCCCAACGTCTTGTCCAACCCGGGCCCATGAGGGTAGGAGCGCGACGATGGCCTCTTCGGCAGCCAATTTCCAGCACTCTGTTCCCATGCGCCACCTCCGGGAGGCAGCCTTCTGGCGTTGAGAATCCCTTCATAAAATTTTATGTGAGGGACATTCCGCATGAACTGGGTGATGGTTCTAATGGGATATCTTTTGCTTGGCGGCTAATGATCCATTTAGGGTAACCCCAGGAAACAACTAGGGCACGCGCCCTCCTCCTTTTTACTATGATTCGCTATGTTGACCATGGTACAGTAATTATTATGTACGCCAAGTATGGGGAGTTTTGTATTATACTCCCTGTTTGGCTAGTTATCTTTACCATGTCAGACTCTAATGCCCGCCCGCCTTTCCACTAGCGCCAAGGTTCTGGGGTTACCTTGCGAGCAGGCCTCGATGGAATGAGGTTTGGGGAGACTGACACGGCTCCTTCCGACGGCGGAAGGAGTGGGTGGGCACACGGTGACTTGTCTTATCACTGCCCATTAGCCACACAAAATTCGGCCTGGCAGTGCAGAATTACTGCCGTGAATGTATTGTTCTGACCTGGTAAAGTTATACTAGCCTAACAGGGAGTATAATACAAACTCCCCATGTATGTGTGTAGCATCTATGTTTGTATGTGTAGTATGTATGTATGTATCGCATGTATGTATGTATGTATATGAGGTGTCATTGTTTGTTTTGCGGCTTGTGATGTGCGTGCCTGCGCGTGACGTGCTAGTGTGTGTGTGTGTCGTGTGTGTGTGTGTGTGTGTGTTGTGTGTTGTGTGTGTGTGTGTGTGTGTGTGTGCTGTGCGCTCGCGTACGCGCTTGTTGTGCGCTTGCGCGTGCGTGCGTTCGTTCTTACGCGCTGTTTCGTGTGCGTTTGCATTTGGTGTTGGTGTCTGGTTATAGCGGTGAGCTTTGTTCTGTTGCTGTTGTTTGTTCTTATTTTCTTGCATGACGACCCTCCTCAATCTGAACTACCCCTCCCCCTCCCCATACACCCCCTCCTCACCCCCAAACCATCCTCTTCTTTTTCACTCTCGAGCCTCCCATTCTTTCTTCAAAAATGATGGGAGCGAGGACCGCCAGACCCACCCCCCCCCCCCCCCCCCCCCCCCCCCCACCCCACCTGTCTACCCACCTGCTCCCCACCCTGCCCCCCCCCACCCTGCCCTCCCCCAACCTCCTCTTCCTCCCTGACGCCCCACGCGCTCCCCACCCTGCTCACACCCTCCTCATCCACCCTGCCTCCCCAACCCCTGCTGCGCACCAAGACCTGATCCCCTCCCTCCTCCTCCACTGCCTCCCCACGCTGATTCCCCACCCTGCCTCCCCACCCCTCCTCTCCACCCTGCTCCCCCCGTGCCTCCCCACCCTTGCTCCCCACCCTCCTCTCCACCCTGCGCCCCACCCTGCTCCAAACCCTGCTCACCACCCTCATCTTTCCACCCCTGCTACCCACGGCTGCCCCCACACCTGGCTCCCACCCTCGTCTACCACCCTGCTCCCACCGGCTCCCCACCATCCGCTCCATCCCTGCGCTCCCACCCTCCTCTCCACCCTGTCCTCCCACCTCTCTCCTCCTGCTCCCCTCCATGCTCCCCACCCTTGTGCCACTGCTCCCTCCATGCTCCCCACCCTGAGCCTATCCCTCCCTCCTCTCCACCCTGATCCCCCACCCTGCTCCCCAACCCTCCTCTCCACCCTGCCCCCCACCTGGCGCCCCCACCCTGCTCCACCTGCTCACCACCCTGCTCCCCACCCTCCTCTCCACCCTGAATCCCCACCCTGCTCTCCCCCCCCACCCTCCTCTTCACCCTGCTCCCACCCTGCCTTCCCCACCTTGCTCTCTTCACCCTGCTCCCCACCCCGTGCTCCCCCACCCTGTGTTCTCCCCCTGCTCCCCACCATCCTTCTCCACCCTGCTCCCCAACCTCTCTACAACCGGCTCCCCACCCTGCTCCCCACCCTGTCTCTCCACCTCCTCTCCACCTGGCTTCCCCACCCTGCTCCCCACCCTGCTCCCCAACCTGCTCTCCACCCTGCTCCCACCCGCCTCCCCACCCTGCTACCCACCTGCTCCACCACCTTCTCCCCACCCTGCTCTCCACCCAGCTCCCCCCGCCCTGCCTCCCCACACTGCTCCCCACTTCCTCTCCACCTGCTCCCCACCTGGTCCCCACACTGCTCCCCACCATCCCCTATTCCACCCCTGCTCCCCACCCTGCTCCCCACCCTCCTCTCCACCCTGCTACCCCACCCTGTCCCCACCCTGCTCCCACCTGCTCCCACCCTGCTGCCCCGCTGACTCCCACCCTCTCTCCACCCTGCTCCCCACCTGCTCCCTCCCTGCTCCAACCCTCCCCTCCAACCTGCCCTCCCCACCTATGCCTCCCCACCCTCCTCCTTCCTCCCCTGCCTCCCCACCTGCTACCCCACTGCCTCCCCACCATGCTGCCCACGCTGCCTCCCACCCTCCTTCTCCACCCTGCCCTTGCCTCCCCAACTGCTCTCCCTCCCCCTGCTCTCCACCCCGGCTCCACAACTGCTCCCCACCCTCCTTCTTCCACCATGCTCCCTCCTGCTCCCCACCCTGCTCCCCACACTGCCTCCCCACCCCTGCTTCCCAACCTGCTCCCCCCTGCTCCCCACTCTGCTCCCACCATCCTCTCACCCTGCTCCCCACCCTCCTCTTCCACCCTGCTCCCCCACCTGCTCCCCTCACCCTCATCCTCCACCCTGGACTCCCCACCTGCCCCCCACCACTCCTCTCCACCCTGCCCTTGCTCCCCACCAGGCTTCCCCCACCCTCCTCTCCCACCCTGCTCCCCACCTGTCCCCACCTGCCTTCCCCTCCCTTGCCCTCCACACCCTCCTCTCCCCCGCTCCCCACCCTGCTCCCCACCCTCCCTTCCACCCTGATCCCTCCTGCTCCCCACCCCGATCACCACCCTGCCCCCCCTCCCCTGCCCCACCTTCCTCTCCACCTGCTCCCCACCCCTGCTACCTAACCCTGCTCCCCCATGACTCCCCACCTCCTCTCCACCCTGCTCACCACCCTCTCTCCACCCTGCTCCCCACCCTGCTACCCACCCGGCTCCCCCACCCTCCTCTCCCAACCTGCTCCACCCTGCCTCCCCACCCTCCTTCTCCACCCTGCTCCCCACCCTGCTCTCCACCCTGCTCCCCACCTCCTCTCCACCCTGCTCCCCCTGTCCCCTCCTCCTCTCCACCCTGCTCCCCACCCTGTCTCCCCCACCCATCCTCTCCACCCTGCCTCCCCACCCTGCTCCCCACCCTGCTCCCACCCTCCTCTCCACTATGATCCCTACCCGCGCCATCCCCACCATGCTCCCCACCCTTCTCCCACACCCTCCTCTCCACCTCCTCTCACCCTGCTCCCCCACCCTGCTCCCCACCATGCTCACACCATGCTCCCCTAACCTCCTTCCCCTCCACCTCCTTCCCCACCAACCTGCCACCCCCCTTCCCATCCCTCTCTTTCACCTGCTCCCAACCCCCAGCCTCCACCCTCCCTGCTCCCCACCCTCCTCTCCTACCATGCTCCCCTCCCTTGCTCCCCACCCTGCTCCCCCACACCACCTTGTTTGTCGGCCGTTATTTGAAGTAATTCTAGATTCTTGGCCTAGGGGCGCTGTGGCTCATTTCTCTCCCCCTTTGTTATCTGTCTGTTTTACATAGCGCCCCTGTCCGCACGACCGTTGGGATTTCTACGGTATTCCGCCTGTTTCTCTGGCGCGGTGCTTATCGGTAAGGCACGTCTAGTGTCTATGGCGCTGCAGTGAGCGCTTGACAAAGTTTGGGAAGAGCGCTGATGCTTGTGTTAGCAAACGCGATATTAGATATTGTCAACCTTTGTTTGTTGATATACGTTCCGTGCCGTGGATGAACAATCAATTCATTGCATGCCTTAACTGAACGGCTCTTAAGTTGATATTCAGTGGTATATGGTTGAAAAACCAATCGAGTTACATAGCAGTGTTCGGGTAGATACGTGAACAAAGCAAGCAAGGGAAATGCAAAATACACACGGAAATTACGAAAAATGGAAGCGAGTTACGGTTGCCGCCCTTGTTTTTTCAGCTCGACCAACCTCTGAAGGGGGTTTCCCATGGTACAGCGTTCGTGTGGCAACATTAGCGCTCTGTCTGGCCATCAGTTGTGAGAGTGCTTGTAGCGTTCCGTTTAGCGTTATTCAGAGCTCCCTTCAAGAGGGAAGAGAGATGTAGGCAGTAGCGTTATTCAGAGATCCTCACAGAGGGAAGAGAGTGGAGGCAAAGTAGGTTATTTTATTCGGGATCCCTCACAGGGGAAGAGAGATGGAGGCAGTTAGTTTTAAAGCTCAGTTTAGCGTTATTCGGAGATCCCTCACAGAGGGAGAGTG
>CM031601.1:38653813-38676313 GCA_018398815.1 Conus ventricosus
TTGAGGTTTTCAAAAAAAACAACCAAAGGTGCCATCTAAGAGCAAAAAAAGAAAATCATGAAAGAGCAAAACAAGCTACATTTTCTTGTGAAAAATAAAAAATAAAAAAAAGATATCCTCTAAGACACAAGTGCTGGGGCCAGTTCTTGGAATGAATCCGCAAGGGACCTAAATTACAACAAACTAAAAAAATTCCAAGGTAAGTACCGAGCCCGTTCGCAATTACAGAGCAGCTTGGTGTTGCAATGACGCAAGAAATATTGAATTTTAAAAAAAGTTGCTCTTATGTCTTAGTTTGGGAAAAAATTTGGGGGGAGATACGCATTTATCTGCATGGAGATGATTCTGCCTAACTAAAAGTATGTGCTTGAGGGGGTGAAGGGGGGAAAAATAAAAAAATGCTTCCAAATGAGACTTCAGCAAGTTTATATTCCCCAAGGGGGAGACATCCTCCAATAGGGGGGAAACTCACTAACATATAACCCCTGGTCATATACCGATTTTTCGAAACTTGGTGGTTTCTCCCAGTGACCGCGGAAAGTGGAAATTTGATCCTCTGCCTTTTCAGTTTTAAAAAAGGGAATGCAATCCCAGAAAAGGCTGGTGTGCAATACCGTAGAAAGTTTGTTGAGTTTTCAAAAAACCAACCAAAGGTGCCATCAAAGAAGCAAAAAAAAAATCATGAAAGAGCAAAACAAGCTACATTTTCTTATGAAAAGTAGAAAATAAAAAAGATATCCTCTAAGACACAAGTGCTGGGGGCCCAGTTCTTGGAATAAATCCGCAAGGGACTAAAATACAACAAACTAAAAATTTCCCAAGGTAAGTACCGAGCACCGTTCAGCAACTTACAGAGCAGCTTGGTGTTGCAATGACTGCAAGAAATATTGAATTATAAACAAAAGCTTGCTCTTTGTCTTAGATTGAAGAAATAGGGGGAAGATAGCATTCATATATTTTTTTCCCCCATTCACCCACTCAAGCACATACGTTAGTTAGGGCAGAATCATCTACCACTGCAGATATGAATGCGTATTCCCCCTATTCTTCAATCTAAGAATAAGAGCAAAGCTTTGTTTATAATTCAATATTTCTTTGCAGTCATGCAACCCCAAGCTGCTCGTAAGTTTCTGGAAGGGTTTGCTCGGTACTTACCCTTTGGAATTTATTAGTTTGTTGAAATTTTAGTCCCTTGCGGATTCATTCCAAGAACTGGCCCTCAGCACTTGTGTCTTAGAGGATATCTTTTTATATTTTCTACTTTCATAAGAAAATGTGCTTGTTTTGCTCTTTAGTTTTTTCTTTTGCTTCTTAGATGGCACCTTTGGTTGGTTTTTTGAAAACTCAACAAACATACTAGGGTATTGCCACCAGCCTTTTTTGGGATTGCATTCTTTTTAAAAAACTGAAAAGGCAGAGGAGTCAAATTACCACTTTCCGCGGTCCCTGAGGAGAAACCACCAAGTTTCGAAATATCGGTATATGACAGGAGTTATATGTTAGTGAGTTTCCCTCCCTATTGGAGGATGTTTTCCCCTTGGAAAATATAAACTTGCTGAAGTCTAAATTTTGAGAAGCATTTATTTTATTTTTCCCCATTCACCCACTCAAGCACAATTGTTAGTTGGGCAGAATCATTACCACTGCAGATATGAATGCGTATCTCCCCTATTTCTCAATCTAAGACATAAGAGCAAGCTTTGTTTATAATTCAATATATATATAAAAATATATATATATTTTTTTGGGGGGGTGGGAATGAAAGGGGGAAAAAAAAAATATAATTAGAGAGGAGAGAGGAGGGGACGAAGAGGGAGAGGGAGAGGAGATGAGGAGAGAGAGAGAGGGGGAGGGGAAAGAAAAGAGAGGGGGAGAGAGGAGAGGAGAGAGAAAAGGGTTACCATGTTTACTGAGCCAGGTTTTGTGCTCATGTCCAGGGGGGAAAGGGTTCGCAAAGGAAATCATGCTAAAACATTATACGTGAAATGAACTTGATTTGACAACACATTTCTTTGCGATCAATGAACGGACTGCAATGATGAGGGCCCTTTTTCTTGTTTCAAGAGAAAGAAAAAAGAAGAGTTGGTAGGGCTGGGGGAAAGGGTGGATGAGGGGGAAGGTGAGGGGAGATCCGACCCTGCTCTAAGATATCATCGCATTCATTGATTTCGGAAAGTAAATGTTTTGATAGATACAGGGACGAGACTTGCACATTCTTGTATTAGAAAACGTGGCGTGAACTTAAACGCATTTGGTCGAGAACAGTATTGGGAAGATGTGAATCTCGCGTGTTTGCTTTATGTCGAGTAGAGAAACCATTGAAAATGTCCCTCTGATCACGAAATAGGGCAAAATGGATGTAAACATTTTTTTGTTAGGTTTTTTCGTGCTTTTTGTTTGTGTTTTGTTTAGTTTGGAGGTTTTTTCTTTTATGTTCTGGGGCAGTGAGGTTTTATGTGTAATATACCGGTCTGACACTTGTCAATGTTTTCTGCGAGCAGGATTATTTATAATTTTTGGGGAAATTACCTAGTTCCCTAACCGAAGACTAATGCTCGAATCTTTGATTTATTATGAAACATAATCTAAATCCTACAAATGGCGGTAAAACCGTCTTTGCTTAAAAATGGTCACAACACAATTTCATTTTTTCCCATCCTTGTCTCCCTAGTAAAACCAAGCTTTTACTATGGAGAGGATAACTTGCACTGGTTACCCAGTTCTTTTTTGCGTTACCTTCAGGGCCCAGAGCATGTTGAAGCTTCCTTGGGATGTTTCTTCCATACGGGAAGTTTGGGCGATAAATTGGGCATTTTGAAAGCGCCGAATATACAGTGAGTATCTGCCCGTTTCGCAATACACCCAAGGGGCTCGATTCTGCATATTTACATTCAGTAGAGTTGAATGGCTCGCAGATACACGTATCAGTTTTCAGTACGATCTGCTGTCAGACCCCTCACTTTTAGGTCCCCTTGGTAAAATAGATTGAATTGGCGATAACCAGATTTGAAGAAAAGATACGGATTATTTTCATCCCGTGTCAAGAAAAAATTTTCAAAAGACTAGGAAACATTCTCAGAAGAGAGATGAGGAGAGAGAGGAGGAGAGAGGAGAGAGAGATGGAGAGAGAGAGAGGAGAGAAGAGAGGAGATGGAGAGAGAGAGAGAGAGGGAGAGAGAGCGAGAGAGAGAGAGAGAGAGAGAGAGAGAGAGAGAGAAGAGGAGAGAGAGGGGAGAGAGAGAGAGAATAGGAAGAAGAGAAGAAGAAGAAGGGAAAAAAAGAAGAAGAAGAAGAAGAAGAGAAGAAGAAGAATGAAATGAATGAATTAATTGAATGAATGTATGAATGAATGAATGAATCTTTAATGGGTTGAGAATTAGGCTCATTGAGGCCTTTTTTCAATTCTGCCAACAACAACTACAATTTAAAAAAAGTAAGGTAACATTGAATTACAAAAAACATCAATATAAACGATTTATGCTGAAATCTCTCTTCTCTCTCTCTCTCTCTCTCTCTTCTCTCTTTTCTTCTCTCTCTTCTCTCTCTTCACACACCACACACCACACACACACACAACAAACACACACACACACACACACACACACACACCAACACTCACACAACACACGCGCGCGTGGCGCGCGTGCGCGCACACACACACACACACACATCATCTTAATCAACTGCATCGTTTATCAGCAGTACACTTTTGTTTTCCCCCAGTAAGTATGTACAGTCAGGCTAATTTAAGAAGAAGAAGAAGAAGAAGAAGAAGAAGAAGAAGAAGAAGAAGAAGAAAAAGAGAGATTTTAGGCTAATATTATGTTTCATTTATGATTGGCGTAATACAAAACTTCCTTCCGTAATGGAAAGAATACTGTGTGAGTGTAGTGAATTGACTTTAATGATTTCTTTGTTACACTATTTCATTTCTCTTTTTTCTTGTGTCTCATTCTGTTCATGTTCTCCTCAACCACCACCACCCCCCCATTCTTTCCTCTCTCTCTCTTACTGTCTTTGTCTGTCTGTTGTCTCTCTCTCTCTCATTGTCTGTCTGTCTGTCTGTCTGTCTGTCTGTCTTCTCTCTCTCTCTCTCTCTCTCTCCTCTCTCTTCATTTGACAACACAAATACAGAACCGAGGTTCCCGGCGTCATCGGGCAAATGTTGCGAAGTGAGCAATAAACCATTGTCTGCCTTCCATTCATCATGAAAAGATAACCTTTGTCTGCCCCACTCCCCATTACAACGATAACCATTGTCTGCGTCGCATCCCCATTACAAAGTAACCCTTTTTCTGCCTCGCACTCCCCATTGCAAAGATAATCTTTGCTTGCTCGCATTCCTCGTTACAAAGATAACCTTTGGCTGCCTCGCACTCCTCATTGCAAAGAGAACCTTTGTCTGCCCCCCACCCTCGTTGCAAGATTTAACCTTTGTCTGCCTCCCCCTCTCATTGCAAAAGATAACCTTTGTCTGCCCCCCCACTCCTCGTTGCAAAGATATCCCTTTTTTCTGCCCCCCATCATTGCAATGATAACTTTTGCCCGCCTGCCACTCCCATTAAAAGATAACCTTTGTCTGCCCCGCACTCCTCATTACAAAAGTATCCGTTTGTCTGCCTCCACTCCTCATTACAAAGATAATTTTTTGTCTGCCCCACTCATAGAAAGAAACTTTGGGCTGCCTTCCACTTCTCATTACAAAGATAACCTTTGTCCTGCCTCCCACTCATTACAAAGATAACTTCTGTCTGCCTCCCCCTCCCCATTACAAACCCGGTGGTTTTCTTTTCACTTTCAAATTCACCCACACAGATGGTCCATGAGGGGCCAAACCCCCACGATCACTCTCGGTGAACATCAAAAGAGCATCTTTGGACCAGGCCTGTCGTTTTGACATGATAGGGGTTATTAAGGGAAACACGCGTTTTGCCCGTTCATCTTCATTGATCACGCGCATGTCAAGACATCAACAGAGCACTCATGTGGAAAGACAGTAATCGGCGCAAATGTCACTTAAAAATATTTGTGTGCGCCCCTTTTTTCACGAGTCGCTTCATGTGATAGAATTGTCCATCGGGATTTACAAAACAATTTCTCTAATTTGTCCAGTTCTGAAAAGCCTCGAGCGGGCTTTCAACCTTGGAGGCGATTTTTTGAATCTGACGTTATGATTGCACGAACGTAACGCGTTTTACCCCTCAGTAATCGTTTTAAATTTCTCTCATCAGTGATTGCGTGCACGAAGCTCTATATGTCGGTCAGCTAGCGTTTGCACATCTGCCTTATTTCTCTGGTCTCTATCTGTTTTTCTCACTGTCTCCGTCTCTGTCTGTCTGTCTGTCTGTCTGTTCTGTCTGTCTCTCTCTCTGGTTGTCTCTCTGTCGTATCTCTCTCTCTCTCTTCCCTCTTCTCTCTTCTCTCTCTCTTCTCTCTCTCTCTCTTTTCCGTCTTTATCCCCCTTTTATCCTCTTTTATTGTCTATTGGGTCTGCCTTCGTCTTCTCTTGTGTCCTTGGAACGTATGCCCACGCACTAAACATTGCGATGATGATCTTGGGGTTGATTCCTTTCTTTCCCCCTGCTTAAGGAAAAACAAAAGGTGTCGGTTTATTAAACCTTCGGCGAAAGTCGGAGGGAATTGTCACGGCGACAGCCAGTTTCACATGAATATTTTGCACAATAAAGTTGCCCCATTGCATACACTATGTTCGTTGTTGTATGATGTGGGGCCTGGGTTTTCTGGAGGACTGGGGTGTTGTAGATTATTCTCTCTCTTCTCTTTCTCTCTCCTCTCTTCTCTCTCTCTCTCTCTTGTATACACACCACACACACACACACACACACACACACACACACACACCACACACAACATATATATTAAAATATATATATATATTATATATTATATATATATATATTTTATATATATATTTGGTGGGGATGGGGTGGCAGGGTGGGGGGCAGCGTTCATCCTTTTCGTCAAAGGTTGAGAGTGTGTGTGTGTGGGGGGTGGGGGGGGGGGTGGGGTGGAGAGGGGTCACAGCACTGATCGTTGTCGTCGGAAAATTGGGGTTGGGGGGGTGGGGGGGCGGCTTATCACGCCCCCCAACACCTTTGGCTGGGGTGGGCTGAGGAGTCAGTGAGCTGTGACTTCTCAGATGCCTTAAGAACACAAATTGTTCCGTTGAATGAACTTACCTTTTTCTTGGTTTGTGGATTCCGTCATCAGTGACCAATGTCTGGTTCGAGTAACAGTCCATTTTTTTTCCCCGGACCGGACGGCAGAACTTGTTTTGCTGAATTAACAGTTTAAAAAAAACCCATTGTCTTTTGGTTGTAGACTGCCTCTGTGCACATAGCATATCGCATTAACAGAAAGTGTTTTTAAAGGGGGTATAGTAATAGATGTGTGTGTGTGGTGTGTGTGTGTGTGTGTGTGGTGTGTGTGTGTGTGTGTGTGTGTGTGTGTGTGTGTGTTGTCTGTCTGTCTGTCTGTCTGTCTGTCTGACCGTGTGTGTGTGTGTGTGTGTGTGTGTGTGTGTGTGTGTGTGTGTGTGTGTGTGTGTGTATGAGTGTGTGCTTGTGTCTATAATGTACGTTGGTGTGTGTGTGTGTGTGTGTGTGTGTGTGTGTGTGTGGTGTGTGTGTGTTTGTGTTGTGGTGGTTTGAAAGTGTGTTTGTGTGTTTGAAGTGTGTTTGTGTGTCTATAATGTCCCTGTGTGTTGTGTGGTGTGTGTGGTGTGTGTGTGTGTGTGTGGGGTGTGTGTGTGTGTGTGTCTGGTGTGTGTGTGTGTCTGTTGTCTGTGTGTCTGTGTGTCTGGGTCTGTGTGTTTGTGTTGTGTGTTCTGTGGTCTGTGTGTTTTAGAGAGAGAGAGAGAACGAGAGACGAGGAGGAGAGAGAGAGCAGAAGAGAGAAGAGAGAGAGAGAGAGAGAGAGAGAGTATATTTAAAAAACTTTTAAAAACAAAGGACTAAAGATTTTATTTTTACGGTGCCTCTAGTTCAATCTGTTTTTACAATGTCCCACTGAAAAAAACACCAACTGCCAAAAAAAATGCAGAAGCGGTAATCAGGAGAGAACAGACTCCTGCAATGAGGTGAGCGGCCATCCTGCATCGCCCGTGTTTCACATCTGCACCTCGAATCCCCACCACAGTTCAGGGTGAGCTCGTCCGTTCGCACGTTTCAAGTGTTCACGGAGTAATTTTTTTTTATTTTTGTAATTTTTATTTTTTTTATATTAGTTTTTTTTAGTTAATATTTGAGTCCCCGACCACACCTCCGATACACCGTTTAACGAGTTCATCCTGACGGGCTTTCCATCTATACCCTACATGTGGTTAAATTCGACATGGGCCAGTTTGCTGATGTCATACCTGACAGACAGGCAAACAAACACAGATAAAAAGCCTACTGACACACATAAGGGCGTCATACTCATTGGCAGAGATTATATTGGTAGAGTAATTCCTATTGGAGTGCGCCACCCGTCCATACGACAGCTACCATGACCTTTGGCCACCTACCTACGCTTTGACCAGAAAAACCACTGGCAGTGTGGTCACGAAGATAAATCGCCAAAACCACCGGCTTCACAATGCAAGCTGGGCATTACCAGGACACAGCATTTGTAAGGCTTGATGAAAATTGATATTTATTGAGAATGGAGGTTTTAGGGCATTGCAGGACAAAGCCAATTTGAAAGCTTGATGGAAAACTGATATTCAATGAGAATGGATTTTACCCGACGCAGTTTCTATTCTGTCTGAGGGACTACAATGGGGGGAAAAACCCCCACCCTTGGTCATGGATCCTGTACTGTCTTTGGTATATGATATTGGCCATGATATGTACTGTCTTTGGTACATGACATGGCAATTGGGATTCCACTGTACTGTCTTATGGTAACATTGACCCATGGCCATGATCTGTACTGTCTTTGGTACATGATGTCACGGACGTTTGTCGCGAGTCCCTACGACGTTCGGGACCCACTAGGGTGGCGGAAAGGAATTACTCTATTTTGGTTTATTGTAGTTGCTGTTGTCGTGTCTCCGTCCCTCTAGGGTGGCTGGCTTGTGGTGCAGTTGCACCTTTGGTGTGGTTCAGCTCCAACTTCGGTTGCTTTCTCCTCTCTCTCTCTCTAATTCACCGCCCGCTGCTATTCATCCCTGCAAGCTTCTCCGGGTGGCCGGTACCTTTTCTGGAAAACTGTCTGTCTATCGGCCTCTCGCCTGTCTTTTTTACATGTCGCACGTGCTCCGGTTTCTTTTAGTTTGAAGTATGCTCACTCTTGTGGACGCCAAGCATGGCATGTTGGCCGCCATTGCTGAGGGTGGTTAGGATCTTCACTCGGCCGGAGAAGATGTCTCTGGGGGCGCCCTGCTCCAGTTCTGGTTCTTTTCCCTTATCATCGAGAGTACAGTCAGTTACCTTTCATTCCTGCAGTTCGGCCTGTAGGGGAGTGGGAAATCACTTCTTCTGTTTCCGCATCTTCGCCTCTGTCCCTCTCGGACTGGACAGAGGGGTTAGAGAGAGTCTTTTTGACCCGCATCTTCGGGGATCACACAGTGGTAGCTGTAATCTTCTTCCGTCTTCATTATTCCTTTTCCTTCTTCCATCTTCTTTTACTCCTTCCTTATTTTTTTCCTCTCTCCGGGACTCTCCTCCAGCTACGGACCTCCCCCCCTCCCGGGGGCGTCACCTGGAGCGCGAACTGGATTGGTGCCACGTGCTGGTCGTAGGCCCACGCTTTCTGGCCTGAGACCACGACGAGATGTGCAACGCGTGGTCGCAGGCAAGCCTTGGTCGGGGGAACGTGCGGGACTGCTAGGGGAAGCCCTGCCGATCTCGAAACTGGGCCGGGCCTGGACCCCGTCCAGGACCTCCAGTAACAGCTACCGTCCCCCCCCCCCCCCCCAGGGACACGATATTAATCTGCCCGCTGGGAGTGGAGGTGTTCGGATTCTGGTCGACTCCTGCCGGAGAACACAACCTGCTGGAGCACTAGTGCTACAGGGTGCTCCTGCGGACTTGACAGGGGGCAGGGATGTGGACGCACTAACGTTGGTGTGAGAAAAGGGTCAATATGGAAAATATTTTGTTTTCTTTATACCTGTGTACAGGTCATCATGTACTGGAATGCTTTAATTGTGATTGTGTTAAGTCGTATGGTGGAAATATTTATTATAAACGTGCATGATTGTGGGTGTGGAGTCTTGATTGCGATTGTGCATGTTGTGTGCGTTGGAGTGCTTGATCGTTGATTGTGCATGTTGTGTGACGTTGGTGTAGCTTGATCGTGATTGTGCATGTTGTGTTCGTTGGAGTGCTTTATTGTGATCGTGCATGGTGCGCCGCCACTTTGTGTTGGAATGTTTATTTCTGCTGGTGGAATTAAAATGGGGTGTTGTATCGTAATCTTTATTGCTGTGGGTCTTCTTGCGGGAGGTGTGAGGTCAGTCACTTCCCTTCACTCCCACCTAGACCGATTCCTGGTAGGGCAGACCTCAGGGGTCGGTCGTGACAATTGTGGGGGCTCGTAGGGATGTGAAGGGGTCTCTGGCTGTCTTCTCTCGTTTCGCAGAGTAACCTGTTTAGTTTTTGTCTGTTTTGTATTATGTTTAGTCAGTTTGTCGTGTTTGTTCGATGGGTGGGTTGGCGGGTGACTTAGCGTGAAGGGAATGTCCTTTTGGGTGGCCTGAGGGGAACATACGGTGTGACTCGGGAGTGAGGTGAGACCAAGGGGACTCGGACCGCGCCAGGCCTCCTTCCGCCGGTCACCTCAGGCAGGTACGGCCGTAAGTCTTGGCCCTTTTTTCTGTCTGCCGCTCAGTCTTCAATTCATGGTTTGAATTTAGCAAATTATTGTTTTTTTTTTTTTCTCTCCTACGGGTTGATCGAGTACAGGGGGGTTGTATCGGGTCGCTAGGGTTCTTTTTTTTACTCTCTCGGATCCGTCTGCTTGGTTTTCTGTTTGTTTTTTTTTTTTCGGCCAGCCCCACCCGCACTGTCTGCTAGTGCTGTAGAGCGGCGGTGTTGCCCGAGTGGGGGCAGCGGACATAGTTCTTTTTTTTTTTTTTTTATCGCGTGAGCCCCACCGCACCTGTTGCTCGTGCTGTAGAGCGCGGTGTTGCAAGAGTGGGAGCTGAGGGAACTTGCTCGGCACATAACGCACACAACACATACTCACATTACACACGCCCCAAAATATTTGTTTTTTTTTTTTTTTCTAGTGGCAATTTGTTTCTTCCCCTTTATTTGGGAAAAACTTGTAGGGATATTGTTGTCATGGCGACGTCCGGCGATGGTGGCCTATGGGCGACCGCGTAGAGCTCGAAGAAGAAGGGGGTATTCAAAATTGTTAATGTGCCTAGACCCTACTAATTCACGTACCAGTACTTCGATACGGTATACTTTAACCTTATTCCAGTGATGTAGCATGGTTGCCCAGTCGAGTACTTTTACTACCTCTTCGCTGGCGGGGTTCTCCCTGTCGAGGGGACCACGAACTGGCACTTTCGCTCGGAAGCGTCAGAGTATTAGCGAAGGCAACTGTGGGCTTCTGTTGAGTAGCAGAGACCGAAAACTTCTCCTCTCCAGCTTCCCTCCGTACGGGCTATGCCCCAGAAGATCCTTTCCTTATGGGGAAAGTCCGAGAACCCAAGGGACGGTCAGTGGGACTTCATCCCTCACGTGTCGGGAGTGGTGAACCCCGGCCCAGGGACATACTTCCGTCCTGGATGTTTTAGGCGCGACAGCGCGGGAGGATGGAGCCCAACGTAGGAAGAGGTTCCTAGGCTGGAAGCCCTACGTAGTGAAGAGGGCTAATGCAGGAATGCTCTGCGTAGGGTAAGTGGTAGATGAGGGGGGACCGCTAGACATGGAGGCTATGCGCAGAGAGGAGACTGACAGACAGGAGATTATGCATAGGGAGAGCTATGCTGCGCAGGAGAAAAGGCTGGCTGCCCCGACAGGGAGGCCCTTCGTAAGGAAGAAGCTGCTAGAAGGAGGCTCAGCGTAGGGAGGAGGGGCTCAGCGTACTGGAGGAGGCGGCTGAAGGACAGGAGGCTCAGGTAGAAGAGGGAGGATTGCTAAGCGTAGGGAGGAGGCTGCTAGACAGGCGGCTCAGCGTTAGGGGAGGAGGCCTGCCATCCTGTACGGGAAGTGTTGGATCGAACGTAGAGGAGGAGGCTGCCAGACAGGAAGGTCCTGCGCAGGGAAGAGATGGAACTAACTTCTTGTCGCTGGGTCCCGCTTGTAAAACCAGGGGGTTAATCACCAGGAGGTGCATAGAGGTAGAGGCCCAAGTTAAAGTTCCAGACGTTTCAGGACCTAGTGACCAGGACATTGTATGTTCCTTAGAGCATCTTCGACAAGCGTTGCCCTTTAGGTTCATACCAATTGTTGAGGAACAAAAGGGCTAATGCAAATTTTTTTGGATTATCTCGGTGCTGCAAGGGAGTGTGTGCTCTCTTAAATGAAGGTGCATTCTTATGCAGACATGCAGTTGGTTCGCGTAAGCGGTTTCCCACCTTACCCCAGAGATCTACAGTGAGGAAGTTAGGTCCATGAAAGGAAAGAATAATGACTGAGACCCTTTGTGTAGTTGGTGATAGCTGCGAAGGGAGAACGCTAGGTACTAGGCGTCAAGTTAGCTAAAGAGTGGAGTGGAGGATCTGATCCTCATTGAAAACAGGATCACCAACACTGTGTCCCCAGAGTTGAGGATCGGATAGGCGAGACTGACCTCAGGATTTGCGCTGCGCTGCGATTTCCACACGCTGAGGAGTTTTCTGAAGCTCGAGGGATTCCATGGGCATCGCCCAGTTAACGGTTGAGGAAAAGCCCTCCACAGGATTTAATAGCAATAAGGTGCAGAAAACTGCTAGTGGGCGCCTCTTCGCCCGTGAACAAGGCAGGCAGTTCATCGCGGGAGATCAGCGCCCCCGACTGTGTTTTCATTGTGGTTAGTCCGGCCACATAAGGAAAGATTGTCATAAAGCAGTGGTAGTCATGGGGCTTGTCCTTTCCAGGCATCTCGCGCCTCGGCTAAAGTGCGGTACCATCCAAGCTTTGGTGGTACAGAGTGTCATGTTTCTCTCTGGTGTTAGGTTCCTCCTTGGCGGACCCATCAGGGATTCGGGTGCTTCAAACGATCTTCTGGATAACGAATTTGGTTTTCCATGAAGACCCGGCGGGGCGCCTTAGTTATTGATGTGTGCGGAGTTGGAGGCTGGTTTTACCTCCCACCGTTCCTTTGTACTTATTCCTATCTCCACACCCTACTTCTGTTCCCCCCCTTTTTTCTGGGTAAGTATGGGCCATCGCGGTGGAGCGGACCTCTGTATTGCCTTATCATAGGGAATACTATCACTTCGGCAGACGGGGGACGGAGTCATGTCGATGTCTAGGATTTGCCCATACAGGCGTGTGTGGGAGTCACCCACACGGCCAAAGCTAAGAAAGAAAGGACACAGGAATTGCGTCCCGTTCTTCAGGATCTCTGAACGAGGTTCTTGAAAGGGGCCGATCTTGTTAGCATTATTACGTCTTCAGGCCAGGGAACTTGGAGGGCCATCGCCTACGAGGAAACTTGTGGATCGTCCGCTCAGTCGGCCCGAACGCCAAGGGTGAGCCTTCAAGCTCCACAAAGGGGATCACTCTTTTGGTTTTCCACTCAGGCAGAATCGTAGTGGCAAAACAGATTGTTTGTTCCCCAAAGCTGCAGATAGTCTGTTCTGGCTGGCACGATTCCCCCATGGAGGTCATATGGGCTCCAAAAGCGGGACTCTCGAGCGAGGTCAGACAGGGGACTTCTTTTTGGCCAGGGATGAACTGCAAGTTAGGAAGTACTGCGCAGTTGCGATGTCTGCAACGGAAACAAGCTAAAGGGTTCGCTTGTAGCGTGTTTTCCCCTAGGGTCAGTGCCACGGGTTGGGCAAGCGCATTCAGCAAGGTTGGGGATTGCACCTGGTGGGACCCATTAATCCTCCAACCGATGCGGTCCACCGCTAAACTTCGGTTAGTATTGTGGCCTTGAATTGCGAGTCGATAACCAGAGGATGTCCCCGCTATGGGACTAAGCGATTGCCCATACTGTTGCAATCTCTAGGCAGATTTGAGAGGCACTGGGCGTGACAAGAGAAGTAAAATTACGCGGTAGTTATGTACCTAGGAGAGCGATCATCATCCTCTCCAGAGCCTGGGACAGGATCCGCCGCCAGTAAGGTCATTCGACTCATGAGTTAGGCAGTGGGCGCTGCAGAGTCATGCGTTCACTTTCCGTCATATCTGGGTTACTGTTAATACGGATGATGATATTTAAGCCCGAGCTCCGTAGTTAGCACATTGGAAAAATCAGTTCAGCGGGACACCTCCCTAACCTGGGTCATATCCTTTTTGGTTTGTAATCAGGTGTAGTGGACAGTTGTACTTCAGTGAGGGTTAACGGTAGTGACTCACAAATTTGGTTGGATTGTTTACCTCATGGTTGGGACCACGGTTTGCTTAGTGTTGTTAAATGTAGTATTTATGTTTTTCCGTGTGATTTTCTATTGTGATTCTATGTAGAATGTTGGTATTGGATTCATCGTACTCTGTCGTATCACAGAGGAGTTGGGTTCGGTCCATATGTTTGTGAAGTCGCCCATGCGACAAGGTTCAAAGGAGCACTGTATCTCAGGAGAAAAAAAGATGCTTTTAGAAGGGGGGGTTTGTCAACGAGTTTCGTAGAGAGTGCCTACGAAGTTCGGACCCAACATTGGTGGCGGGATGTAATTAGTTTGTTTTTGTCGTTGCTAGTCTGTCGTTAAATCCCGTCCCTCCTTAGGGTGGCTTCTGTGGTGCGTTGCACACTTGGTGTGGTTCAGGGCTCAACTATGGTTTGCTTTCTCTCTCTCTCTCATCTAAATCCCACCGCCGTGCTATTTAATCCTGCAAGTTCTGGAGTGGCCGGTACCTTTCTCTCGAACTTTCTGTCTATCGGCCTATCGCCTGTCTTTTTACCTGTAGCACGTGCTTCGTTTCTTTTAGTTTGACGTATGCTCACTCTGTTGACGCAGCAGGCATGTGGCCGCACATTGCCTGAGGGAGGTTAGCTCTTCACTCGAGTCGGAAGATGTCTCTGGCGGGCGCCTGCTCCAGTACTGGTCATTATTATCATGAGAGTAATTCAGTACTTTCAATTTCTGCAGTCGGCTGCTAGGAGAGGTGAATTTTCACTTCTTCTGTTTAGCACTCTTCGCCTCTGTCCTCTCGGACTGGAACAGAGGGTAGAGGAGAGTCTTTTGACCCGCCTTCTTGGGGTCACCCCCGGGTAGCTGTATCTTCCTTCTTCTTACTTCTTCCTTCTTCCTTCTTCATTCTTCCTTCCATCCTTCCTCTTCTTTTCCTCCTTCCTCCCGACTCTCCTCCCAGCTACGACATTCCCCACTCCCGGGGGCTTCACCAGGAGCACGGAACTGGGATGGTGCCACGGCTGGTCGAGGCCACGTTCTGGCTGAGCCACGGACGAGATGGTGCCAAAGCTGCTGGTCGAGGCCACGCCTTGGTGGGACCGTGTGGAATGTTAGGGGAGCCAGCAGTCTCGGACTCGGGCCGGGCTGGACCCAGTTCCAGGACTCCAGTAAAAAGATCACTTCCCCCCCCCCCCCCCCCCCCCCCCCGGGACACGCTTCTTCCACTGCACGCTTGGGATGTCAGAGGGTGTCGGTCATTTGGGCGACTCCCTGCGAGACACCATACCCGGCTGGAGCAATAGTGCGACGGGGGTGCTCCTGCGGACCTTGTCCAGGGGCAGGGATGTGGACGCACTCGTGGTTGAGAAATGGTTCAAATACTGGAAATATTTCTTTACAATTGTGTACAGGTAATATGTAATGGAGAATGCTGGAATTGTGATTGTCGTTCCGTCGTATGGTTGAAATACTTTATTTATAATCGTGGCATGTTGTGGGTGTGGGGATGTTACTTTGATTGCGATTGTGCAGGTTAGTGTGAGTTGGAGGTGCTTGATCGTGATTGTGCATGTTGTGTGCGTTGGAGTGCTTGTAGTGATGGTGAATGTTGTGTGCGTTGGAGTGTTTATTGTGTTCGTGGCATGGTGCGCTTTGTGTTTGGAATGTTTATTTTGTGGTGGAATAAAATGGGGTGTTGTATCTTAATTTTAATTGTGTGGTCTCTTGCGCGAGCGTGTGGGTCAGGTCACTCCCTTACTCACACCTAGACCGAATCCTGTCAGGCAGACCTCAAGAGGGTGGTAGTGACAAATGATATGGCCTGATCCGTACTGTCTTTGGTATATGACAGTTGGCCATGGTCTGTACTTCGTCTTTGAACATGATCAATGGCAATGATCTGTCAACTGTCTTGGTACATGACTTCGGCCATGATTTGTAATGTCTTTGGTATGTCGGTGCAGGCAGACCAGAAGCGGGCAGCACGCTGCATGCTGGTAGGATAAACTGAAGCACCACTCTTAGAGACGTATCTCGTTGAAAGGATGACTGTGTTGCTGCTGTCTTCCCATTGATCCCGCGGCACATCACCTTTTGTGTTGAACGGCGGTCCCATGTACAACGCATGCAACAATGAATGCATGCGGGACCCGGAAAGGGGATCTGCAGGTGTCAATTGCTAACCACTGCACCGTGGTGGCTTGGGACGTTTGTGTCAATTTATCAAAAACTCAAATCAGGATTCAACAGAGAAATTCACTGCTCTGCAGACAGCAGAAAACCAGAAGCGAGTTCCATTTAAAAAAAAAAATGTTTGCGTTGCTCTCTTGATTCACGTTCGGCGTCACAAAGATGGAAAAACTGACCTTCACGATTTGGAAATTTTTTAGAAATATTGTTCAGGTTTTTTTTCCCTAGTTTCTAATAAAGCCTCGAGCGGGCCTTAGAACTTTTGAGAGCGATTGTTTGACATCTGGGAAATTTATTGGTCAAGGAACATGCATGGATTCCCCCCACCCAACCCCCATCCCAGTCCTCCACCCCATCCAAAACCATTCACCATCCCGCCAGATAGTTTTACATCAAATGTGTTCACCAGTGATTGCATGCGAGTGAAGCATTTTCTATTGTCACTGAATAAGTAGTTGGTCTGTGCAGTGTGTTTTCTCGTTTGTCTCTGTTGTTTTCAAGTCTCTGTCTCTTTTTGTCCTCTCTCTGTCGTGCTTTTTCTTTCTCCTTTGTTGCTTGCCCAAGAATGTATGCACGTGCAACCCTTAAGGCGTTACAAAATTGGGTTTTTTATTGGGATTGAGTGGGCCAAACTATGGGGGTTTTTTCTTTTACGTTTAGCTGCGTCTGAATTTCCATGGCACAGAGTGAGGTTCACATTGGTACTGGTTAGTTAACTGTCCCTTCATTTCCAGTACATTGAACGGTGTGGAAAAGTTCAATGGCCTTGGTGATAAGTACCTGGAACGTAAATGGAAGACGAGAGAGAGAGAAGAGCTCACGAGAGAGAGAGAGACGAGAGAGAGACAGACAGACAGACAGACAGACAGAGAGAGAGCGATAGAGAGAGAGAGAGACAGACAGGGAGAGAGCGAGAGAGACAGGGAGATAGCACAGACAGACAGGTGACAACATGCAGACAGCTGAAGAAGAGAGAAAAGATACAGATTTTGGGACAGAGAGACCCACAGAAGAGAGAGAGAGAGAGACAGACAGAGAGAGAGATAGAGAGAGAGATGAGAGAGCCTGAGAGAGAGAGAGAGAGAGAGAGGCAGGACAGAAGAGCAGATGAGAGCGAGTGAGAGAGAGAGAGAGAAGGACCGAGAGAGAGAGAGAGAGAGAGAAGAGAGCCAGCCAGCCAGGACAGACGGACAAGCAGGCAGGGACAGGAGGACAGAGACAGAGAGAGAGAGAGGAAGAGAAGAGAGAGAGGGAGAGGAGAGAGAGGACAGACAGACAGACAGAACAGACAGACAGACAGCAGACAGTAAGACAGAGACAGAGATAGAGAGACAAGAGAAAGGGGACAGAAGACTCGAGACAGAAATGAAGACAGAGAGATGAGAGGAGAGAGAGAGAGAGAGAGAGAGAGAGAGAGTGAAGAGAGAGAGAGAGAGAGGAGACAAGAAGCGAAAAGAGAGAAGAAGGAGAGGGGGGAGGCGGTTATCCTATGGTAATTACTGAAATAAATACAACATGTTATGCGCCCTTCAAAATGCAGCCATGAATAAATCATTGCATGTAAAATCATAACCTATTCTCTCTCTCTTCTTCTCTCTCTCTCTATCCTCTTATCTTACTCTCTCTCTATATCTTCTCTCTCTCGTCTCGCTCTCTCTGTATTGCCCAGTGTTGTGTGTTTACGATCCGCGCGCGTGTGTCTGTTGCGTGTGTATGCGTACATGCGTGTGTGTGTGTGTGTGTGTGTGTTGTGTGTGAGTGTGTGTGCGTGGTGCGTTGGTGCGTGCGTGCGGGCGTGGTGCGTGCGTGCGAGCGTTGCGTGGTGCGTGCGTGTGCGTGCGTGCGTGCGTGCGTGCGTGGGTGTGTGAGTGTGTGTGTGTGTGTGTGTGTGTGTGTCGGTCTGTTTGTTTTGTATCTGTGGCTTGTGTGGATGTGTGGTGTGTGTGTGTGTGTGTTTAGTGTTTGTTTCGTGTGTGTGTGCTGTGTGTGTGGTTTAGAGGTGTGTGTGAGGAGTGATGATGATGAAGGGAGGAGGGGGGTATGGTGAGAAGAAGGCGTGTGTAATGGGAGAAGATCGGGAGGGAAATGTGGGTTCGTGCAACGTGAACAAAAAAAAAAAAAACAAAAACAAAAATGAGTGAATACAAAATGGCAGCTAAGAAAATTTAAGCTCCCAGCGGGGCCTACACTTGCATGCAAAAATAGGAAGTGTGTCACCAAAAAGTAATTGAACGAACTGAAGGGAACCCCGTTGTTGACGCTTCAGGGGATTAGGGGGTGGGATGAGGATTAGGGACAGAGAGAGACAGACAGGACCAGACAGAGGGGGAAGTCAGAGGACAGAGGGACACAGAGACAGAGGTTAGGAGAGAGAAAGAGGAGAGAGAGGAGAGAGAGAGAGAGAGAGAGAGAGAGAGAGAGATGGAGAGAGAGAGATGATGATGATATGATGATGGTGATGATGATCATGATTTGTTCATGATAAAGATGATGTAGTTGATAATGATAAAATTCTGTGACATAAACCGATCGAAATCGTCAGAAGCGTTTGTTTAATTAAAAAAAAACACACCTTGATTTAAAAAAAAAAGGAAACATATAGGTCTAGTACCTATTTTTTTTTCGGCAAAAATAGTTCTTTTATAAAGGAAAAAACTATCGGTCACAATCGGAAGGAAGAGAGAGGGAGAGAGAGAGGAAGAGACCGGCAGAGACGAGAGACGAGAGAGAGAGAGACGAGAGTGAAGAAGAAGAGAGAGAGAGAGGAGAGAGGGTCGGGGTGAACAGTACGGTGGAACATCTAGGATACCTAATTTTTTTTCCGCGCAAAATTTTTCTTTTTATACAAAAGCAAGATGGGTTGCAGATGGGGAAATGGCTAGTTAATAATATTTTGCAGTTTAGAAAAGCGTAACTTTATAGCAATACCCAAAATTGTAAAAATTAGTGAATGGACAAGGTATTATCATTGGACAACCAGAAGGACATAAAAGTTTACAGTAAAACATTTTTATGAGGATATATACCGAAAAAAAAAAAAAAAGGATCAAATGTGAAATGATTATTGAAGTTTTGGTTGAATAAGATACGAAACTAACCGAAAAACAGATAAAATCCTTACAAGGTGAAATAAAACAAAGGAAAAAGCAGGAGATTGCATTGAAAATTCATGAAACAAATTTTCAGTCTGGAAACTGAGAGAGGCCTGGGAAAGGTCATCAAAAAAAAAAAAATCGTTAGCAGGGGTAAGGAAGACTAAGTTTAAAACTACCTCCAGTGGTATGGACCATCATGGACGAAAAAGGGAAATCTCTTGTGAAAAAATTAAATTCCTTTTTCTTGTCGTTTCGATTCTTAAACATGATTTTAATGTTGACATAGCCTCAATAGGACAAAGAATCATGAAAACGAACAGATCGTGGTAGAAGTAATTTGATGAGTTTGAAGTTGTTCTGTCCTTTCAACCGATTAAAAAAGTGCAAAAGCGGAGGGCCCGGAGGGCTTGAAGGTAAAACTTTGAAAACACATGTAGTTCGCCAGCTTGCAGGTCCTCTTTACAAGCTTTTTAAACCTATCTTTGCTAAAACTCATTGTCCCTGTGAATTTGGATAATGCTTGTGATATGTCCTGTACCACAAAAAAACGCACGTCCCCAAATTTCTTAAAGATTATCGACCTTGTTGCTTTTACGGTCTATCTTTTGGAAATGTTTTTGAAACGGAATTCTTATTAAAAGTGCTAGAGTGCAGACTGGATAGCTTGATTCCATACAGTTTGATATAAACACAACAGAGGCACTGATGGACGCCACAACTTTTACTTTCTCCATCATGTTTTTTCACACACTTAGAAAAGCCAAAGTGTGCACGTATTATGTTTTGTTCCGAATTATCCTCTGCCTTAACACTATACAGGCCCCATCTTTTGGCCAGTAAACTAAAGCAACTTGGCACTTATGGCATCTCCTCTTATCTCATTCTCTGGATATATCGATTTTCTGGTTAAATCGGCCCCAAGTGGGTTAGCTTTCAGAAAACTCTGTTTATACGTTTCTTATACATTCAACGGTGTGCTTCACCCAAAGGTTACGTTCTTTCTCATTGTTCTGTTTACTCTATACACTAATGACTGCCAGGCAGGTAATAAATGACAGCTTATCTCAAATTTCTCTGAGATAACTGCAGTCACAGATCACTCTAACTCAGATTAGCGGCTTTTAATGAAATTGTGAACAGTTTTACCACAGTGGTGTGGACACCAATTTCCTTGATCTTAATGTCCAGGTACAAAGGAAGGCTGATAAATGACTTCCGAAGTAATGGCTGATCCTATTCCAGATTTAATGATCTAGGTAGCAAGGTTGAACGGGGTGGACTGAAACATACAGTAATTAGGTTTCTGTTATCGATGACAAACTCTAACAATTTCATTCTTATTCTTCTCTCGTATAAAGAAATGGTCAGTCAGAGTGTTACTGCTTACAGAAAATTGAGGATACCTTGGAGTCTGAAAATGTAAGTTGTAAAAGCATTCTACAGGAAAGCAAATATTGATTCTGTGATCACTTTTTCATTTTTAGTTGAGGTATGGTGGGATTTAAATGTGGAAAAAAAAAACAAAATGCTTGCTTTGAAAAGATCGTGGAAAAAAACGGTTCTGTCTGTGGAAAGATTATTTGGTGTTAAGCAACAAAGTTTTCAGGAGAAAGTTTTTGAAATAAGAGTGCTTTAAGAAAGCTCAGAAGATTGATGTGATGAACCCATCCTCTGTTCCACTTTTAGTGAAAAGGATGCCTTCAGATAGACGATTCCGGCAATTGAATTGTGAATGAAAAACCAACAGGGACTGAATCGTAGTTTCTTGCTATTTCATACGTTCATTGGAATAATCACTGACCTGGACCATCTTGAGTTAAATGTTTAATGCTGTCGTTTATAAGATAGAGGAGTGGGGTGAGGGCGAGACTTGGTAGAGAGAGGAGAGGGGAGGGGATGGGGGGAGGTGGGGGGGAGGGGGGAGAGTATGGAGAGTGTAGATGTTTTGGGGGGAGGGGGATGATCAATCAAACGTGACATGATTTTAAAATTACCTCAGTTTCATCCCGTTGTTAGGATTGTGGTGATGTGTGTTTGTGTGTGTGTGTGTGTTGTAGTGTGTTGTTTGTGTGTGTGTGTGTGTGTGTGTTTTTGTGTGTGTCTGTGTGTGTGTGCCCCTTTTTTACGGTTTCTTTTAAGGCGTACAGCTGTTTTTTATTAAATTGACTGGATTGTAAAAAGGAGTGTTATGTTGGGGTTAGAGTTATTGATTAGTTTTATGTGAAAATAAGATTACTTTATTTATATTGTTTTTAAAATTTGTGGCATTGTGGCATACGATGTGAGTGCATTGGCAATTTTAATATGATTCAATGTTGTGTACTCATATGTCATATGTTTATGTGCTCCCACACAACACAAAGTTATTATGGAAAAGAAAAAAAAAAAAAAAAAGTGTCTTGAAATTGAATGACGAACGGAAAAAAGGCCTGGGATCGGTTGGGTTTGGAGCTGAGTTTTTAAAATTATTTTTGCGAAAACAAATCAGGCGTGTTTGTAACCGAGCTCTGCATTGAAAGTTTTCAGAGGACAGGCGTATCTATCAAACACCAGAAGAGGGTTATTATAATCTGATATACCCAAAAGAAGGAAAAAACAAAAGAAATATGTAAAAAAATTTGGAGTACTATTTCACTTTTAAAAACTTATATAACAAAATGGCTCCATACAAAAAATTTGGGCTTCAATTTGTTTGCTAAACCTGAATTAAAAAGGTCTTCCCATCGACTGATTACGTGAAGACCAGGACAGGATTTTTCCCAAAAGATAATAGGTAGATACATTTAGGTAAATTAGTGACTTACTTGCACCTTCTAAACATTAAAAATATCCAGGGATGCTAATTTAATTTAGATTCGAAAAGGGTCCCGAAAACTCGTTAGATTTGGGATTTTATGCAAAACGTGTAGGAGGTGTAGGTTTAGGTAAAAGTATATATGTAAAAATGGATAGAAGTATTCTACAAAAACATTTAAGTCTCAGTTATCGTAAACTGGGCCAAACATTCATCATTGGTCTCAATAGACGGGAGTTGTAGGGCAAGGAGATTCAGTTTTCACCATTATATCTTCGTTTTATGTGCTGAAATATTTTCGTAATGGATCAAAGATGAAAATAGGTTGATGGTCATACAAATCTGGGAGAAAGAAACACAAGATTTCACAAATTTGCAGACGACACTCAGCTGATGAACACAAGGGATAAAGAAAATTCCATTTGAAAAAAATCTATCGAGATTCTCGATATCGGTTTAGGAAAACATCAGGTATATTCTTAAAACAAAGAGAAAACCACAAGTAATTTGGCTTGGAAGAAAAAGCATTGTGAAATAAGATATACGGAACATTTAAAGATGATTCTGGAATCCAAAAGGGAATTCAAAATAATAGGAATTGGTTTACTCAGGACTTAACAACATTGGAAAAAAGGGAAACTACAAAGATAGAATGATAGAAGTGAAGGACTTTTTAAAAATTGGCTAAAGAGAATCATTTATTTTACCCCTTTAGGAAGGGAATTGCTGTCTTAAAATCCATTATTCTGTCAAAACTAACATACATACAGGTTGTGCTTCCAAATTCCACCTGAAACCATTTGTTAAAGAATTACAAGGTACTTATGTTATGGTTTGTATGGAATAAAAAACAAGACAGGATTAGTCGAAAACAACAGTTATTAAAGATAGTACAGGATGGTGGGATTGAATTACCTGACATAAATGCTATCCAAACCACTGCATTTAAAATTAACATGGAT
>CM031601.1:38681313-38691313 GCA_018398815.1 Conus ventricosus
CCACTGCACAGTGTTCATAGTTATCACTGGTAACAGCCACTGCACAGTGTTCATAGTTATCACTGGCAACATCCACTGCACAGTGTTCATAGTTATCACTGGTAACAGCCACTGCACAGTGTTCATAGTTATCCATTGGTAAGAGCCACTGCACAGTGTTCATAGTTATCCATTGGTAACAGCCATTGCACAGTGTTCATAGTTATCACTGGTAACATCCACTGCACAGTGTTCATAGTTATCACTGGTAACATCCACTGCACAGTGTTTATAGTTATCACTGGTAACAGCCACTGCACAGTGTTCATAGTTATCCATTGGTAGAGCCACTGCACAGTGTTCATAGTTATCACTGGTAATAGCCACTGCACAGTGTTCATAGTTATCACTGGCAACATCCACTGCACAGTGTTCATAGTTATCCATTGGTACAGCCACTGCACAGTGTTCATAGTTATCACTGGTAACAGCCACTGCACAGTGTTCATAGTTATCACTGGTAACATCCACTGCACAGTGTTCATAGTTATCCATTGGTACAGCCACTGCACAGTGTTCATAGTTATCACTGGTAACAGCCACTGCACAGTGTTCATAGTTATCACTGGTAACAGCCACTGCACAGTGTTCATAGTTATCACTGGTAACAGCCACTGCACAGTGTTCATAGTTATCCATTGGTAAGAGCCACTGCACAGTGTTCATAGTTATCCATTGGTACAGCCACTGCACAGTGTTCATAGTTATCCATTGGTAACAGCCACTGCACAGTGTTCATAATTATCACTGGTAACAGCCACTGCACAGTGTTCATAGTTATCACTGGTAACATCCACTGCACAGTGTTCATAGTTATCCATTGGTACAGCCACTGCACAGTGTTCATAGTTATCACTGGTAACAGCCACTGCACAGTGTTCATAATTATCCATTGGTAGAGCCACTGCACAGTGTTCATAATTATCCATTGGTACAGCCACTGCACAGTGTTCATTAGTTATCACTGGTAACAGCCACTGCACAGTGTTCATAGTTATCACTGGTAACAGCCACTGCACAGTGTTCATAGTTATCACTGGTAACAGCCACTGCACAGTGTTCATAGTTATCACTGGTAACAGCCACTGCACAGTGTTCATAGTTATCCATTGGTAAGAGCCACTGCACAGTGTTCATAGTTATCACTGGTAACATCCACTGCACAGTGTTCATAATTATCCATTGGTAGAGCCACTGCACAGTGTTCATAGTTATCCATTGGTACAGCCACTGCACAGTGTTCATAGTTATCCATTGGTATAGCCACTGCACAGTGTTCATAGTTATCACTGGTAACAGCCACTGCACAGTGTTCATAGTTATCACTGGTAACATCCACTGCACAGTGTTCATAGTTATCACTGGTAACAGCCACTGCACAGTGTTCATGGTTATCACTGGTAACACCCACTGCACAGTGTTCATAGTTATCCATTGGTAGAGCCACTGCACAGTGTTCATGTTCTGTATGAGATGTGCAGGAATCCTGGATCCAGCTTTTGATCCGGATGCTCACCACAGATTCATATCAACATTCCACTGGCTCGGTCCTAGGCTATATTCCGACTCTCCACTGACCTGGCTGTAAGCAATCAGCCGCTGTGGCAAAGACTTAGTGTCGGGAGGTTAGGGGTTCGATTCCTATCAGAGCCATTTTTTTGGGAATGAATTTCAGCCCTGGCCGATTCCTACCCAGAGCTGAGTTTGCAGTGGGTTCAACTGTGAAGGCGGAGAGCACACCATCCAGTTTCAATGACTGAATGGAAGGCGGAGAGCACACCATCCAGTTTCAATGACTGAATGGAAGGCGGAGAGCACACCATCCAGTTTCAATGACTGAATGGAAGGCGGAGAGCACACCATCCAGTTTCAATGACTGAATGGATCAGTGGGTTCAACTGTGAAGGCGGAGAGCACACCATCCAGTTTCAATGACTGAATGGATCTAGTTGCAAAGTGAGGCGACTGCAGGCGGAAATCTGAACACATTTTACATGTAACTAATAGCGAACCGCCAAGAATACGTAGACAAACGAATCACAAAACAAAACACGTTTATCTTAAAAGTGTTTTGTCTTGTGATTCGTTTGTTTACATTTTCTTGGCGATTCGCTATTAGTTACATTTAGAATGTAAATGGATATAGCTCATAGACGGTTCCCAAATGTCCTGACCAACACTGCGGGTGTCTCCATCTCTCAGGCCTGGTTGAAATCAGAGTATGTTATGAAAGCAAACGCAGAGTGCAACTCTGTCATGCAGTCTCAGACCTAGAAAAGGAATTCGTAACGTCATCTTCATCAGCCTCGTTCTCATCTATTAGCACGGGGAAAAAATCAAATGAAGTTGCCCTTCATGCCATGCTCTCATGCGTATGAGTTTTGCTGTCCTGTCCACGTCTATGTCCTTGGTTAAGTTCCGTTGGGGTCACCGGTATCGGCAAATTCATGGGGACTGTCGTTGGACGGACGTGGTGGCGCCCTCCGGAGGGACAGCTTACTCACGCTGCCTCCGCGACGAAGCAATTATTGTCGTCAGTAGCGGGTTTAGTGGGTGGTGTCCTGTGTATGTGGGAATGAGCGGCGTGGATGCAATGCCACTGAGGTGGCGCAGAAGATTAAACTGAAGAAAAGGGAAAAAAGAAATATACAATAAGGAAAGTTTGGCTGTGAACGGTTCTGCAGTTTTTTGCGCTTGTATAACTGACAGATAGAGAGACAAACAAACAAACAAACGAACAGACGAGGGTGAACGTTTTACCTCCTCGACGGACGTAACGATAGTCTCCCCTGTTGTGTTTTTGTTGTGCTTGTCGCTCTTTTCCGCTTCGTTTTTCATTCTCGTACACCAATGGGGATTTTCCTGGAATAACATTTTGTGTCTTGTATTGAACGTTTTATCCCCCTCCCACGCTACACATATCTAGCGCCACACACCAGTGCCTTGGTTTATCCTGTTGCAGTGCCAGCTCCGATTGTCTGCAAGACGTTACCGGGCTAGGGTCACCAGGACGCCATTCAGAAGACACCCCGAGTTCCTGTTGATGCACATAGTAGAACTTTTGCCAAGCGACTGATGACCCACCAAACCGTAAGTGTTCTTTCTTTCTCCACGTCTTGCTGTATGTTCATAGCGCTCCGTTCCAAAAATAATGAATGTCGTTTTCTTTCTTCGTGTGCCACCCGTTGTTTGTTTGTTTGTTTGCGTATTTGTTCTGCTTTTGGTTTTTGTTTGTTTCTTGTCTGTCTGTCTATTTGTCTGTATGTCTGCCTGTTTGTCACTCTCTCTGTCTCACTGTTTCCGTTTGTCTGTCTGTCTGTCTGTCTGTCTGTCTGTCTGTCTGTCTGTCTGTCTGTCTGTCTGTCTGTCTGTCTCTCTCTCTCTCTCTCTCTCTCTCTCTCTCTCTCTCTCTCTCTCTCTCTCTCTCTCTCTCTCTCTCTCCCTCTCTCTCTCTCCACGCTTTACTTTCTTTATCCGGCTTATGAGACATCATGAAGGAGCCTATGCACATGTAGTTAAGGGTCTCTGCTTACACAGATTATGTATTCTGTAGGTATCCACAACGAAGCCATTGTTCAGTCTTTCCCGTTTTTCAAACAATATTTGAAACGCGGAGTGCTGTATGTGAGAAAATGTAGAAATATGTTTGCTGTTTATGTCTTGTTCATGTCTATCTTCCAGCAGCAAACAGTATCCTCTTTGGCGGCACGTATGTACAAAATGTTTCACATAATATAAATGGATCTAGGAGATTTACGCCATGCTTATGGATATTCCATTTCCAAGAGGCCTTGGCCCTTAAGAATAAATTTCTTGTCTAGAATTCCTGTTGAGCCGATTGTTTACTAAGAGCTCGACAACTTCTCAATAGCGTCGCGGTTTCTCGTCTAGGAGGTCACAGCTTCGATTTCCAGCAGAGCCACATATATTTGCCGGAATGTTTTCAGCCAGTGACTGGCTCCTACTCAGAATGTAGTTCGCCATGGGCTCGACTGGGAAGACTGGATCCACACAGTCGAGTTCCATTGACTTAATGGATGCGTTTCTGAGACAGTTACTGCCTGACCCACACTGCAGGTGTCTGTATCTCTCGGGCCTGGTTGACACCGAAACATGAAACAAAGCGTAGAGTACAACTGTGTAATGTTGTCACAGATCAGAATGGACCTCTATAGTATTATCGTCATCATCCTCACCCTTATCGTTTAGCGTAAAACAGTCTCAAAGTCTGTGGCCCTTCCTGTCCTATTGTCATAATGACCTCAGCGTCGATTTCCTCTCAATGCCTATGCCCTTGGTGAGTTCATGGGGGCTGTTGTCCGACGGACGTGTTCGCACCTTCCGAAGTGGAAACTCATTCACGCCGGCTCCGCGACTGAACAATCACTGTCGTCAGTAGGGCGCTTAATTGGTGGCATCCTCGTATGTTGTATTAGCACAGGCACCCTTGAATGCCGCCGAAGTGACTGGGCAGTAGTGTAGTGCCTTCTCTAGTGGGTTGCCTTAAGACGACTGGACATCACTACTTTCTGTGGGCTGCCCGTGCCCAGGCTGCGACAGAACCCCTGACGGTATGACTGGACATCACTACTTTCTGTGGGCTGCCCGTGTCCAGCCTGCGACAGAACACCTGACGGTATGGCTTAAGACGTCTGGACATCACTACTTTCTGTGGGCTGCCCGTGCCCAGCCTGCGACAGAACACCTGACGGTATGGCTGTGGGCGAGTGCCAAGATGAGCGCGGCGGAGACAGTACCACTAGAGTGGTACATATGGTGAGACAGAACATATCCCTCATCGGGGATAATGAGATCACGATACTACTAATGTGGTAACTGCCATTGCGAACTGATCAGGTCCCGTGTTTGATGTAGGCTGAACATGATACCCTGCACAGCATCTCTCTCTCTCTCTCTCTCTCTCTCTCTCTCTCTCTCTCTCTCTCTCTCTCTCTCTCTCTCTCTGTCTGTCTGTCTGTCTGTCTGTCTGTCTGTCTCTCTCTCTCTCTCTCTCTCTCTCTCTCTCTCTCTGTGTGTGTGTGTGTGTGTGTGCATAAGTACGTGTGTGTGTGTGTGTGTGAGCGCGCACGCGTATACGCACACACACGCACGCACGCACGCACGCACGCACGCACGCACACACACACACACACACACACACACACCCCACACACACACACACACACACACACACACACACACACACACACGTATGCATGTATGTGTGTGTGTGTGTGTGTGTCTGTTATAAATGCACATAAAATGAAGATAAAAACAACCGACTCAGAAAATTCTTCCCAATATTTGGACCAAACCGGTCTTCCTCGGGGGACTTTGTGACAAGAATGAGACCAGGTCTCAAGTCATCAACTAATGAAAACAATTCACAGATGTTCTTACATTCGTGAACTGTTCCCTTTTTTTTTCTTCCCTTTCCAACCCACACCCGTGGGTCCCCGTCCACCTCCCCCCATTTCACCAACGCTCACATCTCGTGAAAAGACATCTCCCCACATGCAAAAATATAAATAGAAATAAAACATTTTGATGCATGCCCCCTCAAACGCCATACAATCGCGAAAGTGGAAAGGCATGCAAGACGTGTATACACATAGCAAACGGAAGACAGCAATCAAAAAGCAACTCACACACACACACACACACACACACGCACACACCCACGCACGCGCACACACACACACACACACACACACACACATAGGCACAAACACACGCGCGCACACACACACACACACACACACACACACGTGCGCGCACACACGCCACACATGACTAACACATTTCCATGCCCACACATCCACATGCATGTGAACACACACACGGACACACAAATCTACATTAGTAGAAAATGATATAAACGTGATTCTTACCAGTGTCAAACGCATGCGCATGTGTCTGCCATACACGTGAGCAGGCATCACACACATACCTGTCTGTGCAGGTACAAATCACCTCCTACCTAGAGACACGCGAGCGACAAAACTTCCTGCAACCCAGAGAACGAGAAGAATCGCCAAACCGTAAAGAAAGAGGGGGGGGGGGGGGGGGGGGGGGTGAGGTTACCCCGGAAGGGGGAGGGCTTAGCGGAAGGAAGGTGGTCAAATACATCAATTATGGAACGCAATTAAAGCTGCATGTTATTAACACAGCTACAAACTCCCAAACCGTGAATAACGTTTAAAACCTGTGCTAACTGGAATAAACGGTAAACAAGATATAAAACCAATTCATACAGGGTAAAACACTTATAAGTACTTCATGGCAACACGCCAAAACAGTGAGGGGGAAAACCCAATCTATATGGAGTAACACAGTGCAAGAAGACATAAAACCAAACCATACAGGGTAAAAGAGAAAAGATACATAAAAACAATCCAAGTGGAATACAACAATAGAAACAAGCATAAAAACTAACCAGTACATCGTAAGGGAAATGTCGGGAAGGGGGGGTGGGGTGGAAAAGATCAACCCGTGCAGAAAGGTCAGTACTTGTTCTCTTGACTATTTAAACCCAGAGGTGAGAGAGTTTTTAATTTGGTTACCCAAAAGTTTTCTTTATTTAATCTGAAATTAACATTTTCACTGTACCCCCTTTCAATAATAGCACATTTAAGACTGGAAAGTGAATGGTCAGGAGAATTAAAATGTCTAGCTACAAGCGTTCCTGTGTTTTTTTCTTATATTAGACCTATGGAGATAAAATCTGGTTTTTAAAGTGTTCTTGGTTTCGCCAACATACTGTATGTGTAGGCATTTGTTGCAAAATAAAAGATAGATCACATTTTGCTCTCAGATATATATATATATATATTTATAATGCTGAACAATTAAGTAGTGGGGGAAAACAAGTGCAGGCCAACAATTCTTTAGTCGTTATAGTAATGACTTGGCAAAGATTTAAACTTTCAGAAAAAAATATAAGAAAAAAGGGAATGTATTATAAGTATGAGAAACCCTTCACTAGCTGCCTGAGGGAACCATCGTAATCCATCTCGAAGGCACATCTATTTGTATTGCCTGCTCCTAGGCCTTTCGTCCGCTGGATCGGACTCATCAGGGAGACACGGCTGGTTGTGTCTGTGCTCTTGGTGTCAAATAGAGACACACCACAGTCCATAATTCTGTGGTGTTCTCAGCACCAAGGGTTTAAAAAAGAATCCAACAGCACCCCCAAAGCAGCCAGCGAAGGGTAGTAAATGGAACAAAACGAAAGTGTTGGATAGGAAAAAAGATTGACTGAAAAAACAAAAGCTTATTCTAAACAGTATATAATATATGGGACAATCTTTGAAGCCTATGCTTGAAGGATCCATTCAAGATGCAAGGGAGGATCACAAGATATGGAAACAGTCCTCTGCTGTTCAATAACACAAGCATTGTGAGTGGCGTAAGAATGTACAGACCAACCTTTACTTGGATCTCTCCTAAGAGATGCAATCTCATCTCCACTGATTGGTCCCAACAATATAATGGTGAACAATTACTAGTGGGTGAAAACAAGTGCAGGCCAACAATTTCTATTAGTCGTTGTAGTACTGACTTGGGCAAAGATTTCAACTTTTAGAAAAAACAAAACAAAAAAAGTATATTATCAATTATATAACAATATATATCTATATATAAATATATAATATATATAACTATATATATATATATATAATATATGTGTGAGTGTGTGTGAGGTGTGTGTGTGTGTGTGCTGTGTGTGTGTGTGTGTGTGTGTGTGTGTCCGCCTCTCCCTCTGTCTCTCTGTCCTGTCTGTCCTGTTCAGTCTGGTCTTCCCTTGCTCCTCTCTCCCTCCCCCCCCCCCCCCCCTCCCGCTCTCTCCTCTCTCTTTCTCTCTCTTGCTGATGTTTGGCGTTATTAGACCAAATCGCAGAGAAGAGATTGCTTGAGATTTAGCATGCTACCGGTGGATTCATTCTAAACGCCATTTCATGGGACCTATGCTACATCCCCCAGCTTTATTTTACTGCAACTTCCTGTAGAACTTCGAGTGGCAAGCGATCTTGTTTTCTAGCACTGAATTTTAGCTGAAAAAAAAGTGTTCCTGACATATCGCTGGTTTTCCTTTTTACCGGCTTTCATAAAAACCCCTTCATCGTTGGGCTTTCATGGGAAATCATTTTGGCCGCGCAATCCTTGTCTCTGGCTGGGTTCGGGACGCCGCCACTGTCGGGAATCCGTCCGTCACAGGCTGAACCGTTAAAAAGAGAACCAGTGGTGCTCTGGCACACGTCGGGTCAGGGACATTGTCACTGTGAGAATTCCTCCCACCATAGGCAGAATTGTATAGCTACTGCTCTGTTTCCCCGCTCTCTGTGGCATGAGAACAGCAGCGCTGTACAAGCAGAGCAGAGCGTAACAACAGTGAAGTCTCACATTAAACCTGTGGGAGCTGGCTGATCCACTGCTGTTGAATTTTCATTGTGATCATTTCTGAGAGCTTGAAGGTTTAAGTCGTGACATCGACTCCCCAGGCACATTGCATTTCGACTGACAAAAGACCGAAAGGTTTGTCCACAGTGGGTGTAGCTTTCTCAACCGTCGTAGGAATGGTGTATCAAACATTGCAAACCCTAGGTGTCAGGAAAAAGACTCTGACTAAACCATGCCCCAGTTATACATGTCTAGTAGTCAAAATGGCGTCCATCGTGACCGTCTCTGGTCATACCATTGTTAAATATTTTGATGACGAGAATGATGATGGTCGAAATGTAATCCTGCCTAAAAGAGTTGTTTGGGGCGGTGGTCTACAATTTTGGATTCTGCGTGCATTGTACTGACCTTGACTGTGTCCTCTCAGTAGGCATCAACGTAGCTGCCTCAGTTCACGGTAAGGATTCGGAACGGGCCTGCCTACGAACAGCTTGTTCCCCTTATAAATGCGCGTAATCCTTCAGTTCGGTATCCTTGGATGATCTAATGTTAGTTAAGTCTCAAATCTCCTGGCACACCTTACTCCTTCTTTCGCAGAACGTTTTTCTTCTTCCTTTTTGCCAGTGACATTCATTTTACCCTGCCATCTTAGCCAATTTGACACCTGACAGGCTGTGGGTCTGGAAAACGTCCACTGCTTCGTCGGGCCAAGACGATGAGCACGTACGATGACCTCGGAGGACCACGTTTATCCCCTGGCACAGTGTCTTGAAGTATGTTCGCACTTTCTTGGCACAGTCTTCATAATTTTCGTGGGACGATTGCGGTATGCTGAAAACATTGAGGTTGTCTCTCCTTGAAAAAATCCTAAAGTGTCCATTTTCTCGCTGAATTCACGCGATATTCAACATCAGAACTGACTTGTTTTGTTTGTTGTTGTTGTTTTTTTTAACACGAAATATAAAGTCTTTAAGCTTTGTTATTTTGGCTCGTAGGGACTGTATCTGTGTTTTCATTGCGCCAAGTACGTTGTCCACTTTTGCTAATAAGTCTTTACCGAGCGAATGGACACATGTTTCGAGCTGCTGACACAAAAGATATTTCGACTTCATCTCATATTGATGTATATGTCGTCCACAGTCTTTTCCTGTCGAGAGTCAGGACCAGGGTTCATTTCGAGTCGTTTGCGCACACTAGCTGTTGAAGCTGTATGACAGCGGGGAAAATGCACTGCGTCTGAGCTCTTCTCGCTCGGTTTGTGTTGACACACATGGCCACGGAGAGCTGTGCGCTTCCCCATGAACTGAGTGTACACTGAGGCAAAACGACCACAGATATCTCTACAATAATGTTTCTTTGTGCGCATGATCACCTCAAGTACAGTCAGCAAGCGTCTCATTCAACGTAGGACCTCATTAACTAACAGCAACTATTAATGAAACACTCCGACCTTGAGAACACGTCCTTCTTTTTCCTCTGACAAGTGTTCACTCCCAGACACAGAGAGAGAGAGAGAGAGAGAGAGAGAGAGAGAGAGGAGACAGTCAGACAGACAGACAGA
>CM031601.1:38696313-38703813 GCA_018398815.1 Conus ventricosus
TGAATAAAATGCAACAATGACAACAACAACAACTACAACAACAACAACAACAACAACAACAACAACAACAACAACAACAACAACAACAACAAAAGTCTCAGAATCGATTTCAAGAAATGTGGTGTGCATTCGGAGTGTGGTGCCAGGACAAGTCTGTCAGATAGATATCTGTGTTTTGTCTGTGCTGTGTTGGCCGATATCTGTGTTTTGTCTGTGCTGTGTTGGGCCCGATATCTGTGTTTTGTCTGTGCTGTGTTGGCCGATATCTGTGTTTTGTCTGTGCTGTGTGGTTTGCAGTGTCAGAGCAGACGTTTCTCTCTGTCTTTGACGATTTTGTGTTCTCGTCAATATTTGCTTCTGACGGATTTCCATGACGACTTATGAAATAGTACTTCACCAAAGAATGTTTCAGTGTCTTTTTTCCGATATGTCAAGATTTTTTTTTGTAATAAGGCGGGAAGGATGGTGGTATAAAGGCAGTGGAAGGGAAGGAGGGTGGTATGAAGGTAGCTCAGGGGAAGATGGGTGGTTGAAGGTAGCTCAGGGGAAGGGAAGGAGGGTGGTATGAAGGTAGTTCAGGGGAAGGGAAGGGGGGTGGTATGAAGGTAGCTCAGGGGAAGGGAAGGGGGGTGGTATGAAGGTAGCTCAGGGGAAGATGGGTGGTATGAAGGTAGCTCAGGGGAAGGGAAGGAGGGTGGTATGAAGATAGCTCAGGGGAAGGGAAGGGGGGTGGTATGAAGGTAGCTCAGGGGAAGGGAAGGGGGGGTGGTATGAAGGTAGCTCAGGGGAAGGGGGGTGGTGGTATGAAGGTAGCTCAGGGGAAGGGAAGGGGGGTGGGTGGTATGAAGGTAGCTCAGGGGAAGGCAAGGAGGGTGGTATGAAGGTAGTCAGGGGAAGGAGGGTGGTATGAAGGTAGCTCAGGGGAAGGGAAGGAGGGTGGCATGAAGGTAGCTCAGGGGAAGGAGATGGATGGTTATCGTAGTTCCAGAACCAGTGAAAGCTTCCTCCCAATGCCATCCCCCCCGCCTCCCTGTCCTCTTCCATTACCTTCCTCTCATATGCACGCCTGATCACCTGCTTCTGCTAGAACCACTGATAGTCACTTCCAGTGAATCACCACTGATAGTCACTTCCACTGTGTCACCATGATAGTCACTTCCACTGTGTCACCACTGATAGTCACTTCCAGTGAATCACCACTGATTGTCACTTCCACTGTGTCACCACTGATAGTCACTTCCACTGAATCAACCAGCAGCCAAGAAAAATCTGAAATCAGGCAGGAAGCAGTAAACAGTAAACAGTAAACAAGTAGGGTAACTCTTGCTCCATGATGAAATCTGAAATCTTTACAGCCCATAACTCGAAACGACTGCTGCTTACGACACCAAATCGCCTAGGAGAAATGACGGTACAGAGCACACAGAGCAAACAAGGACACATCATGGATTCAGGCAAGGTCAGAGAAACACAGCCTGTGAGTGTGCAAAAGTTTCCTCGGATCTACAGAGAGATGAGCCTCCTATACCCCGACTCCCTACCCCACCTCACCCTCACCCCCTGCCCACCGGACTGGTGAGATGCGGGACCACAGTGAACGATGAAACAAGCGTAGGAATGCAAACACAGGCAAAGAATCAATTTCGTTTGGAAAACAAGCGAGTTCGCCATGACCTGTAAAACAGTGAGGGGAAAAAAACGGGAAAACCCGGGGACTGATGACCTGTAAAACAGTGAGGGGAAAAAAACGGGAAAACCCGGGGACTGATGACCTGTAAAACAGTGAGGGGAAAAAAAAAACGGGAAAAACCGGGGACTGATGACCTGTAAAACAGTGAGGGAAAAAAAAACGGGGAAAAACCCGGGGACTGATGACCTGTAAAACAGTGAGGGGAAAAAACGGGAAAACCTGAGGACTGATGACCTGTAAAACAGTGAGGGGAAAAAACGGGAAAACCTGAGGACTGATGACCTGTAAAAACAGTGAGGGGAAAAACGGGAAAACCCGGGGACTGATGACCTGTAAAACAGTGAGGGGAAAAACGGGAAAACCTGAGGACTGATGCAGGAAACTGGATTAGGGTGATGGCGAGGGCAGTGTATGTGTGTGTGTGTGTGTGTGTGTGTGTGTGTGTGTGTGTGTTGTGTGTGTTTTGTGTGTGTGTGTGTGTGTGGTGTAAACAAGGATCACCGTATGCATTCTCTCTTTCTCTCTCTCTCTCTCTCTCTTCTCTCTCTCTCTCTCTCTCTCTCTCTCTCTCTCCTCTCTCTCTCTCTCTCTCTCTCTCTCTCTCTCTCATTTGCTTATTTTCACTGACGTTGTCAGTACTTGCTTCTTGATGGTGGTTGTTATTGTTAGTTAGTTTGGTATGATGTTGGTTTGTTTGGTATGATGTAGTTTGTTTGGTATGATGTTTGTTTGGTATGATGTTGTTTGTTTGTATTTAAACATGTTTTGATTATCACTTAGCACTAGATTCATAGAACAGTAACGGCAGGTATGAAAAATGGCTAACTGCCAGTACTTTTACCGTTATAAAATAAAGAATCATTCTCATTTTCATTGTAATTCTCTCTCTCTCTCTCTCTCTCTCTCTCTCTCTCTTCTCTCTCTCTCTCTCTCTCTCTCTCTCTCTCTCTCTCTCTCTCTCTCTCCTCTCTCTCTCTCTGCAAGCCGCAAGGCAATGCACAAATCCGTCACGGTATACCTACGCAAGGATGCTTAACTCAGACACAAATCACAAGATTAAGCAAACGTCAGAGTTTCATGCCACTGATTTAAAATTTTTTTCGTAGAATGTTGCAACGTGAATCACGATTCCAGCGCTAGTTAAAATACCCCCCCCCCCCCCCCCCCGCCCCCCCCCTTCCACGGATCCTTGCGAACCGACCTCATTCTAACATTATTTGTATGAGGGCTTGTGGCCGACGTATAAGAATCTCTCTCTCTCTCTCTCTCTCTCTCTCTCTCTCTCTCTCTCTCTCTCTCTCTCACTCTCTCTCTCTGTGCTCACCTGAGACAAAGTCGGTCACATTGATTTATTGACATTTGTCCTTCGCAATGTTCAATCCTGCGCGCTTTTTGAAAACGGTGAGGTAAAGGTCTGGATATATTACCGTTTCTTTGTAGGGCGTCCGCTGTTCTTGTTGTCAAAATGTTTGTTTTAAAGTTGCTATGTCTCTCTCTCTTAATGTTTGTTTTAAAGGTGCCATGTCTCTCTTTTGATGTTTGTTTTACATGTGCTATGTTTTCTTTTCATGTTTGTTTTACAGGCTCTCTCTCTCTCTCTCTCTCTCTCTCTCTCTCTCTCTCTCTCTCTCTCTCTCTCTCTCTCTCTCTCTCTCTCTCTCTCTCTCTCTCTCTCTCTCTCGTGAAATGGACTGAACTAAATCACATGTCGCTTCACCCTCAAAAAAACTAAATCCATGCTTATCACAACCAGGCAAACAAGACAAAATCTCACTCTTAGTTTCCTCCTGTACATCTTAAAAATGAACCCGTTGAACAGGTTACATGCCTCAAAGTGCTAGGAATAACAATTGATAACAATATGAGTTGGCAAGCTCACATAACCTCACTATGCAAAAAGTTTCACAGAAAGTTTTATCAACTCTCCAAAATCAAACGCTTCCTCGACCTGCATTCACGCAAGCTCTTTTTCCAGTCTCATATTCAATCATACATAGACTATGGATATACTTTATGGGACTGTGCTAGCGCTAACACTCTCAAACCATTGTTAAGCCTACACAAGCGAGCACTCAAATTAGTCCTCCTAAAAAGCAGTAGTCTTCTGGACTCGGACTGTAAAAAGATTCAAGTTCTCCATTAAGTCTGAGATTAGAATACAACAAAGGGATCATAATGCACAAGATTGTGTCTGGGAAGGCACCCTCAACATTAGTTCACAGATTCTTAATAAATTCCTCAAGGACTTACCCAAACTTCATGTCCCTGTTCTAGAATTGACTTATTCAAATCCAGTTTAACATATTCAGGTTCCTGTCAATGGAACTCGCTCACTGAATCAACCAAACAACGCCAATGCATATCAACTTCAAACACCATTATTTCAACCATCTTATGTGCCAGTACTTGCATACTCCGCCATAAATCACCACCAATCACCACCACCCTCTTTGCTTTATGTATGTACCTGACTATTTAGAAAGTGTTTTTGTACTTGAAATGCACATGTATGTTATTTTGTTTAGTACGTATGTCTTATGTGAGTACATGTATGTGTGTGTGTGTGTGTGTGTGTGTGTGTGTGTGTGTGTGTGTGTGTGTGTGTGTGTGTGTGTGTGTGTGTGTGTGTGTGTGTGTGTGTGTGTGTGTGTGTGTGTGTGTGTGTGTGTGTGTGTGTGGTGCGTGTGTGTTTCCTGCTACCTCCTGCCCTCTTGTCATTCTGTCGAAATGCTTGTATTCTTATGTGACTTTCTCTCTCTCTCTCTCTCTCTCTCTCTCTCTCTCTCTCTCTCTCTCTCTCTCTCTCTCTCTCTCTTTCTCTTCTCTCTCTCTCTCTCTCTCTCTCTCTCTCTCTCTCTCTCTCTCTCTCTCTCTCTCCTCACGGTTCTGCTAGAATGACTTGATTTTTTTATCCATATGATATCCCCTCCTACCCGTGGCGACTGGGCTATCATTATGCATTTCCCACCTCCATTACTGCTTATTTCTACCCCCCCCCCCCTCCCCCGGTGTTTCAAAATTGATTGTCTTGTACTCTTTGGAATTTTCTGATTGTCAGATTGTTCTAAACATGCTCTCTTATCGCACCCTCTCTACTCTAGCCTCTTTCTCCCCCACTCTCTTCTCTCTCTCTCTCTCTCTCTCTCTCTCTCTCTCTCTCTCTCTCTCTCTCTCTCCCTCTCTCTCTCTCTCTCTCTCTCTCTCTCTCTCTCTCTCTCTCTCTCTCTCTCCCTCTCTCTCTCTCTCTGCAGGCTTACCCCACATCCCTTCGCTCCTGCGTCTCTCTCTCTCTCTCTCTCTCTCTCTCTCTCTCTCTCTCTCTCTCTCTCTCTCTCTCTCTCTCTCTCTCTCTTTTTTTTTTTTTCTTCTTCTTTTTCTTTCCCTTTTTAAATTTTAATCCCGTATTGTATTGTAGTTCTAGTCACTTTTGCATGCTTCCTTTGTTACCTTTTATTTTATATTGTTGACCCTACACAGGGCGAGGACTGGATGTAAAAAAGTACATCAGTGCTTATCTATTATCCTCGTAAATAAAGAATTTTGTCTTGTCTTGTCTTGTCTTGTCTTCTCTCTCTCTCTCTCTCTCTCTCTCTCTCTCTCTCTCTCTCTCTCTCTCTCTCTCTCTCTCTCTCTCTCTCTCTCCTCTCTCTCTCTCTCTTGATGTTTGTTTTAATGGTGCGATGTCTCTCTTTTAATGTTTGTCTTAAACGTGCTACGTCTCTCTTTTGATGTTTGTTAAAAAAAGGTGCTGTGTCTCTTTTAAAGTGCTTTTATTCCTTGTCATTTGTTTTTGTTATCAATGAATTCGTAACCAGTGGCTGTCTGTGTCCAGTGTCTGTGAAACGCTAAGTCTTTTTATTTTTCTTAAATGTATTTGACACCCCTTCCTCTTCTGTCCGGCCTTCCTCCTGCTCATTGATGTATGATCGGAGTGGTGATGTGGGAGATTGATGTATGACCGGAGTGGTGATGTGGGAGATTGATGTATGATCGGAGTGGTGATGTGGGAGATTGATGTATGATCGGAGTGGTGATGTGGGAGATTGATGTATGATCGGAGTTGGTGATGTGGGAGTCTAAGAAGCAGGAACTCCTATGCACAAAATGTACTCACCTCATTTTAAAGAAATTCTTTCCCCGTATATGAGCATTTCTCGATAGTTGATAACTGCGCGCTAGAAGCAGTCCTGATAATCTCTTCACAAACCGAAACACCTGCAGTGTACTTTGCCTCTGAAAACTAACTCCCGCCTTTTCACAACTTGCTGGACCACAGGATAATAAAGAAAAAAAAAAGATTATTTCTCTCTTCCCGTTCGCCAGCCTACACGTTTGTTGTCTGAAGAATGAACTTATACCACGACAGATTGTTGAGACTTCATCATCATCAGAGCCTGCTATTCCCCTTCTTCCATTTCTTCGAGAGCAATATATCTATCTAGCTATGTACGTATGCATATATGCGTGTGGGTTTGTAGGTATGTACGCACTTACATTTTGTTCGCCCGTATGTATGTATGTATGTATGTATGTATGTATGTATGTATGTATGTATGTATGTATGTATGTATGTATGTATGTATGTATGTATGTGTGTATGTGTCAGTCCGTCCGTCCGTCCGTCCGTCCGTCCGTCCTTATATATGTAATGTGTGTGTGTGTGTGTGTGTGTGTGTGTGTGTGTGTGTGTGTGTGTGTGTGTGTGTGTGTGTGTGTGTGTACATATATGTACGTGTGTATGTATGTATGTATGTATGTATGTATGTATGTATGTATGTATGTATGCATGTTTGTATGTATGTATGTATGTATGTATGATGTTTGTAATATCTCAACATACATCCATACATCCACACATCCGTCCATCCACACATCCACACATCCATCCATCCATCCATCCATCCATCGATACATACATACAAACATAGCACATACATACATACATACATACATACATACATACATACATACATACATACATATAATACATACATACATACATACATACATACATACATACATGCCTGCCTGCATGCATGCCTGCTCTCTCTCCTCTCTCTCTCTCTCTCTCTCTCCTTCTCTCTTCTCTCCTCTCTCTCTCCTCTCTCTCTCTCTCTCTCTCTCTCTCTCCCTCTCTGTCTCTCTCTTTCTCTGTGTGTGTGTGTGTGTGTGTGTGTGTGTGTGTGTGTGTGTGTGTGTGTGTGTGTGTGTGTGTGTGTGTGTGTGTGTGTGTGTGTAGCTGTATATCAATTGTCTGCGGATCCGTGTATTTGTCACATTAACTTTCTGTCGGCACGCCCATCCATTGTCCCATCTATGGGCTACATTGGAGAGATAAACAAGTGATAATAAACAAGCCCGAAGACGGGGAAGAAGAAAAACATAGATAAATGCGAGCAAATAGCCGCGAGCAGAGGAACAAAAAATCTTACCCTCATGACTAATCACTGGGGCTCTCTTGGAGGAAGGCTGGTTGTTTTGGTAGTACACTGGACTCGAGGTTCACTGTACAATAGTCTCCCTAGAAGCTACGACAATTGGAGCACCTGGCACTTGCGATATTCAGGGAGATATCACTTCAGGTAGAGTGGTGCTCCATTATTGTTGAAGCGAATCACAATGCAACTGTTTCTCAAATCTGCCGATCACAATGTGACTGTTTCTCAAATCTGCCGATCACAATGCGACTGTTTCTCAAATCTGCCGATCACAATGCGACTGTTTCTCAAATCTGCCGATCACAATGCAACTGTTTTCTCAAATCTGCCGACCACAATGCGACTGTTTCTCAAATCTGCCGCAGCACGGTG
>CM031601.1:38716313-38718813 GCA_018398815.1 Conus ventricosus
AAAGCTACTGTACCCTCTTTTTTTTCCTGGTGGGAAATGTCGACAGCAATGGCTACACCTTTGTCGTTCAGTTTGCTTCACAAGTCCTTGTTTTAAACTACTGCCATGTTGTATTTCCACTTCATGAGTTTCATGGTCATAGGCCAAGGTTCACCGTGTCTTCTATGGCTTGTATGATGGACCCGAGCATTATGGTCTGTTGTTCACGCCTAGAAGTCTGTCCACCATCGCTCTGCCACAGTTGTCAAAGGCCTCCTCCCCCTCTGCTGCAGGCACCCCAAACATTTCAGTGTTCGCACATCTTTTTGCTGCTTTCTTCTCAGCAAACAGGTCACTGATATCAGCGGTCGAGTCTTGTGTCAAAGCAAGGCACGCAAGCCTTCGTCGATTTGTTGACATTTTGTTGGAGAAGACCAGCATGTGTTTTGACTGCTCTGAGGTCATGTCTCATGAGTTCTATGTTTCCATGCTGATGACTCGAATCCGTTGTCTTGCCTCTTGATGACGTCCAGGATCTTCTGCAGTGTCCACTGGCAGGCCAGAATCACCAGAGACTCGAAGAGGGGTACAGACGGAACTACTGTCATTGGTGGCTGTCTGCACATTGTCTTGCTTGTTCTGATCAGGTCCAGGATTTACGTCGATGTTCCCACAACAAAGGAAATATGCTGCACTAAAACAGACACAAGTAGTTTCGGTTTGTTCCTTGTAGCGACGACCTGAATCTTTATCTTCCTTACGAGAATGACTCGCTTTGCCACGAAGCATAAAAAGTAGCAGAGAACAATCCACATGCAACTAGAAACCGCACGCTATGAACAGGTATGTTGATCCCTTCTCTTAATTTCAACGTCACACTAATCAGCACACTCTTATCTATTTTCCTGTAACTAATATCTCACTGTAGGAATAGTTTACGGACAAGTTTACCGGATATAATTAGCAAATATTGCACATGATTGATACCAGTGAACAAGAAAAGCAACTTGTCATTGCGCTGAGATAAGTTCACGCCAGAGAGAGAGAGAGAGAGAGAGAGAGAGAGAGAGAGAACGCTTTTTTCACACACGCTTTCAGACATTTACCATCATAACACTGAAAAACGTGGTGCCAATTTTCAGCTGACAATGTTGGAAGTGGCAATGTAATGAGACAGACACAAATAAACAAACAGGAATCCTTTGAGTTGAAAATTAGTATGCAGAATCATGGGGGAATGCCTTGACAATGGCGAGAGTGGTTTTCTAAAGAACATTTGATAGTTTGTTAAAAGAAAAAACATCCCAACACACACACACACACACACACACACACACACACACACACACACACACACACACACACACCACAGAGAGAGAGAGAGAGAGAGAGAGAGAGAGAGAGAGAGAGAGAGAGAGCGAGAGAGCGAGAGAGAGAGAGAGAGAGAGAGAGAGAGAGAGAGAGAGAGAGAGATTTGGAAACAAGGGAATGAGGAATGAGGAGAAAGTGTGGCATTAGCATTCTTCAACCAAATCCTCCAGATCAAAGTTTGACTGGAAAAAAAATCGAAAACTAACAGCTCTTTTGAAACTCTCTCTCTTTCTGTTTTTAACAAAACATACAGTTCATTTGGCCTTTGAAGATTTCATCATGGCAAACCACTTTCAGAATTTCTTTGAATTCGCTTCGTATTCTGAAAAGTTGTCAGCAAAAAAAGAAAAGAAAAGAAAAAAAGAAAATCAACATGTTGGGTTTAAAGTTCGTGATCTGTCCACATCGAAAAGAGTATGATGATCGTGATCTGTCCACATCGAAAAGAGTATGATGACCGTGATCTGTCTACATCGAAAAGAGTATGATGATCGTGATCTATCCTTATCAAAAAGAGTATGATGACCATGATCTGTCCACATCGAAGAGAGTATGATGACCGTGATCTGTCCACATCGAAAAGAGTATGATGATCGTGATCTGTCCACATCGAAAAGAGTATGATGATCGTGATCTGTCCACATCGAAAAGAGTATGATGATCGTGATCTGTCCACATCGAAAAGAGTATGATGATCGTGATCTGTCCACATCGAAAAGAGTATGATGATCGTGATCTGTCCACACCGAAAAGAGTATGATGATCGTGATCTGTCCACATCGAAAAGAGTTTGATGATCGCATTATGTTTCTGTTGACTATTCCGGCATCTAGATGAGGGAGCGGACAACCAGCTGGCCATGGTCGCCCGAATGTACAGCTATTGTGAATTGAAATGTGTGCCATGACTAGCTGTAAAGTCTGGTTTGATGTTCAGCATGTCTGGAGAGAAACACGATTGCCAGTTAAAAGCGTGCACATACACGGCGGGGCAATTGTTGAATACTGCTGATATACCGTTTAAAACAGATTTGATGGACTGAAAAAACAGATTGTGTAGAGACGCGGGCAATGTTACTCTACACATGTATGAGATGAATATAATGCAGAGAGGGAGACGGAGCATAAGTAGTTGGTATTGTCGCCAACTG
>CM031601.1:38721313-38723813 GCA_018398815.1 Conus ventricosus
CTCTCTGTCTCTGTCTCTCTCTGTCTCTCTCTCTCTCATTTTTCGTATGTAGCCCACTTGGATCACTGGAAATAAAAAAGTCTTGAATTTTGAAAGAGAGAGAGAGAGAGAGCGAGAGAGAGAGGAGAGAGAGAGAGAGAGAGAGAGAGAGAGAGAGAGAGAGAGAGAGAGAGAGAGAGAGTCACCGGAAGAATCATGGAGAAGAGGCAAAGCATGGGAACACATGTTATGTGGTTTGTAGCCCAGTCCATCACAGAGACAACATCAAGTGAAATTCAAGAACTTGATAAATGAATGATGCATGCTTCAATGTTCGTTTAACTGAATAGCGTCTTTATTCCGTAGTAAATATTTTTGGTCAACACTTCCCAAAAAGACGTCCACATCTGACATTTTCTTTTAACGTAGAGTTGTAATTTTTGTTTGCGTTTTAAGATAAGTTGATATGTTTGTAAAACGGGTTTGGGCTGTTCTTTAATGTCACTTCCTACCTTGAAAACCCTTCCCAGTCCAACTATTTCTGGTGTCCAGTGAAACATTTGCGAATTGTTCACATCAGAATGAATGTGGTGATTGCTCGTTGTGTCGGAATTAACTTTTTAACATACGAGTCTTACACATTCAAGATAAATGTTAGAAGTCGTGACATGTGCTGAAAGTGGCCATGGGGGATGCGTGATTGATTTTGCTCCACTATTGGAAGAAAGAGGATCTTACAGCATTCATTTATGTATGCATTACACACAGATGCACAGGCACGCAATTAAAAGAAAATTCTGCATTGAATGCACGTGCATACCGTAAACATACGCAATCACTGGCCGTTCCCTTTTACCATTTCACAGCTGAAGAAAACTGTTTTACTGCAACACCACCAAATTATTTTATTTCATAAATTCTATTTCATTTATTTACTTATTACTTTTTGTGTGAACAAAGATTGTGAACACAGGGAACAAATGGTTGTTAAACACAGGGAACAAAAGGTTGTTAAACACAGGGAACAAATGGTTGTTAAACACAGGGAACAAAAGGTTGTTAAACACAGGGAACAAATGGTTGTTAAGAGGGCAGAGAAGATGGGAAGAAAAGAAGATCGGTATTGTTAACAATGTCACTTTCTCATTAATGACCAAGAAGAGGTAGAGGAGTAATCACATTTGTCAGGGCCAGACAGAAGGCCTTAGGGCTATAGAACGGTCAGCTTGTTATCTCGGCCACTTTGTGCCGCTCCCCTCACGGCCATCATTGCCTGTCTGCCTTCACGGGCTGGAAAGGGAATAAATTATCGAGTCTTCGATCACCTAGATTAAAGCTTCGACAGTCGTTAACCAGTAGAGATTTACTCAGAGAGAGAGAGAGAGAGAGAGAGAGAGAGAGAGAGAGAGAGTTTCCTGGCTGTAGAATTTGAGCACTGTGAATGGAATCGTAGCTGGAAAGAGAATCAGTGAAAAGCGTTCTTTAAGAGAACGAGCCTTTTTGTTGTTGTGTTCCTGACATTACGGCTGTCCAACTCTCTCACACCGCAGACATTACGGCTGTCCAACTCTCTCACACCGCAGACAGTTGTTTGTTAATACCTTTCAACGCATCAGGGATACAAATAGAATGAATTCAACCGAAATCAACACACACACAACACACACACACACACACACACACACACACACACACACACACACACACACACACACACACACACGCGCGCGCGCACGCACACACACACACACACACACACACACACACACACGCACACACACACACACAACACACACACACACACACACACACACACACACACACACACACACACACACACACACACCACACGTACGCATGCACCCACGCACGCACGCATGATGAGAGAAAGAGAGCGAGAGACAGACACACAGACAGACAGACAAACAGACATACAGACTGACTGACTGACAAACTGACAGATGCTTAGGGAATTAAAACCAGTTACAAGAATAACTACTGCAATTCTTAAAATAATTGTAGCGATTAGAAGAGATTATGATTCTAGTTACTCAGACTGTAGTACACTTTCTTCAACTATCTTAAAGTGTTCGAGAAGGTGAGTGCGTGCTAGCTTGTGAGCGTCCACGAAATCATCCTTAATGTAACAGAAAAGCTTCATTCTTTGATTCATCTTACAAACCTTCCACTCCCTTGCTTTTTTGACTGATGGATGTCACAGGGCGCCACGCCTGGGTTTTGCTGGAGATTCCAACCCACCCTACAATTGTACCCATTACTTATTCTGGAGTACGTACAACCACACTCATTTCTCATATCCCAGGCTACCACACTTCTATACCTACTCTTACCACCCACACATTCGTTGCTCTCTAACATACCCTAAACCCATGCGTCTTTGAAATCTTTGGAAACGTCCTGTCCACATGCCCACACATCTATTGCTTGTCCTCCAGCCTATCCCACGCCCATCACTATTCCCCCTCCTTCTACCAGCCCTACACCCGTTCCTATACTTAAT
>CM031601.1:38728813-38738813 GCA_018398815.1 Conus ventricosus
CATGGATTATTGAAGTACTTTCTTGAGATGAATTCCTGTCTAAGTTCATCTAGTACTGGACAAGCCAATACAAAATGAACTTCATCCTCTTTTGCATTTCGACACAAAGGACAGATCAAATTTCCACTACATAACGAAAATAATGAGTAAAGAGATCGGAAACACCAAATCTAAACTTAGCCATGATGCGTTTTAAATGTTTGTCCATTTTCATTGATATATATATAGGTAAACATCGTAGATTATTGTACGTTCTATACAATTCAAATCTGTCACTATTCTGTACATGACAATTCCAATTTTGCCAACTACAGTCAACGAGTCTTTCTCGGAATACCTGGATAAAAGCATTCATATCACCAACACCTTGGTTCATCCATACAAATCCGAAACCATATTCACACAGTTTCACTCTCACATTAGTCACCCAGTTTTTCTTACCTCTGTCGTCCAATTCTAACAACATTCGACATGCTTTATATGGAAATCTGTGACCTTGCATCTGAGTAATTTTCAGCCAGTATCGAACACACTTAATAATGGAATTCAAATATATAGGAAATCTAGCCGTTTCACCAAAAACCAAATCATTTGGCGTTTGCAATGATACACCAAGAAATCTCTTCAAAGCAAACAGATGTAACTTTTCACAGTGTACTGCAGCAACCGCATCAAGGCCCCATACTTCAGCTCCGTACTGTACCATAGGTTGAACCTGGCTATCAAATAACTTCAAAAACAAAGTAAGGGAATCGTTATTTAGCAATGATAATTTCTTTAGTATGCACAGTAACGCATTTTTAGCTCTACTGGCCAAATCTTTGCAAGCGAAGACAAAACTCAAACGCGTTGAGAAGTATATTCCTAAGTATTTATACACATTGACAACGGCATTGTAGACCCATTGTACATCCATCTTTCTCTCGCTGCTAAATATCCACCCTTTCTAAATACAATTATATTACTTTTTGCCATATTAACCTTTAATTCTAATGAAGCAGCAACTCTTTGCAAAGTGTTTAACTGGATTTGTAATCCAACCACTGTTTCTGACACCAAGGCCACATCATCAGCCAAAAGAAGAATGAAAATTTCCACAACGTCATTTATGAAATGTGCACCGTGCCATCCACAATGTATAACCTCCTGTGTTAGTTCATTAATGAATAAAGAAAACAGAACAGGGCTACAGAAGTGCAATTTATATAGTCTGTTAGAGCATCACCAGATCGCACTCTTGCTTTTACACAATTATACATACTTATTACACATTTATAAAGTTTTCCATGGATACCATTTTTAAACAGGATAGGCCACAGCAAGGTTCTATTGACTGAATCAAAAGCCTTCTCGAAGTCAATAAATGCAACATATAATTTACGATTTGAGCAAAACTGTTTTGAACAAATGCCATTAATGTGAACATGTGATCAACTGTAGAATAGTTTTCTTGAACCCAGCTTGAAATTCCCCGGTAATGTTATTTTCTTCCACCCATTCCTGTAATCTCCTATTGATAATAGCACTGTACAGTTTACTGCCAACATTACACAATGAAATTCCTCTATAATTATTTGGATCGTTTGAATCACCTTTTTTAAACAATGGGATGACAATAGACTCGGACCAGCTTCTGGGATATACCCCTTGATCAAATAAGGAGTTAAAGAATTTAACCAGAAAATCTAGAAATAAACTTGACTGGCACGCACTTTTATCAGTTCACCGATAATTCCATCTGGACCAGCAGCTTTGCGAGGTTTTACCTTTCTTAGCGCGACTATAACTTCTTCTTTGGAAATTGGACGGTTTAGATTGTCATCGTCATGATCTGATTCATCAATGTAATTTTCATTTCCCAGATCATTATGAGACCCAGCGTTTCCTTCTAGCAGATCTCTGAAATGATGAGACCATGTTTCTAAACTTATATCATTTACGGGTTGCTTCCTTTTTCTGGAAATTTTGCGGACACAGTCCCAAAATCTTTCTGATTATTTACAGACGTAAGTAATTCTGTCAACAGAGTATCATTATATTGCTTTTCTTTTCTCTTTAAAAGATGTTTATATTCTCGCCTAGCTTTGCAGTAGGCTACTCGAGACGGTATTGACAAAGAACGTCGATATCTGTTTAATAAATTACGAGCATTTCTTTTGTTAGCAAGACATTCCATATCATACCAGTCGTCTTCTTTCTGACATTTTCCAATACTAACCTGTTTCTTCATACATTCCCCAGCCTCTTTTATACAAGAATTAAACACACTTAACGCTTCTTCGATATTATTATCAACCAGTCTTACTGCCTCTTGTATGCGCACTTGCATTTCATCGGAAAGGATTACATTTTTAAACAAATCAGCATGAGCTTCGCTCCAGACAAATATTTCAATAGTGCAGCGCCTGTTGTTTACCTGTACGGGCTCACAGTTATGACATGAGGAAGCGAACTTCAATTTCCCAAAGGCATGTGGTCAGACTCTGTTCTCTCAGACACATACATCTCGCAACTATGGGAACTGGTAGAAAACAAATCATAAGACATAAAAAAGTCATTCACACTGCTACCGCTGTCGGATATGTATGTGTAGCGACCTTGAAAGTCGCCCTTACACACTCCATTTAAAATACACAATTTCAAAGCAGTGCACATGTTAATTAACAGCTTTCCATAATTATTCAGGACAACATCTTCTGAATTTCGTACATCAGGTGGCCCACTTTTATGTTGATCATTGTATGTAAACATGCTTTCTTCAAAATCACATGAGAAATTTGAAATTCTGCTATTCAAGTCACCGCAGACTATTACATCCACATCGTTTTTAACAGAAAGTAAACAATCACATAGAAATTCTTCTAACAGGGAAACCCCATTTTCTTTATCAAAATAGAATAGTAGGGCGCCCCCCTCCGGAGGTACATATGCACATACGAAGATAACATGTTTTAAGGTACCAAGCAAAGATTATCAACAAGAAAAGCACAGAACAAATCAGGCGTAAAAAAGGGACGGATCTCATTTTTTACAAGACACACCAGCCCACCGGAACGCCTTCCACGTGCCGTAAACTTTAATGCACGTGTACAGTAAACTGTGTACCCAGAGAACACAGGCGACTGAAAAAAATCTACAAACGTCTCGACAAACATACAAAATCAAAACCAGACACATAAGAAATAAAATCATTATTCTGCATTTTGGAAAGCAATCCATTAACATTCCGATGAAAAGAAAAGAAAGAGAGAGGAGAGAGAGAGAGAGAGAGAGAGAGAGAGAGAGAGAGAGAGAGAGAGAGAGAGAGAGAGAGAGAGAGAAGAGAGAGAGAGATGAAGCGTGAAATGCAAAAATTCACTTTCCGTCCGAAAATCGATTTTCATCGAATGAAAATTATTTTCATTGCAAATTATTGATCAATAGGCCCGATAATCAATAACTAGGTGCAAATAACGCCTGACAATCGATTATCGAACCGGTTATTGATTTTTACACCTAATAAGTTCTTATTGATTTTGGTAAATAATTTGTACATATAATTGATTTTGGACCGTTATTGATTATCGGGGCTGGTTATTAATTTCCGGCATAATTTGCACCTGGTTATTGATTATCGGGTCTGTTGGTAAGTAATTTGCACATAAAATCGATTTTCGTACTATGAAAATCGATTTTCGTGAAATGCACACAATTCACTTTCCGGCCGAAAATCGATTTTCATAGTATGAAAATTAATTTTATAAGGAAATTACTTACCAATAGGCCCAATAATCAATACCCAGGTGCAAATAACGTCTGATAATCGATTAGCGGGACCGGTTATTGATTTGTACACTTAACATTGATTTTGGTAAATAATTTGCACATAAAATTGATTTTCGGCCCATTATTGATTGTTGGGGCCTGTTATTGATTACCGGCGTAATTTGCAGCTGGTTATTGATTAATGGGCCTATTGGTAAGTAATTTACACAGAAAATCGATTTTCATACTATGAAAATTGATTTTCGGCCGGAAAATGAATTCTGTGAATTTCACGCTTCACAGAGAGAGAGAGAGAGAGAGAGAGAGAGAGAGAGAGAGAGAGAGAGAGAGAGAGAGAGAGAGAGAGAGAGAGAGAATTTATATATGTGTATCTGTCATGCCTTAAAACAATACCAACAATAGCAAAAAAAAATTAAAAGGAGAGAGAGAGAGTGAGAGAGAGAGAGAGAGAGAGAGAGAGGAGAGAGAGAGAGAGAGAGAGAGAGAGAGAGAGAGAGAGACGAACTAATATTTTACCAGTATTACGTATACTATATGGTGACAGGAAGAGAGAGAGAGAGAGAGAGAGAGAGAGAGAGAGAGAGAGAGAGAGAGAGAGAGAGAGAGAGACTGACAGACATTGAACTTGCGCGCGCGCGCACGCACACACACACACACACACACACACACACACGCACGCACGCACGCACGCACGCACGCACGCACGCGCGCACGCACGCACGCACGCACGCACGCACGCACGCACGCACGCACGCACGCACGCACGCACGCACGCACACACACACACACACACACACACACACACACACTGACATTCTTTCGTAATTTGATTCTTTTTTTTTTTTAAATCGTAGTGATATAGAGTGACATAGAGACGTAGCGATAAAGACAGTGTCTGGAAATCGTAGTGGTAATCATAAATAGTTGTATAGGTACAAGTTATGAAGGAAATCGTCTTGCGAATGACACTGTAGTGATATCGGGTAATAGTCGTTTGGATATGTAGATTAGTGTTCCGTAGAGCTTTAGCCCGTTAGTGATGTCGACACGTAGTGATTACGGGATGTCCCCTATGAGTGTATTACCGCTGCAGCGTCTTACAAAGATAAAGCTTAAAAACGGCCATGTTTCGGACTTGAGAAGTATGCAGTTATTGATGTAGCATCCATGAATGTTTTTGTCATTGAAATATTGTCATTTGCAACTGGCATGTCATTGAATGAGGTGTGTGAGTGATTGGTTACAGCAAGTATGACTTTCAATTTGTCATGGACCAAGCCCTAAACCCCTCTCTCTCTCTCTCTCTCTCTCTCTCTCTCTCTCTCTCTCTCTCTCTCTCTCTCTCTCTCTCTCTCTCTCTCTCTCTCTCTCTCTTGAATATCCGTCCGTCTGTCTGCATGTTTATCTTTCTATTCTTATTTATCGACTTTTTGACGTATTGAGTTTGATGTTGAATCGTTATCTGGATTTTCATATCTTCCACATAATTTTCCCTTACTGGTACAGTAAGTACTTGTATAAAAGCATTGAGCTGATGTCACACTCTAGGTGATAAAAGGCATTGTTTTCTATCTTCTGTCATTTTCTCTTCTCTAGTGTTTTCCCCTTTCTTATCGTACACTACCATGTTTTGTCTTCACAGCTGATGCTCTTCCCATATTAATTCTATCTAGGGCATCTTGTGCTAGCGATGTTTTCTTGCCCAACTCTGAATACAAGCAGGACAAGTCCAAATTACTTGAAGTAAACTGGTTTCTTGTGATCCTGGTATGAATTGTTGTTTCTGATTTGTCTCGGAGGTGTTCATTGTTTATGAGATTTTCCAGTAAGTGTCAACAACCATCCAATTGCATTGAAATGATGTAATGGACAGTGTCAACAACAGTCTTATTGCATTGAAATGATGTAATGGACAGTGTCAACAACAGTCTTATTGCATTGAAATGATGTAATGGACAGTGTCAACAACAGTCTTATTGCATTGAAATGATGTAATGGATAGTGTCAACAACAGTCTTATTGCATTGAAATTATGTGATGGATAGTGTTAACAACAGTCTTATTGCATTGAAATGATGTGATGGATAGTGTCAACAACAGTCTTATTGCTCTGAAATGATGTGATGGATAGTGTCAACAACAGTCCTATTGCATTGAAATGATGTGATGGATAGTGTCAACAACAGTCTTATTGCATTGAAATGATGTGATGGATAGTGTCAACAAGAGTCCTATTGCATTGAAATGATGTGATGGATAGTGTTAACAACAGTCCTATTGCATTGAAATGATGTGATGGACAGTGTCAACAACAGTCTTATTGCATTGAAATGATGTAATGGACAGTGTCAACAGCAGTCCTATTCCATTGGAATAATGTAATGGATAGTTGTCAACAACAGTTCTGATGCACTGAAATCAGAATATGGGCATTTAGCAATAGCAGCCTTCATGAACTCTAAAACAGATTTTTGACCGCAGATCTTCAAGTAAAAATGATAATAAATGTCTTTGAGGATTTTCGAAGATTTAAAAAAAACAACGAAAATAGAACCAATATCGACAACGTTTCGGTCATAGACCGTCTTCACGTGTTGTGACATAAAAAGAAAAACATATAAATACGTATACGAAATGACGTATGAAAACATATACGTAAACGGACCATGACGTGCTTAAAGGTGTGTGTGTGTGTGTGTGTGTGTGTGTGTGTGTGTTTGTGTATGTGTGTGTGTGCGCGCGCGCACGCGCGCCTGGGGGATTGCGTGCGTGCCTGCGCACGCGCTCGCGCGCGCGCGCAAACTCACACACACACACACACACACACACACACACACACACACACACACACACACACACACACACACACACACACACACACACCTTTAAGCACGTCATGGTCCGTTTACGTATGTTTTCATATGTCATTTACTATACGTATTTATTTGTTTTTCTTTTTATGCTTCATGAACTCATACTGTGGTGAAGTAATAACGACATCAGTCCCTTTTCACTAAATACAGAGATCGATTCTTAGCAACAACAATCTGATTGCACTGAAACGCAGGATGGGCACTTAGCATAACACTTGTCTTGTACTAACATGCTGTAATGGGCACTTTGCATAACACTTCTCTTGGTATAATAGGCATTTAGGATAACACTTTTTTTTGTACTAAGATGCTATGACGGGCACTTAGCATAACACTTCTTTTGTACTAACAGGCTATGATGGGCACTTAGCATATTACTTCTTTTGTACTAACACGCTATGATGGGCACTCAGCATAACACTTCTTTTGTACGAACATGCTATGATGGGCACCTAGCATAACACTTCTTTTGTACGAACATGCTATGATGGGCACTCAGCATAACACTTCTTTTGTACTAACAGGCTATGATGGGCACTTAGCATATTACTTCTTTTGTACTAACACGCTATGATGGGCACTCAGCATAACACTTCTTTTGTACGAACATGCTATGATGGGCACCTAGCATAACACTTCTTTTGTACGAACATGCTATGATGGGCACTCAGCATAACACTTCTTTTGTACTAACAGGCTATGATGGGCACTTAGCATATTACTTCTTTTGTACTAACACGCTATGATGGGCACTCAGCATAACACTTCTTTTGTACGAACATGCTGTGATGGGCACCTAGCATAACACTTCTTTTGTACGAACATGCTATGATGGGCACTCAGCATAACACTTCTTTTGTACTAACAGGCTATGATGGGCACTTAGCATATTACTTCTTTTGTACTAACACGCTATGATGGGCACTCAGCATAACACTTCTTTTGTACGAACATGCTATGATGGGCACCTAGCATAACACTTCTTTTGTACGAACATGCTATGATGGGCACTCAGCATAACACTTCTTTTGTACGAACATGCTATGATGGGCACCTAGCATAACACTTTTTTTGTACTAACAGGCTATGATGGGCACTTAGCATAACAGTTCTCTGGCACCGACATGCGGTGATGGACACTTAGCAACAGTAATCTTACGACAATTCAATGCCATGATAGACCTTTGGAAGCATAACCTGCTACTCTGAAGTGTCATGATGGACGCCGACCAAGAACAGTTTGTAGCACTGAAGTGTGTGTTTAACAGTTAGCAAAAACAGTTGCGCTGCACTGCAATAGATGGTGCACCCAGAGCAACAACAGTTTGGTCAAATTGACACGCGGTGATAAACATAGAGTAATAACAGTTGTGGTACACTCAAATTTCCAGTCTTACCCTGCACCCACTCATATTCTTTATCCTCCACCCTGTCCTGCACCATAGGCAAAGTCTGTCTTCCAATCTAATCTACAGACATACCTACAGAATATCAAGCCACTTGTAATCCCTGACTGCAGTCAATCGGGGAATAGAGAGGTGCGGTGATAAGAGGTACCCAGAAATAAGTCTGTCTGCTTTAAAGAAAACTTGCAAAAACCGGATTAACGGGTGCCGCGACATAGTGTCTGTCTGCACCACAGACAGCGATAAAAGTCAAAGTGGCAGCTTTGTAATTGATCCACTTGTAGACAGGAAACCAGTGAGGAGGGGATGAAGACGATAATTTGGACAGTTTGTCATCTGCCAAGAAGGAACGGGGTAAGGTGAAAATAGGGGCAGTCAGAAAAGCGTTATTACGATGTCAGTCTGGAAATCACGGAAGTTTACCAATATAGCGTTAGGCCCATCCGCAAACCGATTTGATAGAATGTGTGTGTGTGTGTGTGTGTGTGTGTGTGTGTGTGTGTGCGTGCGTGCGTGCGTGCGTGCGTGCGTGCGTGCGTGCGTGCGTGCGTGCGTGCGTGTGTGTGTGTGTGTGTGTGTGTGAGCGCGTTCCTGTGTAAGCGTGTGCGCATATGTGTGTTTGTATGTGTCTGTATGTGTGCGTGTTTGTATTTGCGTGTGTACCTATTGTGAACGGATGCGTTTGAGTGTTGAATTATACACTTGCACGCTTCCTTCAGATTCAAAAGAAAAATGAAAGGGTGATGGTGAGGAAAGGAAAGCAGAAGGGAGATGTAACGGGAAAATGGATAATGCAGCGAAGAAAGAAAAACCCAGGGACAGATGGGGGAGACAAACGGAGAGTCAAAACTAGAAAGAAACGATTACAGAAATGACAGAAGAAATCAAGGACAGAAAATGGAATGAAGGAATGGTCACTAGGAACAGAAGACAGACTGAACATAAATAAAAAATCTGCCACCCATTCCAACTCCCACCTCTGTCCCCAGTCCTACCATCATCCCCAAATGATGGAACCATGTGGTGTGAGTGTTACAGGGTGTGTTACAGTGCTCTCAGTCTGAAGCTTCCCTGGATATCAGTGCCTGAGCAGAACAGATAGGGTGACAGGAAAAAGAAAGAAAGAAAGAAAAGAAATTAGGCAGGGGAAGAAGAAAAGCGGGAAAAGAAAAAAAAAAACCGGAGGAGAGAAATGAGAACAAACTTGAGGGAAGACATTAAGAATGTGAGCACACAAAAAAAACAAACGAAGGCGTAAGAAAAAAAAAGAAGGAGAAAAGGAAAAGAACATAGAGCAAGTAAACGAGGAAACCCAAAGAAAGCAAAGGATCGGGGGAAACAACAACTACCAGGAGACAGCAGCAAATTCACCGTGAAGCACAGGGTCAGACAGTGGCGATGTTTCTTGTGGGGCCCAAATCCTTAGTCTCTCAGCCGAAAAGTCCACACTGCCATATTAACTGAATCAAGCGGAAGTGAAGACGATAAAGATCATCTTTATTTCAAAAAAGAACAGAAGAACAAGAGAGGAAAAGAGAAGGGGGGTGGAAGAAAGCGAGATCGTTAGCGAGAAGAAGGCGAAAGAAGAGAGGAAGGAAGAGAGAGAGAGAGAGGAGAGAGAGAGAGAGAGGGAGAGAGAGAGAGAGAGAGGGAGAGAGAGAGAGAGAGAGAGCAAATGCACATTGTGCAGCGAATAGGGAATAGGGCTAATGCTGGGGGAGGAGGGAGGTACCCAGGTATTCCAGAGCTCACCTCTGCCTGCCCCCCCCCCCCCCCACACACACACACACACACGCACACACTCTATCCTGGCCTCATTCCATGAAAAATGCATTCCAGGGAGAAAAAGCGGGAAACAGAAAAAGGTGCGGTGTGTCATTAGCAACTTTGGTGCTGGATATTGTAGACAGTGTGGGGTGAGAAGTGTGCACTCGGCGCCCCCAGGCCAATCTCCCG
>CM031601.1:38741313-38748813 GCA_018398815.1 Conus ventricosus
CAGCTTGGTGTTGCAATGACTGCAAGAAATATTGAATTATAAACAAAGCTTGCTCTTATGTCTTAGATTGAAGAATAGGGGAGATACGCATTCATATCTGCAGTGGTAGATGATTCCGCCTAACTAACAGTATGTGCTTGAGTGGGTGAATGGGGAAAATAAAATAAATGCTTCTCAAAATGAGCCTTCAGCAAGCTTATATTCTCCAAGGTGAGACATCCCCCAATAGGGGGAAACTCACTAACATATAACTCCTGGTCAATACCGATATTCGAAACTTGGTGGTTTCTCCTCAGTGACCGCGGAAAGTGGTAATTGACTCCTCTGCCTTTCAGTTTTAAGAAGAATACAATCCCAGAAAAGGTTGGTGGCAAACCGTAGTTGTTGTTGGTTTAAAAAAACCCCCCCCAAAGGGCCATCTAAAAGCAAAAGAAAATCATAAAAGCAAAACAAACTACTTTTTTTTGGAAAAGTAAAAAATATAAAAAGATATCCCCTAAGAACAATGGAGGGGAAGTTCTTGGGGAAGAAACCGCAAAGGGGCTAAAAAACAACAAAATAATAAATTTCCCAAAAAAGACCGCACCCTCCCAATTACAGAGGACTTGGTGTTGCAATGACTGCAAAAAATTTGAATTATAAACAAGTTGCCCTTTTGTCTTGATTGAAGAAATGGGGGATAGCTTTCAACGCGTGGTAGATGTTTCCGCCTAACTAACTATGTGTTTGAGTGGGTAAGGGGGAAAAAAAAATAAATGTTTCCCTCAAATAGCCTTCAGCAAGCTTATATTCCCCAAGGGGAGCACCCCAATAGGGAGGGAAAACTCACTAACTATACTCGGGTCATTCCGAAATTTCAAAACGGGTGTTTCCCCCCGTGACCGGGGAAATTGTAATTTGATCCTCTGCCTTTTCAGTTTAAGAAGAATAAAATCCCAAAAAAGGTTGGGTGCAATACCGTAGTAGTTTTTGGGGTTTTAAAAACCACCAAAGTGCCATCAAAGACAAAAAAAAATCATAAAAGAGCAAAAAAAAACTACTTTTTTGGGAAAAATAAAAAAATAAAAAAAAATATCCTCAAGAAAAAGTGGGGGGGCAATTTTGGGGAATGAACCGAAGGGGGACTAAAAACAAAAAAAAAAATTCCAAGGGTAAGTCCCGCACGTTCCGCAATTTACAGAGCAGCTTGGTGTTGCAATGCTCAAAAATTTTGAATTATAAAAAAAGTTTGCTCTTAGTTTAGTTTGAAAAAATGGGGGGAGATAAAATTCTTTTGCAGTGGTAGATGATTCCCCCTACAAACAGTTTGCTTGAGTGGGTGAATGGGGAAAAAAAATAAACTTCTCAAAAGAGCCTTCAGCAAGTTTAAATTCTCCAAGGGTGAGCACCCAATAGGGAGGGAAATCCTAACATATAACCCCTGGTCTATACCGTTATTCGAAATTTGGGGGTTTTCTCCTCAGTGCCGGGAAAGTGGTAATTGACTCCTCGTTTTTCGAAAAAGAATACAACCCCCGAAAAGGGGTCCCCTCCCGTGGGTTTTTTTTGGTTTTTCAAAAAACCCAAACCCAAAGGTGCCATCAAGAACAAAAGAAAACAAAAGAGAAAAACAAACTACTTTTTCTTGTGAAAAGTAAAAAAAAAAAATTCTTAAGACCAAGTGCTGGGGGGAAATTTCTTGGAATAAATCCGAAAGGGGCTAAAAAAACAAACTAATAAATTCCCAAAGGGATAAGTACCGCACGTTCCGCAACTTAAAAGGCAGCTTGGTTTTGCATGATGCAAGAAATATTGAATTAAAAACCAAGTTTTGCCTTATGCTTGTTTAAAGAAATGGGGGGGGGAGATGCATTCATATTGCGTGGTAGATGTTCCCCCTAAACCGTATGTGCTTGAGGGGTAAAGGGGGGAAAATAAAAAATGCTCTCAAAATGACCCCTTCAGCAACTTTTTCCCCAAAGGGAGACACCTAAAAAGGGGGGGCTCAAAAACATATAATTTTGGTCATTCCCGATATTTCGAAACTTGGGGGTTCCCTCAGTGCCCGCGGAAAGTGGAATTTTGATCCTCTGCCTTTTCGTTTTAAGAAGAAAAAAACCCCAGAAAAGGTTGGGTGCAATACCGTGTTGTTGTTGAGTTTTTCAAAAAAAAACCAAAGGTCCCATCTAAAAACAAAAAAAAATCATAAAAGGCAAAAAAAAACCCCTTTTCTTGTAAAAAGAAAAAAATATAAAAAGATATCCCAAAGACACAAGGCTGGGGGGAAGTTTTTGGGAATGTCCGAAAGGGGACTAAAAAAAACAACCAAATAAATTTCCAGGATAAGTACCGCACCTTTCCAGAATTTCAGAGCACTTGGTGTTGAATGCTGCAAGAAATTTGAAAAAAAAACAAACTTGCTCTTTTTCTTGATTGAAGAAATAGGGGGAGATACGCTTTTTCATATCAGTGGTGATGTTTCCCCCCAAAATAAACGTATGTGTTGGTGGGTGAAGGGGGAAAATAAAAAAAGCTTCTAAAAATGACCCTTCAGAAAGTTTATTCCCAAGGGGAGACATCCCCCTGGGGAGGGAACTCTTCGGATTCATTCCAAAAAAACTTCCTCAGCATTTGTGTCTTAGGGGTATCTTTTTATTTTTTATTTTCACAAAAAAAAAGTGTTTGTTTTGCTTTTTTATGATTTTCTTTTGCTTCTTAATGGCCCCTTTGGTTGGTTTTTTAAAAAAACTCAAAAAAAATACTAGGGAGCAACCCCAAACCTTTTCGGGGATTGAATCTTCTTAAAATGAAAAGGAAAAGAGGAGTCAAATTACCATTTCCCGGGTACTGAGGAGAAAACCCCAAGTTTCAAAATATCGGTATATGACCAGGAGTTATATGTTAGTGAGTTTCCCTCCCTATTGGAGGATGTCTCACCCTTGGAGAATATAAGCTTGCTGAAGGCTCATTTTGAGAAGCATTTATTTTATTTTCCCCATTCACCCACTCAAGCACATACTGTTAGTTAGGCGGAATCATCTACCACTGCAGATATGAATGCGTATCTCCCCTATTTCTTCAATCTAAGACATAAGAGCAAGCTTTGTTTATAATTCAATATTTCTTGCAGTCATTGCAACACCAAGCTGCTCTGTAAGTTGCTGGAACGGTGCGGTACTTATCCTTGGAATTTATTAGTTGTTGTATTTTAGTCCCTTGCGGATTCATTCCAAGAACTTGCCCTCAGCACTTGTGTCTTAGAGGATATCTTTTTATTTTTTTACTTTTCACAAGAAAATGTAGTTTGTTTTGCTCTTTTATGATTTTCTTTTGCTTCTTAGATGGCACCTTTGGTTGGTTTTTTGAAAACTCAACAAACATACTACGGTATTGCACACCAACCTTTTCTGGGATTGTATTCTCTTAAAACTGAAAAGGCAGAGGAGTCAAATTACCACTTTCCGCGGTCACTGAGGAGAAACCACCAAGTTTCGAAATATCGGTATATGACCAGGAGTTATATGTTAGTGAGTTTCCCTCCCTATTGGAGGATGTCTCACCCTTGGAGAATATAAAGCTTGCTGAAGGCTCATTTTGAGAAGCATTTATTTTATTTTCCCCATTCACCCACTCAAGCACATACTGTTAGTTAGGCGGAATCATCTACCACTGCAGATATGAATGCGTATCTCCCCCTATTTCTTCAATCTAAGACATAAGAGCAAGCTTTGTTTATAATTCAATATTTCTTGCAGTCATTGCAACACCAAGCTGCTCTGTAAGTTGCTGGAACGGTGCGGTACTTATCCTTGGAATTTATTAGTTTGTTGTTATTTTAGTCCCTTGCGGATTCATTCCAAGAACTTGCCCTCAGCACTTGTGTCTTAGAGGATATCTTTTTATATTTTTTACTTTTCACAAGAAAATGTAGTTTGTTTTTGCTCTTTTATGATTTTCTTTTGCTTCTTAGATGGCACCTTTGGTTGGTTTTTTGAAAACTCAACAAACATACTACGGTATTGCACACCAACCTTTCTGGATTGTATTCTTCTTAAAACTGAAAAGGCAGAGGAGTCAAATTACCACTTTCCGCGGTCACTGAGGAGAAACCACCAAGTTTCGAAATATCGGTATATGACCAGGAGTTATATGTTTAGTGAGTTTCCCTCCCTATTGGAGGATGTCTCACCTTGGAGAATATAAGCTTGCTGAAGGCTCATTTTGAGAAGCATTTATTTTATTTTCCCCATTCACCCACTCAAGCACATACTGTTAGTTAGGCGGAATCATCTACCACTGCAGATATGAATGCGTATCTCCCCCTATTTCTTCAATCTAAGACATAAGAGCAAGCTTTGTTTATAATTCAATATTTCTTGCAGTCATTGCAACACCAAGCTGCTCTGTAAGTTGCTGGAACGGTGCGGTACTTATCCTTGGAATTTATTAGTTTGTTGTATTTAGTCCCTTGCGGATTCATTCCAAGAACTTGCCCTCAGCACTTGTGTCTTAGAGGATATCTTTTTATATTTTTACTTTCACAAGAAAATGTAGTTTGTTTTGCTCTTTTATGATTTTCTTTTGCTTCTTAGATGGCACCTTTGGTTGGTTTTTTGAAAACTCAACAAACATACTACGGTATTGCACACCAACCTTTTCTGGGATTGTATTCTTCTTAAAACTGAAAAGGCAGAGGAGTCAAATTACCACTTTCCGCGGTCACTGAGGAGAAACCACCAAGTTTCGAAATATCGGTATATGACCAGGAGTTATATGTTAGTGAGTTTCCCTCCCTATTGGAGGATGTCTCACCCTTGGAGAATATAAGCTTGCTGAAGGCTCATTTTGAGAAGCATTTATTTTATTTTCCCATTCACCCACTCAAGCACATACTGTTAGTTAGGCGGAATCATCTACCACTGCAGATATGAATGCGTATCTCCCCCTATTTCTTCAATCTAAGACATAAAAGCAAGCTTTGTTTATAATTCAATATATATATATATATATATATATATATATATATATATATATATATACGCACGAACACAGATATTTACATGCATGCATGCAGCATGCATGACGTGCACACAATCACACACATGCGTGCGCGCGCGCATACACACACTCTCTCTTACACGCGCGCGCGGGCGACGTACACACATAAACACATGCGTGTACGCACCCGTGTGCTCATACAAACACGCATACACCCGCACGTTCACTCACACTCACAAACATGGATGAATTGATAAGTGTACGTTCATATCACACACACACACCACACACACACACACACACACAGATAGGCTACACTTGCATGCACGCACAGTCTACATACTTTTACCATGTACTCCTTAACTTCCTTAGTGTTTGATCTCTGTCATCAAATTTAGCATCTAAGTATTTTGAAGACTTTCGGTTACTATTTTCTTTGAAGCCATTGCTTTTGGTTTGTTTGTTTGTTTACATCGTTAACACTCTTGTCTCCATGTTGTTTGATAGCAAGAAATCGCATGATTTTTTTTTTTTTGCTGATGCATTTATCTGCTTATTACTTATTTATTCATTTTGTGATTTTGTGATTCAATAATAACTTTGTTTTCCAATCACATTCCCTCTAACAGCTCCATTCACACCACTGAACTCACAGACCTGGTCCATTCACACCACTGAACTCACAGACCTGGTCCATTCACACCACTGAACTCACAGACCTGGTCCATTCACACCACTGAACTCACAGACCTGGTCCATTCACACCACTGAACTCACAGACCTGCTCCATTCACACCACTGAACTCACAGACCTGGTCCATTCACACCACTGAACTCACAGACCTGCTCCATTCACACCACTGAACTCACAGACCTGGTCCATTCACACCACTGAACTCACAGACCTGGTCCATTCACACCACTGAACTCACAGACCTGGTCCATTCACACCACTGAACTCACAGACCTGGTCCATTCACACCGCTGAACTCACAGACCTGGTCCATTCACACCACTGAACTCACAGACCTGGTCCATTCACACCACTGAACTCACAGACCTGGTCCATTCACACCACTGAACTCACAGACCTGGTCCATTCACACCGCTGAACTCACAGACCTGATCCATTCACACCACTGAACTCACAGACCTGCTCCATTCACACCACTGAACTCACAGACCTGCTCCATTCACACCACTGAACTCACAGACCTGGTCCATTCACACCGCTGAACTCACAGACCTGGTCCATTCACACCACTGAACTCACAGACCTGCTCCATTCACACCACTGAACTCACAGACCTGGTTCCCGCACTCAGAAGTCCTAGTAATTCCTATTTTCTCTGAAACCCGTTTTGTTCTAGAGGTCGTTGCCAGCCGTAAGCTCAGCCATCCTGAACATATACCTTTTATAGTTTACATGTCTCTGAAATCAGATGGTTGCAATATTGTTCTCGCTTGGGTTCATGTGAATGCTGACTCGAAATAATCAGGTTCTTGTCATTTTGCAAAGAATGCTAGAAATGAATTATCTAAATCATCCACACCCTATGCAGGTCTGCAAACTAAGGATGCTAGTTATGTGGGATACCTGTGGCAACAGGGATGTAACACGCTAATGGACGATCAACTTTCTTCCGATCCGTCCAATTCTCTGGCCGCTCCTATCAGCAGCAGCTAATGGCCGCACAACTACACACAGTTTGGTGCCCATGACACACAGTTTGGTGCCCATGACACACAGTTTGGTGCCCACGACACACAGTTTGGTGCCCACGACACACAGTTTGGTGCCCATGACACACAGTTTGGTGCCCATGACACACAGTTTGGTGCCCATGACATACAGTTTGGTGCCCATGACACACAGTTTGGTGCCCATGACACACAGTTTGATGCCCAAGACTCACAGTTTGGTGCCCATGACACACAGTTTGGTGCCCATGACACACAGTTTGGTGCCCATGACACACAGTTTGGTGCCTATGACACACAATTTGGTGCCCATGACACACAGTTTGGTGCCCATTACACACAGGCCGCTGGTCTGTTGGCTTGGCAGCTTGCTTGCTTCGTCTTGGAAGCGTGCTTGCTTCGTCTTGGCAGCTTGCTTGCTTCGTTCGTTGAGATTTTTTTCTCATCCACACTTGTGCCTTTTAAAATATGATGGGGCTCCAAATTGCACACCATGTGATGAGCCAGTCACCATGAAACATGGGCTGGACGTTAGACGTCAGCAATCTACGGCAGACTCCAGGAAGACCTTCTCGTGTGTGCCACCAAATGCGTGTTGCTTTCTCGGTTCTCTTTTTTCTTGTTTTCTTTTTTTTCTTTTTTTTTGTGGTTCCTGAAAAAGCAATGTTTTGCATTTAATCTAAGACTTTGTGGAAAATAGATCCAGCGTAAAGGTGTTTCTAATCAACAGGTTATGCTGTTTGACGGAATCTTGTTGTCCTTAGATATTTTTGTTTTCGACTTTCTATTTGGACACGCCTTCCCACAAACACACACCCTGGT
>CM031601.1:38753813-38758813 GCA_018398815.1 Conus ventricosus
GCAGCCTTGTCAGTTCGCGGGGTGTTTCCCTGTCGTCACCTTTGTCGTATATTCCCTTTCCCATCCTTAACAGTTCCTGTAGAACCGTTTGAACAAGGCCAACCAACGATATTTTCATTTCTGAACTGATGTCTGCAGATCTCCGTACGGTTCACGTGTGTCGCATCTAATTGTTATAACTACATCCATTGACTGTATATGTTTTTCATCCCCTTTGGCTCAGAGTGTTTTATAACTTCAGTCTGTTGGTAATTTTAAATTAGTTTGTTCTTATCTGCATATAAACACGCACATAATGTGTACAGTGTATGTTGAAAATGTCAAGTTCAATGTGCAGAATCGTGGCCTCTTCCATCTACCCCTCTCCTGACCCTGTACCCTACCAAGTGAGATTCAAACAGCGCAAAAGATATTGTTGGCAATCCCCCGAGCTTCTGAGATGCCATAAGATCAATGAGATCAACAAAACGCTTTCCACTTTAGTATCCATTCCACCCTGCACGGTGACACCGCCATCAAAGGACAGATGCAAATCTGATACAGCTCAGAGATAGGAACGTTGATTGTTAGAGAAACATGGCGTCATCACCGGCAATTTAATTTCTAGTTATTTCATGCTGATGTGCACAGTGCACCCGAGCGTTATCCATAATTATGAAATGAATGTCCTTGTTGTTCAGTCCAGCCATTGCTCACATGGGTCATCCCTCCTGTCTCATTGGGCATCCTGTCACTATCGTTTGGTTCATCCCTCCTGTCTCACTGTGCATCCTGTCACTATCGTTTGGTTCATCTCTCCTGTCTCACTGTGCATCCTGTCACTATCGTTTGGTTCATCCCTCCTGTCTCGTGCATCCTGTCACTATCGTTTGGTTCATCCCTCCTGTCTCACTGTGCATCCTGTCACTATCGTTTGGTTCATCCCTCCTGTCTCACTGTGCATCCTGTCACTATCGTTTTCTTCCCTTCACTTGTATGGGATTCACATTCAGATTTGTATCAGTCTTACACATTCAGTTTTATATTAGCCTTGTATTTGTTTTTAAAGTCTCGTTGATTTCGCCGTTTCACTAACTGGCATTTAAACTGAACGTGTATTCTACTGTCACTGTCAATATTTTTTCAGCAAACTTGCCTCTGTCAAAACAACTCACGTAAGAAGCACATTCAAAGATGTCAAGAGCATCAATCTTCTTGCTCTCCGTAAAGTAAGTGGAAATGGAAACCACCTGTTAGACCGTCCTATATCAACTAGCTGGGTGGCTACTAATTAGTTTTAATAAATGAGTCCTAGCCAATCTGGTATTGTAGAGTGATCGCTTTCTCTGTGTGACGAATGCCTTTGGTTCGTTTTGATCCTGTATCCGATGATATCACTGACGGTGCAGCTACCCCTTGAAAGCTTCAGAAGCGGACTGGGGCAATGATTGGAGACTTGTCAGGGGATTACTGTTTCTTCCTTTGACCTTTTCGTTTGTTCGACGGCTCCATCCAATCCTCGATCTTCCTTTCTTAGTCCTTGTTTGCTTCTTTTTTCCAGAGCCATCGTATTCTTCCTAGTAGAATTCCTCTCCTTTGCTTCTATTCAGTCTTTGATATCATTTTCCCCTTTTGCCTTGTGTCTCTTTAGTTTATTTACTAACCTCTCACGCTTCTTCCTCTAATGTGCGCCCCTACACCCTCACTCCCACGCCTGCCCTGCGATGTTTCCTTTGGAATGTATTAGGCATTCTTTAAACGTATATGCCAAGGGATCAAAGTTTTTTCGCAAGTTTCTCTTTGTCTTTCACTCCGTCTCTTTATACCCCTCTCCCAAGTTCTTCCACCACTTTACCCCCTGGCTTCCTCTCTGTCGCTCTCCCTCTCACCCTCCAACACACACACACACACACACACACACACACACACACACACACACACACACACACACACACACACACATTCACACAACACACACACATAATAAACACACACACATACACACACATTCACACACACACACATACACACACACACACACACACATATTTACACAACACACACACACACACACACACACACACAACACACACACACACACACACACACACACACACACACATGCACACAACACACACACACATTTACACAACACAACACACACACACACACACACACACACCCCACACACACACACACACACACACACACCACACACACACACACAAGTTCCCATCCTTGTACCAAATAGTGACTGGAACACACATACTGATAGCTTAGGAAGTGACCACTTACCCGTTATTATTACTCTAAATGATAACTTAGTCCAGACTACGACAGACAAAGACATTATAGCTAAATATAATTATAAGTGTGCTAACTGGAAAATGTTTGAGAATATTTTAAAATCGCAAAATACTAATGACATAAGAGATGAGGATATCAACAAATTTTATTCAAAAATCACGAACACTGTGTTACAAGCAGCTGATCGTTCCATACCGAAATATTCTAATTTAAAATCTGACAAACATTCGGGAAACATCTGGTGGAACGAAGTTTGTGAGAAAGTTGTGAACGAAAAGAAACGTTTATTCAAAATATACTTACAGGATAAAAAACCAGAAAATCACATCCCCCTGAGGAAAGCGAATTCATTTAGTAACAAAACAATAGCACAAGTGAAACGACAGTATTGGGCTGCATTTTGTACAGATGAGGTTTATAGCCATAAAGATCGACAAAAGATATGGACAAAATTCAATAACATGAAAAATGGAGTACATTTACCATTATGTCCAGTCAGGATTGAAGGTAATGAATTTCCTTCTAATTTTCGAAAGGCTGAGTCGTTCGTCGACATGTTTTCTGATACAATGCTTCCTAATAATCTTCCAAAAGAAATAAGAACTTTGAGGGAAAACGAGGCCAAAAAGATATGTATAAAGATCCAGTACCAGATAATGCAAATTATGTCATTGCCCAATTACTTTGAAAGAACTGAAAGACACGCTGTTTCTTTAAGTGATAAGAAAACGTCAGTCGGAGCAGACGCAATATCTAGCATAATGTTAAAACATTTGCCGGAAAACTGGATTATATTACTACATGAATTGTTTCAAAAATGCTGGGATGAAGGTCATATTCCAAAGGTATGGAAACACTCAATCATAGTTCCAATACCAAAACAAGGAAAGTCAAAGAAGATAAAAATAATTACAGACCCATTGCTCTAACATCACACACCGGTAAGCTGCTAGAAAAGATCATTTTAAACAGACTAATTTACCATTGTGATAAAAGAAAAGTTATCCCTACCAATCAAGCAGGTTTCAGGAAGACGAGAAGTACAATTGATCATTTAGTGAAACTAACAACGCAGATTAAACATCAGTTTGCTCACAGAAAAAAATGTACTGGCAACATTCTTTGATATAAAGAAAGCCTATGACCATGTCTGGCATGGTAGGTTACTGTATAAATTAAAAAGTATTGGTCTATCTGGACATATCTATGACTATGTTAAGAATTTCTTATCTGACAGAAGTATGCAAACAAAAGTAGGCAACTCCTATTCCACCTTAAAATTTCCCCAAATGGGAATCCCACAGGGATCAGTTATTGCCCCTCATTTATTCAATATTCTGCTCTATGATTTACCACAATCTGTGTCAAATAATATTGTAATAGTACAATATGCAGATGAATATGCATGTGGATGAAAGTTACCATAAAAAGGAAAACCCCCAAAGACAGCTGAACTATTTTAGAAAATTGTACCAACGGGAACTTGATAACTTAAATAATTACATGATGGAGAATGGACTTTTGTTATCACCGGAAAAAACTAATCTTGTACTTTTCAATAGTGGGCCCGATCGACCAGAGTTACCCATTTTCGAATAGATAAAGAATCCTAGAGTACAGACCGATGGTAAAATTTCTTGGAGTATATATTACTTCAAAGTTATCGTGGAACCATCATATTCAATATCTATTAACAAAGGCCAGAAAAAGTTTTAATTTTCTAAAAGTTATACAAAAACAAAACTGGGGCCAAGATGCTAATGTACTCAAACACCTGGCATTATCGCTGATACGGTCAAGACTCACTTACGGACAAGAAGTTTTCTTCAGTGCCCCGACAAGCTTGCTGAAGAAAATGCAGAGCTTGGATTGCAAGCTTTCAAACTAGCTATAGGTGTACCATATCATGCATCGTCCTAGGAACATATCGCGAAATTGGGGTATTACCATTAGATGAGTATCGACAGCTCGCTGTCGCAAAGTATGTCTTACGATCTTCAACATGTGACAGCAATGTTGAAAACGAAGTTAGTTTGAGATCTGATATTAACTTCCCTAAAAGAGCAAAATCAATCTCCTCTCTTACGACAATTAGGACTTTCACTGCCAATTTATTCGAAGAGTCAGGAATTAACCATACTGAAATAATTAAACCTCAACTTCCTTCATCTCCCAGCCACCATGGGAACTTCAAAGAGCATCATTTGATGTGAACCATTCGTCTTTGAAAAAAGGTGACAATGAAAACTTAATTGGCATAACAGTAAAAGAGTATATAGAAAACTCGTACCCGCTTCATCTTAAGATATATACAGACGGATCTCTTTTAGATACCAAAGAAGCAGGTGCAGCATTTGCTATTCCTTCTATAAAGGTGGAAAAATCTTACTACCTTGGAAAAAACAGATCCATTTTTACAGCCGAGCTAACTGCCATTTTAATGGCCCTGTATTATCTTCTTGACCTTTCTTACCCAACACTTCAGGCCTCTTTTACGTCGATTCAAAATCGGTTTTATTTGCCTCAGCAAATCAACAACAATAAGAAAAGATTTAATTACAGACATTCATGATTATACATTTTTTGGTTATAAGGGTTACGAGTATCTCTTTCTGTTGGGTTCCTTCTCACTGTGGTATTCAGTTTAATGAGAGGGTCGACAGAGCAGCAAAGCGGGGAGCAAGAAATACAAGCGGGTCAGAATGTGTCAGTAT
>CM031601.1:38761313-38768813 GCA_018398815.1 Conus ventricosus
GTGCGCGTGCCCGTGCACGTGGTGTGTGTGTGTGTGTGTGTGTGTGTGTGTGTGTGTGTGTGTGTGTGTGTGTGTGTGTGTGTGCGTGCGTGCGTACGTGCGTGCAAGCGTGCTTGCGTGCGTGTGCGTGCGTGTGTGTGTGTGTGTGTGTGTGTGTGTGTGTGTGTGTGTGTGTGTGTGTGTGTGTGTGTGTGCGCGCGCGTGCGTGCGCGTGCCATTAATTATTTGTGGGAAGTGAATATTCAAAAGAAGACATAGTAGCAAGAAAACAACAAATACAAGAATACACACACACACACACACACACACACACACACACACACACACACACACACACACACACAGACATCAAAGGACTCTCCAATTTCTACATTTGCATCACCCATCGATGCACACCTACAAGCGCACAGACGTCTACAGTATACACCGTAGTCTCTGAGAGATTCAAAGTCTTATCTCTGTTGGACATGTGTTTGATCATTTGTGTCTCTTATTGGAGAGGCCCAGTATCAATGTGCTCCGATCTCTAGGAGTCTTTGCAGTGTTGGCTTTGAGATTATTTCAATATTTGGTTAGTTGGTGATGTTTCTTGCTCTTGCTTTCAGTCTGGATTTGCGGCTACTTCCTCTCTTGATGATCAGCTCTGAAAAATGGTCTATGGTATAGTGGCAGTGCTCTTGTTTTGTTGAGGTGATCACATCAGAATGGCCAAGCTATAATCAGATCTTCTCGCTGACTTTCCTGTCAGTGTGTCTGCGCTCTCCTTTCCTTTAATTTCTGCATGTCATGGGCAGTACATCCATATGGGTCTCTCCGATGGAAGGTTGCGCATAACTTCATGCCAAGCAGGGCTTCCCATTCCACTCTCCACTCTTTGAAAAAGGTTCATAGGGTCAGTCAGGATAATGGCTTGTTGAGTATAGACTGGTCTGTGGATGAGAGCCAGTGGAGTGCTTATGTCACTGCTTCGACATCCATTATTAGACTTGAAGTTGTTAACATGTACACATCATTGTCTTCCTGCATAGTTCGTCCAATCACTGAATATCCACAACCTCACTTACCTTTGGTGAGAGAATCGTCAGTGTATATAACAATGTCGTCTTTTATGCCAAAGCTGCATCTGCATCTGCATCTGAATTGCAACGTTGGATTTGGTCATTCTTGATAGTGCTTTCCAAGCTCTGGAGCGATGGCAATTTGATAGAGGTGTTTGAGTGGTTTGGATACTTTTACCATTCCTTTCGTTTCTTTGAGCTCTGCTAACGGGCACGCAAACTGCGTGTTGTCTTCTGCCTGTCACATCCATTATTTTCCATGTCCTTGGCGAATGCCTTTTGTTTCCTTGACTGCTGCATGTAGTGGGTTTTGGGTATTCTCAAGTGCTCTGAAGTATGCCTTCACCTGTTCTAGCTTGTGTCTTGCCTGCATTGAAGGAAGGTCCAGCGGGTATCGCATAGTTTCAACTAGTATATCTTTCGTGGTTCCCAAATTCTTCCTAATTCAAGAATGTTGCTCTTGAACAGTGTTGTAAGCCTTAATCCATAATCAATCACACTGAATACAGCTGCGTGAAACAGTCGGAACAGATGGCGCTGTTCAGTGCCTTTAGCTGTCACTGCTTTCATCGCAGAAAGACCATTTGTTTTGCATTTAAGAACAATATTCTTATGTAAAAAAAACATGTTTTCTACAGGTCAGCATTCTGTCAAAGCCTATTCCCAAATAACGTAGGGTGTCAGTTGATTCAGTTGGTATTACAAGGAAGGAATGTGATGTCTTGTTGTTCAACAGACAGATAGCAAGATAGATATAGCGATGTATAGATGTATGTATTAGTTTGTTTTGTTTGTTTGTGTGTGCGTGTGTGTGTGTGTGTGTGTGTGTGTGTGTGTGTGTGTGTGTGTATGTGTGTGTGTGTGTGTGTGTGTGTGTGTGTGTGTGTGTGTGTGTTGTGTGTGTATGTGTGAGTGGGTGTGTGTGTGGCGTGTGTATGTGTGTGTGTGTGTGTGTGTGTGTGTGTGTGTGTGTGTGTGTGTGTGTGTGTGTGTGCGGCGATAATGTCATCAGTGGACTCGGAGTTCATCCCATGGTTTTTGAGAGTTTCTTCTTACGCACCCTGTCCCTTCCTTCCATTGTCTGTGGAAGTGTTTTTCAAAGCGACAGTTTATTCTCAGACATGAAGTTCCTATTCCTGTATTTTGCATGTTTTGTTGAGCTAGGGTTGTTTGCAATGTTAAATTTCAACAAGTGTGTGTGTGTGTGTGTGTGTGGTGTGTGTGTGTGTGTGTGTGTGTGTGTGTGTGTGTGTGTGTGTGTGTCTTTGAAAAAGAAAAACTGAGTAAAGAAGATTTGAAGTGTGTATGTGTGTTCTGTATGTCCCCCAATCACACACTTCCGTTCATACAGTCACCCCTTCCGCCTCTGTCAAGACACTTAGACTGACAACTGGAAATAGGGTGGGCAAAGACCAACAATCATCTATATAATATGTCACACAATACAATTCAGATTAATAGGTCATGTTAATGTTATTTAGCACAGTCTTTGCGGATTTTTTCACAATCGTCCGGAATTCTTCAGTCGGTCCGACACAGCATAGTCCCTACGGAATTCTTCACAGTCGGTCCGACACAGCACAATCTTTACGGAATTCTTCACAATCTGTCCGGCACGGCACAGTATTTACAGAATTCACAATCGGTCAAGTACAGCATAGTCTTTACAGAATTCTTCACAATCGGTTCGGCACAGCACAGTTTTTACGGAATTCTTCACAATCGGTTCGGCACATTATGATACGCCCCTCTATCACTGAACTGGCAACATATTCCTGCCACTTCCCTCTTTCTTATTCAGAACCTTCACTATTTTGATCAGGCTTCGCTGGATCAGCTGCCAGATCTCCGAATAAAAGAAGAAAAAAACATCGAAAAAAACAACAACAAAAACCCAGAGTTCAGGTGCATGCTGGTTATCTTTTTCAGATCTAACTCCCACTGGTCCACAGGGCTAAACACCGATGTTGCTATGGGGAAATAATTACAATATTTTACATTCATTTGCCTTCAACATTTTTACGTATGAAAATAAAATTGCATTGAAAAGATCCTTTCGTATCGAGAATTTTTTTTTTTTTTTTTTTGCTGTCCCAACCTCTGCGCCACCTCAGAGGCAGTGCACCCACGCCGCTCATTCCGACACCCCGTCCACAGCCACAGCCCGGTCGGCCCCGCCGCAGCCCCGGCACCGGCAATCCACAGGGAGCAGTCAATGTCAAGTCGTCAAGAGGCAACCCACCGGAGGAGACACTGCACTGCTGCCGAGTCACTTCGGTGATGTTCAGTGGCGCCTGTTCTGATCTAACATATGCAGGACACCACCTACTAAGCCCCCTACTGACTACAGTAATTGCTTAGTCGCGGAGCCGACGTGAGTGAGCTCTACCTCCGGAGGGCGCCACCACGTCCGTCCAACGACAGCCCCCATGGACTCGCCGATACCGGCGACCCCGACGGAACCAAACCAAGGCCACAGACGTGGAGAGGACATCGAAATTGAGGTCACCATGAAAGCAGGGCATGAAGGGCCACAGAATTTGAGACTTTTTTTTTTTAATGCTGATTGATGAGAATGAGGATGATTAAGATGATGCTACGGATTTCCATTTCGGTCTGAGACTACTTGACAGGGCTGTACTCTACGCTTCCTTTCATAATATATCCCGGCGTCAACCAGGCCCGAGAGATACAGGCACCTGCAGTGTTGATCAGGAAATTTGAGCAACACTCTCAGAAACGCATCCATTAAGTGGATGAAACTCGACTGTGTGGTCCCAGTCTTCCCAACTGAGTCCGCAGCAACTCAACTCTGGGTAGGAGCCGGTCGGGGCAGAAAACCCACATGACTTCTGATGGGATTCGAACCCACGACCTCCCAGCCGGGAGTCCGCGACGCTAACCACTTCGCCACGGCGGCTGGTGTTATTATGTTTATTGGTTTTCAACATGTACTCCACACTTTTACTTCATAGACCAAACCAAAAACGTTTCTCATTTGAGCCAATGAAAATAGAGATAATGAAAACAACACTAGCTAGCCTACTCCACAAAAGCAAAAACGTACCAAACTACACTATCTACAACAGAATAAGAAAACACCGTGAGGACGATGACAGCACATCCGTCACAGTGTGTCTGTCTGTTTGTGTGTGCGTGCGTGCGCATGCGCGCGAACGTGCGTGCATGCGTGTGTGTGTGTGTCCTTCATTTAACGTCTATCTATTAGACAAATGTGTGTGTGTGTGTGTGTGTGTGTGTGTGTGTGTGTGTGTGTGTGTGTGTGTGTGTGTGTGTGTGTGTTTCATGCACATGTCTTTTATTTGTTGGTTTTCTCGTGTTTATCAACTTCATTACTTTCACGTGAACGTGAAATGCTTTGAAAAATGCTGGCGTTATTTAGCTGCCCACTATGAGAAAATATATGACGGCAGGAATTCTTTCTGCCTCTGTTGCCTTTCTTCAATATTGTTCTTTTTTTCCGTGCCGGTTGTGCTATAACGTAATGAATTCGTCCTTTTATTTTGTCTTTCCTTTCTGTCTTTCATTTGCTGTTCTCCTTCCTTTCTTTTCCCGCCTGTCTTTGCGTTCTTTTTGTTCTTTTCCTTCTTGCCCTTTTTATCATTTCTTATGTTGCTTTTCTTCTTGATCTCCCGTCTTATTCTCCCGCCCCCCCCCCCCCCCCCCGCCCCTCCCTCACCCCGACATCTCTAATTCCTGTCTTCCACTGCTTTCGTGCTATTTTCTTTATATTTGAACTGGCATGCAGTATGCCATCCTACAAATTCAACATGTCAGTAGTGAATGATGGTGCCACGGAAACAACTGACATTCTAATTTAGTTACTAATTGATGTTTAGTTTCATTTTGTTTCGCGTGCACGTGAGCGTGCATGAATGCTTATGTCTGTCTGTGTACGAATCTATGTACATGTCTGTCTCTTGCTTGTCTGTTTGTTGCCTTTCTCCATTTGTGTATGTATAAATGTATGTGTGTATGTAACATATGTATGTATGTATGCATGCATGCGTGCATGTATGTATGTATGTTTGTATGTAAAGTGCTCTCTGTTTTTCCCCAAATTTCTGCGCCTTTTGTTTTCTCTGTCTATCAACATTTGAGTGTCTTCTGCTGCATGCCTGTCTTCTGGTCAGTCTATCCGCCCATCTGTCCATCCCACTATCTGTCTGTCTCTGTCCGAATGCACATGCAAACGAATCATGTTTTGTATAGCTGCACATGAGTTCCATTTTGCTGACATGAGCTTACAAATGAACTGGCTCCAGTTGATTAATTTGTGAGGTTCTAGAACAGAGAAATAACACCTGTCAGAGATAAACAGAAATAAAATGGCTGAGAGGACATTTAGACATTTATGTCAAAGTGAAACAGACGCACGTGAAACGAACCTCAACATACAGCAATCCTGGTAGTCCCGTGTGAAAAGGAATCTTGTGTTATTGTTGTTGCTGTTCAAATACATACTAAGTGAAAGTTTTATGTGCAATGAAGGAAACTTGTCTAAATAGAACAGCATTGTTATCTACCAAATTAATATTCAAATTATACGTATTTTAAGAAACTCAGGATAAGCTTTCAGATTATTTTTTAAAATGTGATGGACTGGCCAAATCTCTGTCTGAATTTCGGCTTTCGTACGGTGAGATAAAATTTCTCTGTGAGCAAAGATATCTTAAAAAGGAGGGAAAAGAGTTTTGACAAGTATTTTTGTTTGGGAATTCTTTTGATTAGTATCCCTTCAGTATTGTAGAACAAACGAGAGTCAAATAAATGCACATCCACGCCCGCACATAAGCATGTATGGCCGCAAACACCTTGCACATTAACACAAGATCATCGTCAATAAACGCAAGTAAAACCCTCATTCAGACTCCATACAACCACCCCAGCTCACTTTCCAACGATCCTCGTGTTGTGAAAAGTTTGTTTGAAGCAACGTATTTTTTACGTTGATATTTCAATGTGTAAATCAAAGACAAATACAGATGAAAACAGAAAAAAATGCAAACGGAAGGGCAAAACCAGAAATAAAAAATGGCCATTGTAAGGTGGAAGACAAAAAAAAATAATACAATTGGAAACTGGACAAAGAGACGTTGTCAATGACAGAAATATCAATGTATTATTATATACGTTTTCATGGCCAGCATGAGAGGCATTAAAGGCTGGACAACTTGATATCTCCGTTATGAAGGACACTGGCCCTCGCCTGTAAGAGGATTTGAGAGGGAACGACGGATGGGACAGAGGGAAATGAACACACAGCGATCTCTTTGATGTGACATCCGGTATTGGGGCAGAATGATGGGATGCTCTCAGGACTGTGGCCAGAGGACCACTTCTTAGCATTGATTCCTCGGCATCATGGAAAGAGTGGGACAGAGAACTCAGAACAAGGAAAATTTCATGTTCAGTGGCCATGGGCCACGATGCATGTGCAGATGACATGAAATCAGAGAGAACTGAAACAAAACCAAGTATTTCTTGTGCGTTTTAGACGAAGAAAATTAAACATTGAAGACTACCTTCCGAAAGCACACGCTCCACAAACATGCCAGAGAGAGAGAGAGAGAGAGAGAGAGAGAGAGAGAGAGAGAGAGAGAGAGAGAGAGAGAGAGAGAGAGAGAGAGAGAGAGAGAGAGACAGAGAGAGAGAGAGAGAGAGAGAGAGAGAGTGAGAGTGGATGTCTGTTTATTGACTTTTCATAGTGTTCCGCCTCAGAGCTCTTTTCCCCAGAACTTATATTTTCATTTTGTCCTTGAAAGTGCTGAGTCAGTTTAGTCAACGTACCTATTGGCTGTCCTTTGATATCACTGTAAACTTTGCACCCTCTTACGATTAGAAATAAACGTCCTGTGTAGGTAAACATTCATAAATTGTTGACATGATAGAGATTGTGTCGATTATATTTCAAATTAATTTAAAAGTTAGCCTTTAAGGAAGCTTGAGCTATGAAATGTAAACAGCTGCCACAAAATATGTAATTTTCATGTAGTGTTGTATTTAAATAAAAGTATTCAAAATTCTCTTTCAATGCTAGACACCGTGTCCAAATGAAACAGATCGTACTGTGTTAGAAAAAACCCTACACGAACTGTCTCGAAAAAAAATGTGTGTCACATTTCTGGTGTCTTTAAAATCAGTTTTCAAAAGTTTTTTTTTAAATATGTTTGTCTGGTATATTCTGTGAAACTGGTTTCTTTCAATGTTAATATCAGAATGATGATGTCACTGTCACGTGCAGCTGTACCAAATCCCCATCTTAAAAAATCTTGACCTGGTTTTATTTTTAGTTCATGAAGGTCTCCCCAGAGGAATTATTTTCATCCGTATTTTTCACCATCCATCCTATCTAAACACATACTTGTTTTGTATCATTCCAACTTAACGACAAACACACACCTGCTTCTTATCCTTCAAC
>CM031601.1:38778813-38793813 GCA_018398815.1 Conus ventricosus
CGATTACTTAGTACGGGCCGGACATGACAATTTTCGGATCACGCGGTGGGCTGATGTCACGGCCGGCCAATCACAAGACTAGATAGAATCAGCTGATTAGTAGTGACGACATTTCCGCCCAGCACTTGTTGTTCATTTTTCCCAGTGCTGTGGTGGTGTGAAGACAGTGCTTTTTCTGCGAGAGAAGTGTTTGCATATGGCACAAAATATAGCTGCAGTTTCATAAGACAGTGTGGATTCTGTGTTAGAAAAAGTTCTTGAATCACAAATACCTTTTCAACAACTTTATAGATTAAATTATTTGGGTGTGGAAGACATGGAATCAGCTACAACTTTCCAACAAGCTCAAAATCTCCCATTAACCGCTGCCAACACCAACGGAATTGTGGACAGAGGAAGAAAGAATGCTTTACATGAAAATATAAGATACTTTGAAAAATGATTGAAGCAGCTCGTAAAGCAACGGTTAATGCTGCAAGTTTTGTGAACTACTGACGATTGGAATGACGCGGTTTTAAAACAGAAACAGCTATATATAACCACCTGTCTGTCAAGTTTTCTGAACTACTGTGACGGGCTTCTAAAAATAGTAACGGTTACGCGTAACCGCCTGGCTACAGCGAAGGCTAGGCTGTTGAGGTCACAGGGACAACCTAACAGTGTGCAGGCCTGCGTGGTGGGGTTTGGACTACTGACGATAGTATGACGTGGTTCTAAAAATAGTAACGGTTACGCGTAACCGCCTGGCAAACATTTCTACTGAAAACCTGCTTCAACGCCCTGCACACCTCCTTTTCAGGCTGCCTTTGGGCGGCCGACGATAGAACTGAAACAGATCCTGTGATTATTGATTCAGGATTCTTCTTGAATTTACGACGTTCAAGTGTGAACAATAAAAAGCCCCCTTTCACTTTTCCCACAAGCACTGTCCTGTCTATTGTGTGTTTGTTTGTTGTTTGTTTGTTGTTTGTTTGTGTTTGTGTTTGTGTTTGTTTGTGTGTGTGTGTTTTGTTTCTACCCTACGCACGCACGTCCCCCACCCCCACCCCCACCCCACGCACGCACTCCCCCCCACCCCCACCCCACGCATGCACGTCCCCCCACCCCCACCCCATGCACGCACACTCAAGTCTTCCACAAGTTCTTAACTGAAGTTTACTCCAAGTCACTTCTAAGTCATCCTCAAGTTCTTACTCAAGTTATTCTCAAGTTGTTCTCAAGTCATCCTTAAGTCATCCCCAAGTCACCCCAAGTCACTTTAAGTTCTTAACTGAAGTCATCCTCAAGTCATCCCCAAGTTAACCTAAGATCATAACTAAGTCATCCTCTAAGTACAACCAAGTTCTTATTCAAGTTATCTTATAATTATCAAAAAAATACAATCTATGTTTTTATCTTAAATAGTAGATGTCTAATATAGTACACACACGCCTCAAAAAACGCGTCATCGCTGAGGATGTCTTGCTCAGCGTTCTCTGCATAGATCTTAATGAAGTTCTTACATCCGAAGCAACCGCATTGATTACAATTCTGGTCTATGGAAATGTCTTTTATAGACTCCATGTCTTTATTTATTGACACCATCATTTTATAATTACGCCATGTTCTATTTTATTAAAAAAATTTAAATTTAAGTTCTTAAAATATTATTCCATCTGAAATGGATCAAAATGATCTTTTGTTATTGGCGGTGCTGGCGTGCTGTTGTTTTTTTGTATTTAGCGGTTCAGATTTTTTTGATTGCTTTTGTTTCGGCTGCCATTGTTTATATATTTTATAACAGTAATAACCGCCCCCAGCAGCAGCAAGGACGCCAAAAATGGCAACAGTTTTAAGTTCAATATTCCATGAAGACTTTGGCGCTGTAGGTCTTGAATCGCATGGAGTTTTTATAGCTGGCATTGAATCAACTTGTTCTGGCGTTGGCGGCGTTATGTTTTCATTATGAGCTATATTTTGTAACATTAATTTTTTTTGCCTGTTCCACTCCGCTAATCTTTTTCCTGCTTTAACACGCCCAGGATGAGTGTTTTTACTGGTCACTTTCTCGACTTGATTCAATGTTTTCTGATTCAGGTTTCCTGATTCTGCTGATTTTCCGACTCGTTCATTTTGAAGGAAATAAAGTCTATATGATTAAAAGTAATTAATCCCATGATTAATGCGATAACAATGTTCCAAATCTGTAATACAGATCACATCCTAGAGACTCTAATGACTTTGTTAAAACTGGATCTTGCGTTAAATCATACGTAAGATCTTGTTCAGAATCAATGGGAGCAAATCTACTGACTAGTTTAGTGTACAAACTAAGAACTGTTTGCCCAACGCTTTTTACCATTCTCGACCCCAACTGCGCCTCATACCTGTTATGATACTTTATAATGTCTTGTGGCGACATCTGTTGAATCTGTTCTATGCTGAATTCAGTTCCGAGGAACTGTTTTGTTTTCCCACATGCTGCCAAAGAATACAGCCTCTCCTTTTTGGGCATAATAGCTTGGTCATCAACTTGGTCATTCATAAGTTCAGGAAGGTTTAGGCCGCCCTGTAGCTGTAGTAGATCATCACTGTTCATGTTTTTTTATAATTATAATTATTTTATTTTCTAAAAATGAGCACCGAAAAAACTGTTGCCAACCTTGTATACCATTCTGCTGTTATTGGAGGTCTAAGTGTAGGATACTCAATGCTTGGTAAAAGCCTGTTAAGAATTAAGCCAGCAGATCTTGGCAAACTAGACTTTGAGGATTCAGCAAAGCTAATTGCTATCATTGCAGCTTCGTTTGCTACGAAAGATTTTCTAGTCAAGCAAGGAATAATTCCAGACAGTATAAATATGTAAATAAAAAATACATTTATAAAAATGGCTTCACTCGTAATGATGATAGGCGGCGCTGTGGTTAATGCGCTCGCTTTTAGCGGAAGTAATTACGCGTTTAGTAAACTACGGGATGACGCCGAGAGAAAAAGACATAACAAAGCTGTGGAGCAACTAGCTGCTGCACAAGATCACTATGAAAAGCAGAGAATTGAGCAGTTAGATTTTATTAATAACACACTGAAAAAACAGGGGCATGCAGCTTACACATTTAAAGATGTTGACCAGGCAATAAAAGAATATTATCTTGTAACAGCAAACCAATCGAAACATTGCCCCCACCAAAATTTAGCGACTTTTATCATCCATCAGAAAAACAAAAGATGCAAGAAATCGGATTTATTGTCTTTGGTATGACCGTTGTGTATTTTGTTGCGCATAAATTGGCTGAAATAAAAATGAACAAAATCTATTATTCACCAAAAGGATATTGGAAGGGAATTACGGCAATCAAAAAGCTAAGCCAAGCAGCGGAGTCAGTGAACAAACAGCAAAAGAATGGTTTCTAAACAAGCGATTTGGCAAATTTATTTACCAGCGCCTAGACGAATACAGAACCACACTTTGTCAATACAACTCCAAACGACACCCATCAAATGGATCTTCTATATTACCCTCTGATACGATTAGACGAAAAAGATTTAAGTACGCACTTACAGTCATTGACATAGCTTCAAGATACAAAGATGCGGAACCATTAACACAAAAGAGTGCTTCTGCTGTTGCTGTTGCCATACAACTGATATATCAACGAGGCCCTTTAACTTATCCTCGCATGATTCAAGTCGATGATGGAAAAGAATTTAAAGGGCAAGTGAATCAATTATTGTTGAAACATAGAGTTACCATTAAAAGAGGCATTCCAGGAGTTCACAGATCACAGGCTTTAGTTGAAAACTTTAACAAACAGTTAGCCGAAAGACTTTTCTCCTACCAGTATCACAGAGAGCTTATTGACAATTCTCGCAACACAGAATGGGTTAGAAGACTGCCCTCAGTTTTGCGCGCAATGAATATGAAGAATTTAAAGGGCTAAAACCAGTACAAGCAATCAAAAGAAAAACAATAAATGTTGCTGAAGACTCCAGTACACCCAGCAAACTATTACCGTTTGGTTTAAAAGTAAGGTACCTTTATTTACCGGGAGAAGCAGAAGGGGACACTCGCATCAGGGCAACCGATCCAGTTTGGAGTGTTGACCCATATGAAATAAAAAGAATTGTAAAGATGAATCCGCCCGTGTATTATTTACGAGAAACGACACAACAAAACACCAGCTCCTCAAAGATCTTTTGTGATGAAGAACTGCAGATAATCCCACCAGACACAGTTCCAGTTGCTTAGTTAATTTACTTAAACATATTTTGGTTTAAAATGGAAGGCCAGAAGGAAGCGCAGAACGAAACAAGAATGGTAAAGGAAGAGACCTTGAAAATGATACGGGAATCATTTCATGCGTGTATGCTATTAAGGAAACATTTTCGGGATTAATCAATGCATGCTAAATCATCCAGATCACCTACAACTCAAACCCCCAAATTGGAAAAAGAATATCTTGAAATAATAAAAAAAATTCGAACGCATCAAGCAAACATGAGAAAAGATTTAAATGAATTGGATGAAGCTATGATTAATCTATAATAAAAGTTGATGAAAAATATAAACCCCCCTGTTATGGCGGTCCTCCAGTGCCCGATTGCATATGAAAACTCTGGATTAAACAAATACTCGTTTTGTGTTTGTTCATCTAACGACTTCTTTGTTACAACTGTTGTGTTGATCTCATGTAGATTAGATCGCAGTTTTACGTTGTCATGATGAAAAGTCTTATTGCCAAACAATGCTTCTTTGTAGTTGTCATGTGATATGTTTGACTGCACAACGCTGCGAGATATTCCTTTGCTTTCTAATGATTTTCTCCTGGCTCGAAATACTGTACATTTTTGACCTTAAACCAATAAACTCCTTAATCACCCCTCCATAATTCATCCTTCATCTTTCCTAAAACCTTCTTATTAGTAATTGAATGCAAGGCGAATCTTTAGGGTAATCGGATGTATCATACCATCCTGCATGCCCTTTAGCTACTTCTAATTCCATGTCTTTATAGATGTCTTCAGTAGGGATATCTATAACAAAACTATCTGTATCTGTGTAAAGTACTCTGGACTCTGGATACAAGGGTTTAAAGTAGTCATAAAGAATTCTAACATCAAAAGCTTTGATAATTCTAAAACGGTAAACCCAATAAATACAGGTTTGTCCAATTTGACTTTCTTTTTTTTCATCATTATACCAAAAAGCTGATCATGAAATCTTCTAAAGTCCTGATAATTAGGTTTAGAAGTCAGCTTAATTGCTTCGTTCTCTTTGGTGACCAATCTAACATCTTTGCGCTTGTGCGTGATTTCCCTAGTCTTTCCGAAACAGCTGTGTTCATCAACTGAAAAAGTCTTTTTCTGAAGCATCTGTGGATTTAGTTCTAAGATCAGTGTTCTTCATGATGTATGGTTTCATGAACTGTTCTTGATCAAAAGCAATTATACGATGGACAGCTGTTAACTTTAAACCATGTCTTAAATAAAATTGTAGAAGTCTGTAATGACAGACATAATTTTTTTTGCCTCGAAGATTAGGCACAAGTTTAGGCGGCTCTCTTGGATCCATCTTTAGACTTTCTGCTGCTAATGGATAGTCATTATGCAGGTCATGAGTTCATGAGGATATTCTAAGTCAACTTCTAGAATGTATCCGCGCTGTTGACCCGGCGTCAAACTGCCCAACCACTTTAATGCCTTTTGAATATTTTTCGATCACCGCCTGTGTACATTTTAAAGTTGCGTAATGGAAGCGATTGGCCCATAGCCAATCCATACAGATTGTTTGCATCTAAATACATGAGATAGTTAGACCTTTTAACTAGGATCATAGTCGTCCAAGTATTTGTTGTTTGCTTTACAGTAATGATGTGACGCATACTAATTCCTCCACGCAATCCGTTTTCATCATCTGAATCATTGGTAGGTCAGACAATAAATCAATCTGTACCCAGTAAACTTTAAGAAAGCATCCCAACTCATCCCGGGCGCAGAAATGTAATGCGCAGGATCCAGGCTATAATGTTTCATGCAGGTCTTTCTGTAATTTTTCAAAGACGTCCGCCAACAAACATACATCTGCCATAAGTAGAAGTCATGATAGTCCTCCCATCGTTTTACAATCTAACTTCTGCCACGCATCTTGAGCATGCTGGTAATCAGAATCACTGATGTCCTTTCCTCTGAGACTAGAAAAGAACGCGCCTTTAGGTGGAAGTGTATCTTCGTCAAACCTTTCCCAACTGTTCATGTACTCATAAGGATAAACGCCCTTTCTAACGAGAGTTGGGTCAAAATATTCTTCCGTATTGGGCAGGACTTTAAGGACATAGCCAGCGACTCTAATGAACCCATCATGTGCTGCATAGAGTCATGAAAAGACATGTTATTTAAAGTGAAACACATGTACTTTTCTGATGACGTGCAATGCATGCTACCCTAAAGGCGTTGTCTACTGCTTGCATTATAAGGTGAGAGTCGTAACCTCGCAAGTTGTGAAAGAATATAGGCAGCTTCCATGTCTTTGGTTCAAACTTTAGTTGAAGATTGCATTTACTGTGTGCTGCTCCTCTGAACTTTCCACTAATGTGATCATGGTCTCTTACTGTCGGATTGGTTTCCTCACTGTTAGACATTAGTTCTAAACCACAAATCCAACATGTGTGGCTGATTTATACTGTTGTTGGTCTTCGGGCGTCATTATGATTTCAGATAAGTTTAGATTATTAGAACAGTCATTACGCACTTGCTGCATGTGTTCTAAGAAGTATTCTGCAGCATTAGGCCCTCTATATAATTTTGGCTTTGAATGAACGCCATCCACCTGACAATAATGAAGGCAAATGAACAAATCTGATGATTACTCATTAAGACTGTTTTTCGAAGTTTTTGTGGCGCTGGCCCTTCATAAGGAACAATGAGTGATTCAAAGTCTGCGTAAACAACATATGGAGAATTTTGCAGTCGTTTCCAGTTCTTAAAACTAACTTTAGATCCGGTGGGGGCGTAATTAGTTCTGTATTACAGTCAACGGGGCCGATACAATGTTCTTATGTTCGCTTGCGGCTTTAACAGATGGAATTCTTGTTAAACATTTTCTGCAGAATTCTTGTTTGTTAGTGTTTTTTGAAGTATGCGCCAATAATCTGCTCATTGTTCGTATCAATGTGTAATGTGGTAGCGCCGCTGGTGAAAGCATCAGCAGTAAGTCAACATGATTTTTGCCTGGATCACCTATTGTTGGGGTGTTCTTGGACACTTTAAAAAGGCAGTAGATTGTTTCCTCATCCCATGTGTAGACATTAACAGTTATTGGTTTGTTTTGTTCTTCAAACTGATCAATTTGGTCTACACTAACGGGAAAGGATATTCCACTAAAGTTGAGATCATTGCTGTAAGGTTCATAGTTTAGTCACTCTCTCTGCGTGTTCGCGGACATGATGCAGCCTTGCAAGAACACACCACATGAAACATTTGTCGTCTGAATTCTTTATGTTTAAAAACTGCCTCTTTGAAACCAACTCTCGAGTAGCGGAATGTAAGCCTTGCCTACAATCGGTGCATACTTAGCCTGTTTTAATCTAATCTCTAAGACTTCGCCCTCTGACCAACCAGAGCCTCTCATTTTAGCTTCTCAGCGCAGCGTCAAACTGTTAAGCAGTTCGTCTGCCCAACCGGGTGTTAAGTCATTAGAGGAAAGAATAGTCTGTTGTTTAGTCGAGACCCAGACTTCTAGATTTCTTCATTTATTGTTTACATAGTCGATTAAAACAGCTAACATTACTTTAACTGGCGGGTCTATTGTTAGTTTACTTGGAACTTGAGAATTGCATGTACAACCTTGCCCGCACGTTTTCTGGATTAATAACTTCTAAATCAATATCATTCAGTGCTCTTGACAAAACGCTCTTTCTCGAGCATTTCCTTCAAACAATTCATCTGGGCCTTCATATATCTTAGCCATGCTGTCTTTCTTTTCTAATGCCAACAATTTATTTAAATTAAAAAAAATACAACGGCTTAATCAGAATCAATATCAACGGTCTTTTTGCGCTTGGACTCATAAACTAAAGTATAAACACCTTTTGGTGTTGTTAATGTGAGCTGTTTAGAACAGAGTTTAATGTTTCGTTTACTTTTTTAAGCATTCCTTTTTATCTTGCTCGGGGTCTGGCTGTTGAGAAAAACTTGTCCTCGCCTTCTTTGAAGATCAAACATTTGTCTTTGTATCATCAAAATCGGCCTGTAAACGATTAAATTCTTCATCCGTGATGTTTGAGTCAACTAGCGCTTTATTTATTGTCAGTTTGAACGAGCTAAGTTTAGCTGTTATTAGTTGAACCATAGCTGTGTGCTTTTGGAGTTTAGTTTTTAATTTTTTGCTAGCAGCACTTACAGCTAATGAACACAGCCAAAGCTAAAGACAAACCTCCTAGAGGTAAAGCTGCGGGTGCACCAACACCTGTTGCTAAAAGACCAACACTCGTTCCTGCTGATAGAGCACTAATAGTCGATGTTCCAGTATTAACATATGTAACAGCATTACAGGCAGCAGAAATACCTTCGTCTGGTTTTGCTGTATTTTGAAAGGTCTTGCTCTAGTTTTTGTTGCATTTGTGTAATGTTGGTTAATCTGAAGGTTTTTATGTTAGGGCTTTCTACTATCCCTTCTTTGGCGACTCTGGCGCTGTAGGCACATTTGGATAAACCATGAACAGACATGCTTTTTAAAAATGAAAAAAATAATTAGTAATTATATCTTTTTAAAATCTGTTTTCTATGAATATTCAGCTGCGCATCATATAGTTAAAAACAAATGTACATTAAGCGTTTTATCGCTTCTTCTTCTTATCATTTGAAGTTTATTACGTCTCTCACAGTTCTCCCGCTTCCAATGCAACTGATTATCCTCTGTTGACCTAGGTCAATCCATAAACCGTATTTCGTTGTTAAATAATCATCAAGCCTAACATTGTGAAGATTAAATCTTTAGACACAAGTCAACTGTTTTGGATTTCTACACCTCCCGCTCCAACAGTTTTCTTATTTCATCAAAATGCTGATAAGGTTTAAAGCCCGCTAGCGTAGATTTGGTAGGACTACCCTCAATCAACATTGTACTTTCGTTATTTAGGATTAATAAACTTATCACATCCTCTTTTGAACGGTTCTTCATCTTCACACAGCAATAAAATACCTTTAAGCATCTTGCTGCGGCACTAAAACTAAAATTCCATATAGTGTCTGCCCTGCTTCTGGGATATGTTGTATGATGAAATCACTCATTCGTAATATATTGCTAAATTTTGACTGATATTGTTGCTCAATCAGCCTTGCTAAATTAGGGTTGCTAACAACGTCAAACTCTAACGAGATGTCAGAAATGCTGTACTTTGCTTCGTGTCTGATGATTAATAACCCGATTTGTATTCATTAAAAGTTAGTTCATATGACAATCTGTCTTTAATGCTCCTTGATAGTACGGCGGCATGCGCTTTTAACAACACTCAAAATCTAAGGGATGGAAAAGCGATTTCCATACGCAAAATTTACGGCTACATACTTTTTGCCGTCTTTAAATATCTGCGGCGCCTATTCTATGTTTTTAGTGCTTCTTCATTTTCGATTCCTTGAAACGCAAGATCAGCCCTTTCGTTCCGGTTAGCCATAGATCAGAATAGGTTAAAAATATGTCTGCATTGTGTAAAGAAAATATTTCTTGCCCCTCAAGTTTTATAGAAATTTTCTTAACGATTGCCCGCCCCAGATTCTGTACAACTGTTCTGTTAGGGTCTGTTGTTGAAGCGAGTTCTATTTTGAAAGTAAACGCGCAGAGCCTGGCACATCACTTCATCTGCTCCTAGGTCCGGAAATTTGACAGTAAGAATTTGATTCGCATCAATAGTAGATGGATTATTTGGAACAGTAATATTCCGCTTATTTCCCTTCACACCAAAGGGCTCTTTCAGTCTTCTATGCGGGTCAAAATCGAGCCATAAGCTTGTGACATTTTTTTATAAAACAAAATAAAAAAGTTAATTATTAAAGAAACATGGCAGGCATTGAAGATGAAGATTAATGATGTTTTTGATCCTGGAGACGACATGAGTGAAATGACTCCTTTGTACAACATCGCTCGGGCTCTCTTTGCGGCGTGAATTAACAGAAAGTAAGGTCAGATCATTATACCAAAGTTTAGGCCAAGAACCTCCCGAATTTATAGACCCTAATGATTTTGAAGTAAAAGATGACCATTTGTTTGTGAGGAGCGACCAAGGACAACTTGTTCAGCTTACATCTAAACCAGACTCATCAAAGTTTTAAAAAAGAGTACAATTAGACAAAGGCTCAGTGTGAGCGATCAAAATCGCCTTGCATTACTAAACCAAAATTAAATAAGGATGCATTGCTAAACTTCAAACACACACTGCAGGAACTCCCGACAGATAACCAAATGCAAAACATGGAACTTAAAGAATTAAATCAATCGGCAATGAATTAATAAAATGCAATAAGGCAGAAACCATTTTTCAGAAGAAACAGCATTAAAGACTATACACGACTCACCGCTACCCATAGCGAGAAATAGCGGCCCTTGATCATGCTTAAGAACCATTAGAGGCGAATTAACAAACAATTTAGCAAAACTGGGTGAAATAGATGAGCATATAAAAAGAGAAAAAGAAAAACTCGTTGAGGCTGATGACGCCAACTTAGGTCTGATATTAAAGAAAGAATAACCCAAAGACTAAAAGAATCTTGAACAAGAAAGATCAGCAAGACTAGAAGCGTTGTCTACTAACCGAGAACAATTACGAACTCAAGTGATCAGAATAAGAGAAACTATCCAAAGAATTTATATGAAGACACAACGCTAGCAGAAAGAATAAGAACACTGTTTAGAGAGCAAGGAGTCACATTAGCAAGCGTTATAACAGCCTAGGATTTGCAATAAGTACACTGGTGTTGGCTATTACAGGCGCGGTGGTTCCGGGTTAGTGCCTCCACCGCCATCACCTCCATCACCGCCTGACAAATCATGGTAAAAAAACAGCTTGATCATCTTGCGGGTTTATTAAAAAAATTAGCCGTAAAGCTATAGACTCTTTACCGGGTATATTAGGGGTGTTGTTAGCTGGCTTTTGTCTACTGCGACAAAGTAGTTGGCTTTATGGCCGAGCACTTGTGGACATTAGTTCTCTTAATAGTTGGGTTAATATTAGTAAAATAAAGACCGAGTAATCCTAGGCCAGTTTAATCCAAGAACAAGCGCTGTCTTTTCATATTCATGGTCATCGCGAACAGAGTCCGCGTCTTCAACGGTCTTCGGGCTTTGGGCCACGGGGATTGGATGACTTATTCTTGGTGGGTCATCTTGTTTTTTTACTGCTTGCAATATTACTGGCTCAGAATTATGTCGTTTTGTCCAACCTTCTGTTCATTTCCTGCAACAAGAATTTCATTGTTGTAGTTCATTATTGTTCCTACCTGGAGTCTGAGTCAGAAGTAGCATGTATAAACCAGTGCCAAACAGCAAAGTCTACTTTTGATCTTGCGTATTGTAAAACATCTTGGTACCTTTTTATACTCGAAGGTAAATCAACTGTAGAATTAATGGCATCCTCTAAATTTGCTAAGTATTGTTTTGTGCATCAAAGCCATAGAAGGATCAGTTATGCTCGATCTTGCCTGTGCTTGTGAACCTAGCAAACACCAACGTAAGTACGAATAGAGTCATTTATTCGTTCTATTCCTGCTTTAGTTAGGCCCTTAGAAGTGTCTAAGATAAATGTGTCCATGATGTTTTTAATGCTCTTGCTCTATGGACCCGAGGTGAACGGTTGTGCCTGAAGAGAAAGATGTGTAAGGAGGATTCCAGTCATAGTTATACTTTCTGTGCACGCCCGAAAAATAAGGGTGCCTAAGCCATGATTAAGATCCAACTTTTGTCTAAAGTCTGTCTTGCCTTAATATGAATTCGTTACAGATCCTTTCAAAAGCCTTCATGTCTATTCTGTTTGCTGAATGATTAAACGCTTGTCATTTGGTAAAGGTGCTTGCAGTTCAGTCAAAATACGTCTGAAGGTAATAAAAATGAAATCTATACACTGGACCTCACCAAAGATCAGGATGATTTAAATGATCAGCATACGACACTCCACACCCAGTTGATGCACAAACACAGCAAAGTTTAACTGGTTCTGATAAAACTGCATCGGATGGCTGAACCACACTTTTGCGATGTAGTCCTTTTTTAATAGGAGGGTTAAGATAACTGTTTAATGGAGTACTAACCTTTGCTTGAAAGGCGTCAGACTGAGCCACAGAAATGTCAAGGGCGTCAGTTTGTTATATTTTTAAGATTGTAGTGCGGCCCAACAGAATATTTTGCATCAGTATATTTGAATGCGCTCATTTTTATTTCGTTTAAAAAATGTTGTAACAATAACAACTCAAGATCGTCCTTCGTTTTTAGAACATGCTAATAATAACGAATGCGGAACCAGAACGGTCGCGCTCCATGAAATATTCTACAAAGTCGTATGGTTTAATATAAGCAAAGCCAAGGAGAATAATAAGGTTCTAAATTTGACAAAACAGTGGCCAAAGTTAGCCAGTTAACAATCCCTGATGGTTATTACGGGTTTTGCTCACTAAAAGAAGCAATGAGTAACTTCGACATTACTCTCAAACTTAACAATGCAAATCTAAAAACAATGTTAACATCAGCCTGAAGAAGAAGGAGGTTACTATTTTGATAAAGAGCTAGCTAAAATGTTAGGCTTTGCAGCTGACAATTTTAGATCAGAGTTACACAAAACAAAACTACTTATGAGGGAGAAAATCCCGCTCGATCTTGCATTACATTCATTACTCTATGTCATTTGGATGAGCTGAGCACTGATGAAAACTTATATGATGGAAGGCCCTCAACTGTTTTAAGAGCTCTCCATCAGGGAAAGCTGCATATTGCGATTATGAAATTATACAATTCCCTAATTTACAGTTTAAAAAAGATTAGTTTGCGGAAGGGTCGGATCATTTAATTTAAAAATGCAGACAAAACAGGGAAACTCGTGAAATGCGATAACCTGCACATTGTTTTGGAAATAAAAATAATTAGTGTTCTAAAAAATGTCGCGGGCCAGAAGAACCGGGAGTTACATTGGCGCCTGTAAGGTGTATAACTTTAGAATTAAAAGACCTTGCAGACGTTGCGGACTTTGAACAGAACGGTGAGATAGCGCTTTTGTATGGTTTTGAGTACACTAAAGATGGTGATTATAAACGCAAAGAGGTTAGCGACAACAAAAAGTTTCCTAAACTAGAACAACTGCGCAATCTAGAAGCAAATAATGTTGGCCAGTATGAATATAAAATAGTTCGAAAACCTGACCTCAAATGGCACTTGGAACCATATTTAGAATGGGACATAAAATTTGAATTCATAAGCCCATTTACATTTTTAGCCGTCAAAAAAGTTTCAGAAAAGCATTCAACTCTAGCCCTTTACATGTAAGTCTTATGCCGGACGACAATAGTCGGAAAGAAATTGAAATAACGCCGTATGGGAAAAAACAGTACATCCTCCACAGAAAAGAAACAGTTGTAAAAAAAGCTTCTACAAAATTACAGTTCTTTCCAAGCAGAAAATTAGGAGACACGTTCACAATGATATTTGAAATTTCTGTCTTTAAAGATGTGGAGAGGGATGGGGTTGTGGGCGTTAGTGACGTCCTTATAAAAGGAATTAATATTAGGTGGCAAAACTTAGACGTTAAACGCCTTAACTTTACCATCGTCGTTCTTCACAATGGTGAGGATATTAAGATCATAACAACAAGCAACAAAATCAATGTTGACTTAAATAGAAACAATCTTACAGAACTAAATTGGATTAATCTTACACATTTAGGCCTCATAGGTTTTATTATACTGAACAAGTTTTGACGGAGAGTATGATAAAAATAATAACTGGATTAGATTAAATTCTGTTATAAAACTATGGAGCAGTTAAACTTTATGATAAAATCCCCTCATTGTTCAATGATTTGTGGACAGACTGGTTGTGGAAAAACAATATTTGTCCTAGACTTATTACAAACAGTTTATCGCTATAATTTTGATCATATTGTGATTTTCTGTCCAACACTTAAAAGGAACAAAGCATATCATGATAGAAGGTTTATATGGACAGACAATGACGTATATTTAGTTAATCCTAGCACTAAACTGAGTGAGTGTTTAGAATACTTTTATAAAGTGTTTGAAGGAACGCAGACACTCTTTATTATAGATGACTGTTCGGCAGAAAAAGATATAGTTAAAAAGAGAAACACTTTGTCAAAGCTGGCTTTCAGCGGAAGACATGATAGGATAAGTGTGTGGATTTTATGCCAGAAATATAACTCGGTTTTAAAAGACTTTAGAGAACAGTTAAAGACTGTAGTGTTATTTCACATGAAAGACAGAGACTCATTTGAAGAATGTTTGCGCGAAAATGATGTTATTGAAAATGATCAGGAAAAACACAGGATTAAGCAAAAATTAAAATCTGAAAAGTTTAGTAAATTAGTATTGAAAACGGACAATCCTACACAATATGTTTGTTTGTAGGGCAGTTATTTTTTGGTTATTGAAGTCTTACACAGTATGGTTGTTTGTAGATAATCGTTATTTTTTGGTTATTGAAGTCTTACTTGCCAGAGAACTAATAAATGCCGCTTTTAGGCCACTTTCGCCCAAAAACTTGGTGGAGGAGCAAGTGGGGTAGAACAGACATTTATCTGTTCTCTCTCTCTCTCTCTCTCTCTCTCTCTCTCTCTCTCTCTCTCTCTATATATATATATAATATATATATATATATATATATATATATATTTGTTTTATTTAAAGCAAGTTAAAATCAAGCTGCTAAATACATCTACAAATTTATTTCACGCTGTGCGGTCGTCAGGATGTGATGAGCTTGTATTGCCAGTGCCACGTATATATATATAGCTAGCTGGCTTGCTGTTGTTT
>CM031601.1:38803813-38813813 GCA_018398815.1 Conus ventricosus
TGTGTGTGTGTGTGTGTGTGTGTGTGTGTGTGTGTGTGTGTGTGTGTGTGTGTGTGTGTGTGTGTGCGCGCGCGCGCTGCGTGCTTGCGTGCTTGTGTGTGTGTGTGTGTGTGTGTGTGTGTGTGTGTGTTCGCGTGTGGTGTTGTATGAAATATACAACCCATGAGTTATCCACAAATGTACGCATGAAAAGTACCTACGGACAACATTTAGGAAAATCATTCTCAGCTCTTGTTCACAAACAACGTCGTCTTTGATCGAAATATTTTTCACACCATTGCCTAACACACACACACACACACACACACACACACACACACACACACACACACACACACACACACACACACACACACACACACAGAAAGAGAGCTCAGAACTCAGAATTTTAATGTACGTAGGCCTTTGGCCACAGTACATGGAGGTAACCAATGGAAATGGGAGTGGTGGGGCTGGGGAAGGTAACCAATGGAAATGGGAGTGGTGGGGCTGGGGAAGGTAACCAATGGAAATGGGAGTGGTGGGGCTGGGGAAGGTAACCAATGGAAATGGGAGTGGTGGGGCTGGGGAAGGGTACCAAGGAGCTGGGGTGGTAAGCAATGACCGGGATGCGGGGTGGAGGTGAAAATGATAAACATATTCCAAATTTCACATCTCACAATCTGACAATCTCTTTTAAACCTGAATGTGTACTAATAATTCAAAATCAATGTATCCTAGCAAACAAAACTACGCTACATGAGTGAATAATAAAGATCTATTCAACATAAAGTAGAAGAATAAGTATCAAAGTTATCACCAGCCGCCGTGGCGAAGTGGTTAGCGTCGCGGACTCCCGGCTGGGAGGTCGTGGTTTCGAATCCCATCAGAAGTCATGTGGGTTTTTCTGCCCGACCGGCTCCTACCCAGAGTTGAGTTGCTGCGGACTCAGTTGGGAAGACTGGGACCACACAGTCGAGTTTTATCCACTTAATGGATGCGTTTCTGAGAGTGTTGCTCAAATTTCCTGACCAACCCTGCAGGTGCCTGTATCTCTCGGGCCTGGTTGAAGCCGGGATATATTATGAAAGGAAGCGTAGAGTACAGCCCTGTCATGTAGTCTCAGACCGAAATGGAAATCCGTAGCATCATCTTAATCATCCTCATTCTCATCGATCAGCATAAAAAAAATGTCTCAAATTCTGTGGCCCTTCATGCCCTGCTTTCATGGTGACCTTAATTTCGATATCCTCTCCACGTCTGTGGCCTTGGTTTGGTTCCGTCGCGGTATCGGCGAGTCCATGGGGGCTGTTGTTGGACGGACGTGGTGGCGCCCTTCGGAGGGAGAGCTCACTCACGCCGGCTCCGGGACTAAGCAGTTATTGTCGTCAGTAGGGGCTTAGTAGGTGGTGTCCTGCGTATGTTAGATCAGAACAGGCGCCACTGAACACCACCGAAGTGACTCGGCAGCAGTGCAGTGTCTCCTCCGGTGGGTTGCCTCTTGACATTGACTGCTCCCTGTGGATTGCCGGTGCCGGGGCTGCGGCGGGGCCGACCGGGCTGTGGCTGTGGACGGGGTGTCGGAATGAGCGGCGTGGGTGCACTGCCTCTGAGGTGGCGCAGAGGTTGGGACAGCAAAAAAAAAAAAAAAAGTATCAAAGTTATCAATCCGCAATGATAAGCAAGACATTGTCATCTAAACTATGTATGTGTTTCATACATTCAATGAAAGGAATAAGTTTATCTTATTCCTTTCGTTGAATGTATGAAACGCATACATTGAAACATTAAGCCTGTGGTTCATATCTCTTGCTTTCAACAGAACATCTACAGCACTTTCATTGATTCTTTTAGAAATTTAACTCGAAGATCTATATACAGGCAATCAAGAAATGATGCTCATTTTCAATTTGACCCACACAAAACATAGAATCTTTTTTTTTTATCTTCGACAGACTCACTGTACCGATGCACACATTATTATTCGGAGGAAGCACGTTGAATATCAATTGAGAAAATGCTGCACGAAAGCAATACATATCCATATCACAAACGTACCTATCTTTTTCAAAAACGATTTTAAATGTTCTGTAAGTGCTATACTTGTCCCGATCTCTAACAGTTCCACTCCACTCTTGAATAAAGAAATCGACAATTCTCTGTTTAAACAAACTCAAAAAATGTTTTATATCTGCAACTCCTTCCTGCAACCAAACAGTTTTACATAAAATTTTTCTTACATTTGAAGCCCAACAGTTTTTTGCCAGCTCTGTCTAAGCTTTATGTGACAGTCTTTCAACATCCATTTGCAACAGTTTAAATCAGAATCTTAAGCATGCAACATAAAAATTAAGATATAGGGGGTATCTATTCAGATCTCCATATAACATCTTATTAGGAGTTCTACTTGGAACACCCATGAACCTCTTACAGGCCATTAAACGTATTGTTTGTATATAATCCTGTCTATTTAACCCCCACACTTCTAATGGGTATAACAGTATTGGCTGAATCCTTACATAGAAAAGATCTTCAAAAAGGTATTTGAACTCATTTCCTTGTACGTTTGGAAAACCTGCCCAGCTGTATAACGGCTTTCATTCCTTTTGTTGCCAAATGTACATTACGCCTTTTCTAGCTCTAATCATAGATGTGAAATTAACCCCTAAATAACAACACCTATTTACCACCTCTAGTCTTGTACCATCATATAACCATTTTTCATGCCTTCCCAAGAATCCACCGTTTCTGAATACCATAACTTTTGTCTTTTCGATGTTTACATACAACTTCATGTTGTTGCAACATGGTTGTAAAACAGTTAGTTGATTCTATAAACTATTTGGGTAGTTGACAACAGAGCTAAATCATCTGCAGACAAGAAAATGAATAACTCCATAACACCCGGAAATAGCTGCACACCAAGTTTACCCTTTTCTTCAACATGTTTTGCCAACCGGTTTATAAACATTGAAAATAATGTGGATCTCAAAACACATTCTTGCCTTATTCCTATTTAGGCAGTCAAACATCTCAGAAAATTCATGGTTTGATCGAACACACGACAGTAATAAGTTGTACATTGCTTTGAGAGACGCCACAAATTTCCCTTTCGCATTTTTTTATACACTCCAACAGTTTGCGATGACGCACAGACTCGAAAGCCTTTCTAAAATCAACGAAAGCGACATATAATTTTGTACCTTTCCTGTTCATACATTTAGGGATGAACAATTACGTAGTGGGGGAAAACAAGCACAGGCTAACAATTCTTCAGTCGTTATAGTAATGACTTGGGCAAATATTTAAACTTTTAGGAAAAATAAATAAATAAATAAAATAAAATTGAAGATGAAAATGTGGAATATATTATAAATATGAGAAACCCTTCACTAGCTGCCTGAGGGAACCGTCGTAATCCCTCTTGAAGGCACATCTATTTGTATTGCCTGCTCCGAGGCCTTTCGTCCGCTGGATCGGACTCATCAGGGAGACACGACTGGTTGTGTCTGTGCTCTTGGTGTCAAATAGAGACCCACCACAGTCCATAATTCTGTGGTGTTCTCACCGCCAAGGGTTCAAAAAAGAATCCAACAGCACCCTCAAAGCAGCCAGTGAAGGGTAGTAAAATGGAACAATCGAAAGTGCAGAGAAGAATAAAGTTGCTGAAAAACTAAAAGCATTATTCAAACAGTATAAAATATAGGGGACAATCTTTGAGCCTAGCTTGAGGATCCATTCAAGGATGCAAGGGAGATCAAAAGATACGGAACAGTGTGAGTGGTCAGCTCTGCTGTTCAATAACCCAAGCATTGTGAGTGGCTAAGAAATTGTACAGAACAACCTTTACTTGGATCTCCTAAGAGATGCAATCTCCCACCAATTGACCAAACAATATAATGATGAACAATTAAGTAGTGGGGGAAAACAAGCACAGGCTAACAATTCTTCAGTCGTTATAGTAATGACTTGGCAAAGATTTAAACTTTTAGGAAAAATAAATAAATAAATAAAATAAAATTGAAGATGAAAATGTGGAATATATTATAAATATGAGAAACCCTTCACTAGCTGCCTGAGGGAACCGTCGTAATCCCTCTTGAAGGCAAATCTATTTGTATTGCCTGCTCCGAGGCCTTTCGTTCGCTGGATCGGACTCATCAGGGAGACACGGCTGGTTGTGTCTGTGCTCTTGGTGTCAAATAGAGACCCACCACAGTCCATAATTCTGTGGTGTTCTCACCACCAAGGGTTCAAAAAAGAATCCAACAGCACCCTCAAAGCAGCCAGTGAAGGGTAGTAAAATGGAACCAATCGAAAGTGCAGAGAAGAATAAAGTTGCTGAAAAACTAAAAGCATTATTCAAACAGTATAAAATATAGGGGACAATCTTTGAGCCTATGCTTGAGGATCCATTCAAGGATGCAAGGGAGATCAAAAGATACGGAACAGTGTGAGTGGTCAGCTCTGCTGTTCAATAACCCAAGCATTTAACCCATACATTTAGGGATAGCAGCATAAAAGATATTATCTCTGGTAGAGTGGATTCTTCGAAATCCTGCATGATTTTTCTGGAAAAAAAAGGTTATTGTTTTCTAACCATGTGTACAGTCTTGTGTTCAATATTGATGTATAACACTTAGATATGATACTTAGCAAGGATAGTCCTCCATAATTATCAGCATTATCGGGTTCCCTTTCTTCAATACTGGTATGATAATATAGATTTTCGTCCGCTCACGAGGATAAACTCCTTTATCAAAAACGGTATTAGACAGCTTTGTCAGAAACTCTACACATCTGTTCCTCAAGATTTTAACATTTATGCGGAAATTGTGTCTATTCCGCAGGCTTTTCTTTTTCTTAAGTTTAGAAATAGCTGGAATGACTTCATCCTCTTAAACAACTGATTCAAAACACGGTCCGATTCTTTTTTTTCTTCTTTTTTTTATGGTCCGATTCTTCGCACAGATCAACTTCAATATTAAACTGCTCATCATATTCTTCGCCGCTGTTTTGAAACACACTCAACTTCAATATTAAACTGCTCATCGTATTCTTCGCCGCTGTTTTGAAACACACTCTTGAAATGCTTGAACCAGTCACCTATGTTAATATTGCTATCATTTCTATCATTTTGCCGGCATTTATTTTCCTTAAATTTCTCCAAAACTGCGATGAGTTGCCAGTTTCATTGCTACCATATCTGCTCGCTGCTTTCTAAACCTTTATCTTGTCACTTTTAGTAAGTATGTGTACCTCTTCCTTACTTGTACGTACGGTATTCTGTATTTTTCTTTACGAGTTCTTCTGAAATCGTTTAATTTACTCCCACTTTCCTTTTTTGCTGTATTACATTCTTCATTAACCATTATAACCTTTGACATGCACCGACTGGCATCTTCTAAGCACTTCACAAAAATGTCAAGAGTGCTGTCTATATCCACGGTTTGCAGAGCCAGCATCAGCTGATTTTGAATGTCATAACGTTTCAACAGTTTCATAAAGCAACTTCGCGTTCTTCATTCCAAGTGATATTTTTTTAGTTATACGATGGTGTGGCTTTGATTTACTAGTATTCTTGTGAATGTTTTTTTTTTAAATCCCTTTTCATCTTTACAACAGCTGAGGAATGATCGGATTCAGTAAAGTTTTCAACATCTAAAGATGTACTATTGGCGGACGAAATGAAGTCATAGGATGCAATGAAGTAATCAACCGTACTTACTCCAGAAGATTCAATGCACGTGCAGCTGTCATCAAAGTCTTTATGACCGAGCCCATTCAAAATGATACATTCAAACATGTTACACAACTCAATTAACTTCTTTCCCAAAGAATTCTTTTGTTTGTCAGAAGATCGCCATGGAAAACTGTTATCATCTGGAAATTCTGTCTCATCTAAGTCATTGTCATCTCCATGAAAACTGTACTCTCGGGATGAAGTTCTTTCATTCAGATCTACAGTTACAAGCATTGAAAAGTCACCACATCATTCATACAAATCAATTATACATTCCGGTAACAATTCCATGCCATATTCGTCTTTTTGAGATTTCCAGTACGGAGAATCATTCGGGGGGTTTCATTAGCTTCACAAGAACAGTGTTTCTGACTTTCACTTCAATCTGTTTAACATAATCAGCAAAATATTCTCCTGACCACAACAATAACACCGCCATAATATCTCCCTTGGTGTGGCAATTTTTTAGCTTTGGAAGTGAATATAATAAAGTCATTTCCGCAGTCGTTCTGCATGCGAGGACAGTCTTCTTCGTTTCCTCTGGGATCAGACGTGTGGCGCCATTCATTTTTGATGTCCCAGAGGAAGAAGACCCTGTTTGTGAAGTTATGTCTTCGTCCTCCAAGTCAGTTTCTTCAACATTGAGGAATCGTATCTTACATGCTTTTGCATCCAGCTCAGCGGATTCCAGTTTTCTTTCCAGTACTCTAGTCTGTCCGGAATGTTCACATTGTCTTCTTTTAGTTCACTGATGTCTTTGGTGCTTTTAACAACGATATCCTTCAATTTACTGACTTCTGTAAACAAACAAAAAAGAGTCCGATACTATCCTCCATGGAACGAAATCTGTCATCAATGTTTGACTTTATAGCCGCTGAATGCATGAGTAAGCCATGCTGCATCTGAATCAAACGCCAATCAATCGTTTGCAATATACTGGCTTGGGGAGGAACAGGAGAACCTTCGGACATCTTTTCAGGCGCCTGTGATGTTTGTTACCTGTCGCACTTGACTGACATTCACTTACTGGTACACAGGAACCGATCGATATAACCAAGGAACAAGAGGTAAACGACACAACGAAACGCGGTGACACTGATCACGTCCAATACAACACGTGTGATCCTGCAGAGGGGCGTGAATAACTCTGTGTAAGCATGAACGATTTTAAACACTGGAAAGATAGGGTCTTTTCCTTGACATATGTAATTCAGAAAAATTTTAATACAAGACACCCACTCACCTTTTCGTTAATCTAATTTCCCATTAAGATATACACATACTTGGTACACAGCCCCGCCAAAATCCCGGTGATCACAACATTCTCTCCGACACATTTCACTGTCTTTACGAGAGCATGCTTCTTACGTGTGTCACTTGTTCAACCTCTTTGGACCCCCTCAAGAGGAGGGGGGAAGGAGGAGGGGGGGAGGAGGGGGGGGGGGAGGAGGGGAGGGGGGCAAAGAGAGGGACTTGCAGAATGTGATGGAGGGGCGGGGATAGAAAGGGAAGAGCAGAGAGGGATGTCAAGAAGCGAGGAGGGGGGGGGGGGGGGGGGGAGACGGGGAGTAAAACTTCAGCAGCGTGTTTTCAAATATATGTGTCGTCTGACACCCCAACAAAACAGAAATTAACAACGAACAAAAACTGTAAAAACATTTAGATTCAGATTCAGTCTATGCTCCATATGCACGTGAGCAAAATCTGTGAAGGCGACTGCACTCTATATCATCACCAAATCTTACCAATGGCACAGCCGCCATGGTGAAGTCGTTCGCGTCGCGGGCTCCCGGCTGGGAGTGTGCGTGAGTTCGATTCCCATCAGAGCCATGTGAGATGTTTCTGTTGAGTTTTCTACGGGCTCAGTTGGGAAGATTGGGGACCACACAGTGGAGTTTCATCTACTTAAATTAATGGGTGCGTCTCTGAGAGTGTTGCTCAAATTTCCTGACCAACATTGCAGGTGTCTTTATTTCTCGGGCCTGGTTGACGCCGGGATATATTATGAAAGGAAGTGTAGAGTACAGCCCTGTCATGTAGTCTCAGACCGGAATGGAAATCCGTAGCATCATCTTCATCATCTTCATTCTCATTGATCAGCATTAAAAAAAAGTATCAAATATTGTGACCCTTCATGCTCTGCACTCTTGTTAACTTCAGTTTCGATGTCCCTCTCACGTCTGTGGCCTTGGTCTGATCCCGGTATCGTCGAGTCCATGTGGACTGTCGTTGGATAGACGTGGTGGCGTCCTCCGGAGGGAGAGCTCTCTCACGGCGGCTCCGCGACTCAGCCTACTGTCGTCAGTAGGGGGCTTAGTAGGTGGTGTCCCGCACATGTTGGATCAGAACAGGCGCCACTCGGCAGCAGGGCAGTGTCTCCTCTGGTGGGTTACCTCTTGACGACTTCACATTAAGTGATCCCTGTGGATTGCCGGTGTGCTGTGGCTATGGACGGCGTGTCAGAATGAGCGCGTGGGTACACAGACGGTGGGACAGAACACACATACACACACACGCGCGCGCACACACGCACACGCCATCGTCTCTGGTTATCAAATGTACATTGGAATTGGCAAGCTTGTGTGTGTGTGCATGTGTATGCGTGTGCGTGCGTGCGCGTGTGCATGTGCGTGCGTGCGCGGCGCGCGCTTCTGAATTGCGCTTGTTTCAAACAGCACAACATTGAGAAGTTTATATTGTACGTACTGACTATGTTAAAAAAAATCTTTTGTTATGTTATGTGATGTTTACATTTTTCTGATATTTTCATTAGCACGTTATGACAAACAGTATCCACACAAATATGTACGATGTTCGCAAAAATCCCAAGTCACATGTAAAAACAAAAAAAGCAAAAAAAATTCAAGGCATCTGAGCACACCAACCCTCGACTCCGCCCCGACCTCTTCATTCCCCTCCAACTCTGTATTCTGTAAATGTGAAAACACATGGCAAAGCAAGACACATCATTTCAAATCCGCAGTCTGACACACAATAGCAGTCAGCAGCGAATCAGTATACTTTGAAATCCAGAATACATTGTATCACTGCCGAGATTGCAGAAATTGTTCGTGGCATCAATCAGCAAACATTACTTCATCGTCGATCGCTTCCTTTGGGACTATTTCATACTGACCTGCCCATTTGACTTCAGCATTTTTAAAAAAAATCAGGAACCAAATTTCTTTCCTGTTATTGTAATCTTCAGTTCAGTTATTGTATCCAGAGATGTGTATTTTCCTCTCTCTGATTACTCATCGGCCTGTTCATTTTGTTATTCATCTATCGCCTGTTCATTCTGTTATTCATCTATCGCCTGTTCATTCTGTTATTCATCTATCGCCTGCTCATTCTGTTATTCATCTATCGCTTTTCATGGTTTCATAACAAACTTTTACCATCCATACATCTATTTCCTTGCTTTTTTGTGTGTGATGAGTTATCTAGCCTCCAAATCGAAAAGTATCATAATCCCACCCAGAAACTTTTTCTTAAAAAGAAAAGCTACCTCCAACAAAACAAATGACGCCACACGATGTACCTTTGAAGATGTCAGTGACATTGACCTTCTTAGTTTCACCAGTGTTCCATCTCGCGGAAATGGAGAAGATCCATTAGAGAAGTGGCCTTTATCACCAACCAGGCAGCCCACTAATAACTAGCACTAAATCAGCCTGGTATTAGAGCGTCAGTGCTCTCTGCTGATCGTTAAAGCACCGTCGTCTTCGTTCTGATGCTGTGCCGGTCGGTCTGATGATGCCAGCGAACAGAGGGGGGCCTCTTGATAGCGTAGAAGAGCGTTGCTGTAATGATGGGAAACATATTAGAGCGGGTTTTGTACCATTTTCACTTTTTTTCTTTGTTTAGTTTCGCTTTCCTTTATCCTCGTTTCTCAGTTTCTGTCTTCCTCCTTTTTTTCTTTTGATTTCACTTTAGTAATCGACTTCGGGCAATAGTTCTTCTTAGTAGGAGATTTTTAGCATTTCCTTCTGTCTTTGAATCTGTCTTTGCTTTGTTTTTCTTTCCTTTTCATTCATTCTGTACTTTGTTTTTACTTCTTTCTCCCTTTCGCATTTTCTTCTTTGTAATAGTTTCCTTGCATCTTGTTTCTCTTGCAATATGAAGTGAAAAGCCGTCTGTGAACAGGCATTTTGAGCCATCATATTTTCTTTGCAGTTCTCTTGTTTCTCTATCTCTACCTGACCTCCCTCCTCTCTCTCTGTCTCTCTGTCTCTGTCTCTGTCTGTCTGTCTGTCTGTCTGTCTGTCTGTCTGTCTG
>CM031601.1:38816313-38818813 GCA_018398815.1 Conus ventricosus
TAAACATTAGTACTGCCTTATTATAGGTCATTGGCTCTGCAGTGGTAACATCATTAGTTTTGCGAATTTGCCCGTGGTTGATAGAGACTTGTCGGGAAGAATCAGCTTAATTCCCCGTCTATGCATAGAGTTGATCTTTTTTATGTGATTTTCACCGGCACCACTCCAGACAGTGGACGCATAGTTGATGTGGAAAGGCAATGGGCTTCAAAAAATAATTTCCGGATATGTGGTTCAACATAATAACTGAGTTTATTGAGTAAAAACAAATTGCGAGCCAACTGTTTGCAAACATGATTTAATGTGATTGCCATTTAAAGTTCTCATCAATGATCACGCCTAAGACACGGTGTTCGGTAACCCGCTCAAATCAAGGTTTCACTCATTTTTTAGGCTCAACATAAGATGCTGTCGTTGATGTTTCTGTCTCGATGCTAGGACCATACATTTTGTTTTGTGCGGATTAAGGACCATTCGGTTTTGGTTGCACCATTCTAAGACATCAGTGATACTTTGTTGTAACGATATTTGTACAGACATGATGTTTGTAATCACTACAGTGAAGAGAACTATCGTCAGCGAACAGATCACAGTTGACATCATTGTGAGAAAATGTGCATCGGTAGGTCATTTATAAAAATACAGAAGAGAAGAGGTCCAAGGACAGAGCCTTGTGGAACGCCACAGCTCACTATTCCTTCAGAGGAATAAGTACCGTTTAAGTAAACACGCTGGGTCCTGCTTTCAAGATATGACTGAAAGAAGGTGACTACTGCCGATTTGAACATATGCAGTCATTTTTTTTAATAATATGTTGTGGTCTACAAGATCAAACGCTTTCTTAAAATCGAGGAAAACAGTTCCAGTGAGTTTTCTTTCGTTGATGGCTGATAGCCATGTATCACAGAGGCGTGTTAAGGCCGTGTGGCATGAGTGACTTTGACGAAAGCCAGACTGAAATGGTGGAACAGTTTGTGATGTTCCATATGTTTAGTTAGGTGTTTGTGAACATGCATCTCTAGAGGTTTCGATACAACGGATAAAAGAGATATTGGTCTAAAATTGTTTAAATCAGTGAGATCTCTTGATTTGGGTATGGGAACCACTTTTGCTGCCTTAGACCACATGGGAAGACATTCTGATCAATACACAAATTATAAACATACGTAAGGGTATCAACAATGTAAGGTAGAGCAAGCTTAAGTATAGAAGCATTTAAGTTATCTGGACCCATTGCTTTTTTATTTTTAAGTTTTGAAATTAAGGAACCAACCTTCATTAATAGCAAGTAAGGGGATGATAAATGAATCTCTAGTATTTTAATCGTTTTTGACAAAACGATTGAAGAACAGCTGGAGTTTCATACCGATTAAAAAATGTGACACTGGCAGCCGTTTGTACTGATTCAGTTACCTGAAGGAAATGATTGTTGAAAGTGTTAGCAGACCACATAGTCGCAGTATTATCTGATTTCTTTCTCGACTTGTCAGTTATTTCATTAACAGCACGCCTAATGATGCTGTATCCCTGTTTGCGTTTATCAGTTTCCTAAAATGCTCAGATTTTGATTTTCTAACTAGATCTGATACTCTGTTTCTCTGCTTTTTATATTCATCTACTTTTTTTGCGGTTTTAAGTGCATCCCTTAGTGCCATTTCTATAATAATGTCTTTTGTCAGCCAGCTGGGAAGTACTCTGTGTTTTACCCTTTTTCTTCTAAGTGGGGCATGTTTATCAACGATTGAGAGAAAGATATTATACCAGGTATATATACGCTTCATTTGGATCTGTGTAATTGAGTACACTATAGAAAGGAGAGAGAGAGAGAGAGAGAGAGAGAGAGAGAGAGAGAGAGAGAGAGAGAGAGAGAGGGGAAAAGAGAGAGAGAGAGAGAGAGAGAATACGAATACGAATAATTTCATGTGTCAGTTTTTCAGCTCATTGACACAACGTGGTGTGTGGAGGGTAGGGCGGATATCAAAACAAAAATGAATACGAATAATATTTCAAACGATAAGAATGGACATACTTTTTCACGTCATGGAATCCAGACTGCGGTGCTGTGTTGACAGGACATGACAAACCGGCGCTGTCCATGTGGTCACCAGGGGGGTGCGCGGAAATGGTTTCACAGTCAGCGCGATAGTTTGCAGATGAGAGTGTTGTGGTTCCCAGGGTCGTCAGTCAGGATGTTCCTCCTCACCAGCTGTGGAGTCGTCCTCCTGTCCGAGTAGCTTCCCCCGCGTGGTAACCAGCAAGGAGGCCATTCAAAAGTGGGTGCATCTTCTCTCGTTATTTTCACGAAAATCACTTTCAGGATACCAATTGTTGGACTGCCATCTCATTGAGAACGCCTTGAATTCGTTTTTTTTGAAGAAATGTGTTTGATGACGTTTAAATCCGAAGGTGAGAAGACCAACTTGTAATGGTGCTTCGACTGCAGGCAGCACGACAACCCCCTGTGGCAGAGAGAGAGAGAGAGAGAGAGAGAGAGAGAGAG
>CM031601.1:38826313-38828813 GCA_018398815.1 Conus ventricosus
ACGAATGTTTTAGTCAGACTGGACCATAACCCTATGTAAAACGACGTAGGTACATCATATGACAAGCATGATAAGGATGAATATGACTGAAATAATAATACCGAAATCAAAAATAGATGAATGGAATTGCAAATAATGAAAACAATAACAGATTCACCTTAATCTGTATAAGCATACCATCGTCTCATGTGTTATGAATAAATTGCATGTATACTAGCGTGGGTTATTATAACATCTTACTTTGATTTATTAATTCCTCAAATCACTTAGAGCAGGACCGCAGAACACACTATGGAGTATGGACTTCATTTTCTTTAGACTGATTACATATACTGATCTGGAGCCCCGTACAATGTATTTAAACCGATGACAGGCAAAGCCAGACTCAAGCTGTTAGTATGTTGTTCGTCTTAAACATTGTATACGCCAAAATATATCATTAGTGGGAATATGTTCTTGCCACCTTTGCCACATGCAATCATTAATTGTTTCTTCTAAGCGTGTAAGGAATCCTGTGATACTTTAAATGCCCAGATTAATGCATACATGTGTAAATAACATTTGAATAAACATTAGTCACCCACTCTGGGACTGATACATCTTTATCGCTAATGTAGGTATTTAGACTTAATTCAGAGAGACCCATTGCGTGGAATGCCTTTTGGCAGTTTGACATTAGGGTCGAGTTATCAGAGATCGTATTGACTGCACAACTGATATTTAAATGACAGATTTTGATGGCCACGAGTTCTGGTCTGTGGTCTCTTTATGTTCTGTGTTTGCAAGTAACAGAAGAAAACAAAACAAAACAAAACAAAACAAACCAAACCAAACCAAACCAAACCAAACCAAACCTGGCAGATATAACGCTACAGCAGTGGCAAGGAAACAGGAGGTGACTGAGAATGCACAATAAACGCGCCCATAACTAATTGCTGCAAGGTTGTGCAGGACAAAGCACCACTGGTGGGCACAACTCCTGAAGGTTGTGCAGGACAAAGCACCACTGGTGGGCACAACTCCTGAAGGTTGCGCACAGAGTCACCAACTCATAGGATTCCGATGACATATATTAGCTGCGAATCAGATAGAGAGAGAGAGAGAGAGAGAGAGAGAGAGAGAGAGAGAGAGAGAGAGAGAGAGAGAGAGAGAGAGAGAGGAGAGAGTGAGTGAGTGGAGAGAGAGAGATAATGAGAGAGAGAGAGAGAGGGGAGAGAGAGAGAGAGAGAGAGAGAGAGAGAGAGAGAGAGAGAGAGAGAGAGAGAGAGAGAGAGAAGAAGAGTGAGGATAGGGGTGGGGGAGCGTTGGAATAACTGTAAACGAGGGGGTGGAGGAGCCGAGGTAGGGATATTAGGAAAGGCGGATGAGGGGGAAAAGAGGGGTGAAGGGGAAAGGGGTGTGTGGGAAGGAGGCAGCAACAGTGTGTGTGTGCGCGCACACACACACACACACACACACACACACACACACACACACACACACACACACACACACACACACACACACACACACACACACACACAGAGTCCTTGCACCGCCCTACAGATTGGGATGGAGAGGGGGGGTGGAGGGGGAGAAGCGGGATGAAGCGGGCTAATTTTAAGAAATACTATGGATGAGTCGAAGGGGAGGTGAAGGTGGGGGAGAAGGTGGTAGGAGAAGGAAATGAGAATTCAGTTTCACTGACTTGCCTTTTTCTAATGTAAAGAGGGGTTGCCGTGTCTAAAAGGTATTTCAGTATAGCTTTGTTCCATACATCTGAACTTGAGTTTGACTGTTTCAATTTTCAAATCCAGGGTACTAGAATACACGAAAGAATAGGGAAATGGGCGTGGGAGGGGGGGGGGGGGTAGAGAAAGTAAAAAAAAAGGGGGAGATGGGAAGACAGGAAATATAGATAGAAGAAAAGAAAAGAAAGAAGATTAAAGAAAAGGAGGGGGAAAACGAGTGAGGGCAGGGCGCGGGGAGGGGAGGGAAAGGGAAAGGGTGGGAGTTAAACAAAGGGGGAGTGGAGGTAGGAAAGTGAAAGAGTATGAGGGGAGAGGTAAAGAGGTGGGTGGAGGGAAAGAAGGGGAAACATGAGGTGACGAGGGTGGGAGGAGGGGGGGGGGAGATGGGTTGTAAGGGAAAGTGGTGGGAAATGTGGGGAGGGGAAGGTGTGGATGTGGGGGAAATCCTCACATGTATCGGTTCGTGAGTGGCTAAGGAAACCTTGCTGATTCTGGTATACAGCAAATATAATAGTGATCACTCTGTACTTGAACCATTGTATGTATGTAATGGATATACAGACTGATTGACGGACACAGTCGGATTACTTGATACATACTAAATCATTTTGATTAAAATTGCATTGAGTTGGCCTATCTTGGTAGGTTTGGATCAGAGAGTAAGATAATGAGACTATGTTATACTTACTGAACATATGCATGAAAATACATATGACTTGCACTCACGTTCATTTCATCACATCATGTTAAAATGAATTAACAGACATCAT
>CM031601.1:38833813-38841313 GCA_018398815.1 Conus ventricosus
TGTGTGTGTGTGTGTGTGTGTGTGTGTGTGTGTGTGTGTGTGTGTGTGTGTGTGAGAGAGAGAGAGAGAGAGAGAGAGAGGAGAGAGAGAGAGAGAGAGAGAGAGAGAGAGAGGAGAGAGAGAGAGAGAGAGAGGAGAGAGAGAGAGCGTGCAATTAATGCAAGATTCCTTGTGTGTGAATGAAGATCTAACAGGTTGTTTACATGACACTCATTTTTGAGGGTTCATAAAAACGATTTACTGCGGAGGAGAAGGGGGGGGGGGGGGGGGGGGACTGTTAGAAAAAAGTATGTGATACAGAAAGGAAATCACTATCTCTGTGTCAGCCCATCTCTCTCTCTCTATCTCTTTCTCTCTTTCTCTCTCCCTCCCTCACACACACACGCACACACACGCACGCACGCACATATGCATGCACGCACGCACGCACTCACGCACGCACGCACGCACGCACGCGCGCGCACGCACGCACACACACACACACACACACACACACACACACACACACACACACACACACACACACACACACACACACACACACACACACACACACACACACACAGGGAGAGGAAAGAGAGAGAGAAAGAGACAGACAGACAGACAGACAGACAGACAGACAGACAGGCAGACAGAGAGAGGCAGAGGGAGAGAGGTGAAGATGATGAATTTGTTTTAATAATCTCTATGCTTCAAGGCGGAAATGACAGGTGGGACAGAATTATTGACTCAGCAATTGGTTGTTGTGTTTTTGTGTTAATCAAAATCTTTATTGCCCAGACGACAACTTGCAAAGAGACAGACACAGAATGCAGACACACAGACAACGGACAGACTAGCAAAGAGGGATAGAGAGGAGAGAAGAGCAGAGAGAGAGAGAGAGAGAGGGGAGGAGGAGAAGAAAGAGTGAAGAGAAGAGAAAATAGAGGGAGAAAGAGAGAGAGGAAAAGAGATAGAGGAGAGAGAGAAGAGAAGAGAGGAAGAGAGAGGAGAGAGAGAGAGAGAGAGAGAGAGAGAGAGAGAGAGAGAGAGAGAGAGAGAGAGAAACAGAAAGACAGACAGAAGAGAAGATAGAGTGAGAAAGAGAAGAGAAGAGAGACAGAGAGAGAGAGAGAAGAGAAGAGAAGAGAGAGAGAAGAGACGACAGTAACAGGGAGAGTGTGTCAACATTCAAAGGCTTTGTTACGTTGTTATTTGAAGACAAATATATCAGACACAGAGCGTAGTCTTTCAATCTGTCTTTATTAGCCTACAGTATTTGACTAAAACACGTAATTGGACCATAACTAGTATCAATAATGCTGGCGATAAATCCTGTTCGATCCGAGGAGAGAGAGAAAGAGGGAGAGAGAGGGGGGGGGGGGGGGGCAGACAGAGAGAGAGAGAGAGAGAGAGAGAGAGAGAGAGAGAGACTCAAGACTCAAGACTCAAGATAATTTATTCATGATTAGGCCATTGCCCCTCATGAAGGGGTGCTAGCAAGTACAATCACAAAAGCACCCTAAGGATACACACAGACATAACCAATATGTGTACACAACCTATTCTAAGATATCATACAAGACCGCAGTTTGAACGCTTTAAAAGATAATCGACAAATTTCTGACTGTTTGTTCACAAGTACACGCCAAAAGAAGTGCTAATCTGAAGTGATTTGGGACTTTATAATACTTCAAAGGTATATACTGAGCTCTTAGTTTTTGCAGGACAGGACAACATAACACAAAATGAACTTCATTTTCTATCTCCTCTTTGCAGAGTTGGCATAATAAATCTGCATTGCAATGGGGTCGGTGACGATAATAGTGCACTGCAATTTCAGAAACACGAGTCTGAATCTAGAAGTTACGTATTTTAAATGCCTGTCCAGATTCAACAATAAATAGGTTTTAACATTAGGCGCAGTGCAAAAAGATCTATACACGTTAAATCTTTCGCTATTACTCACATGATAATTCCATTCTTGCCATCTGCATGCAATCAGTCTATCTGTAAAAATCCGAAGAAAATCAGAGAGAGAGAGAGGAGAGAGAGAGAGAGAGAGAGAGGAGAGAGAGAGAGAGAGAGAGAGAGAGAGAGAGAGAGAGAGAGTGAGTGCGTGAGTGTGTGTGTGTGTGTGTGTGTGTGTGTGTGTGTGTGTGTGTGTGTGTGTGTGTGCGCGCGTGCGCGCGCGCGCGCGCGCGCGCGCGCGTGTGTGTGTGTGTGTGTGTGTGTGTGTGTGTGTGTGAGAGAGAGAGAGAGAGAGAGAGAGAGAGAGAGAGAGAGAGTCTGTATGTGTTTGCATACTTGTGTTTGATATAGATATAAATGTAGCTAGATCGAGTGAGTAAGTATGTACATATGTGATTTGTGTTAATAATAGAAATAGTAGTTATACAGAGCCCATCTTCGGTTAGAGACCAAGCTCTAAGTACTTTACAAGCTACGCTGTCGTGTACGCAACGGGCTGTCTGCCTGGGTAGAGTCGACTGAAGAACTGACACAGAGATGCACTGCACATATGCGAGCCGCCAGAAATGTATTGTACATACTGACGAAGATATATACTGAAGTGTCAAGATGTATGGTGCCTGTCGAGGTACTGTCCGTGTGTGGGCTGGCAGAGATCGCCTGTTCTTGGAGATGCTGACCAATCTTTATAGGTTTGAGCAGACACGAAGAGGTCCTGCACTTCTTTGATCTAACACAGAAATGTCCTGCACTTCTTTGATCTAACACAGAAATGTCCTGCACTTCTTTGATCTAACACAGAAATGTCCTGTACTTCTTTCATCTAACACAGACATGTCCTGTACTTCTTTCATCTAACACAGACATGTCCTGTACTTCTTTCATCTAACACAGACATGTCCTGTACTTCTTTCATCTAACACAGACATGTCCTGTACTTCCTTGATCTAATACAGAAATGTCCTGCACTTCTTTGCTCTAACACAGAAATGTCCTGCACTTCTTTGCTCTAACACAGAAATGTCCTGCACTTCTATGATTCAGCAGAGAAGGATACTGCTATGCTTGTTGTAACAGAGATGTACGGTACAGGCCTGAGTTAACATAGAAATGCCTTTGGTATATACCAGTAAACAAAGAGATGTAGACTCATCCATGAGTCAACATGCAGATACGTTCACACATGAGCTGACATAGGGATATCTTGCACACGAATGACCCGACACAGAGATGTCATAAACGTATACAAGACCATTACACTGAGATGCATATGTATCAGATGATGCAGAGATGTATCTCGCGTGTTTGATCTGACATGTACGTGTATGAGCTTAGCCACACCTGTATTGTAAGTGGAAAAAAAACTGTTATGTACATTTAGTGTACATGTGAGAGCTGGCATAGAGATCTACATGTTTGAGCTGATTGAGATATGCTTTACATGAATGAAGTGACAGATGCACTTCACGTGTAGGATCTAACACAGACATTTATGTGAGTTTACACAAAGATGTACGTCACATGTGCAAACTAGCACACGTGTACAGTAATTGTATGAGTTGACACAAAAACATATTTTACGTCTATACTCCTCGCGCTGCATGTACGTGCAGTGATTATCAACAGTTTGAGCTGCTCGTCTTTTCTCAGCTGATATCTGTATTCCATTTCTTTTCTTCTGTTGAGGGCATGTTGACTGGCGTTTTATTTCGAAGAACTCTGTTGGTCAATACAGCTGCAGCATTTACAGAACAGAGAGTCAAACCAGTGCATAAGCCTCCAGGAGCGTAAGCATTTCTCCACTCGGACATCCTCGACTCTGGCACACATGCATGGTCATTAGACATACACAATCACCCTCATGCACACCCCTACCCTCACCTCTCCAAAGCACTCTCCAATTCATTCACATCCCATGAACATTTTATGTAAAGCAACACGGATTTTTCTGGCGGTTTAAAAATGTTAAAGAATGTACATCAGTAGATAAAGATACAGAGAAGAAAACCCAAAACGGGTCAGAACCAGGGGTAAGAAAACGAACAAAAGTTAGGGCATCCACCTTGTGGCAGAAGGCAAGACGGGATTAGTAATCACAGCAATTTTAATCTGTCACTGATTGTCATTTTTACAGGAAGTGTTAAGGTCATGACGGGTGGTTTATACCTGCTGAAAGAAAAAGACGCATCCACTGAAATAGATTGGAAGAGATGATTGATGAGACAGGTGCAAATAAACAAACACGACCGCTTTAAAACGGCAAAAAGTAATTAGGCCTATGTGGGATCATGGGGGCGATGTCACGACGGGTGTGTGTAAAATATTTTGAAAGTTTGAATTCCTCCACAAGAGAGAGAGAGAGAGAGAGAGAGAGAAGAGAGAGAGAGAGAGAGAGAGAGAGAGAGAGAGAGAGAGAGAGAGAGAGAGAGATTTTACCGGTGATATGAGATAAGCGAAGTATATATACCTTTTTTTTTAAAACCCAACCCTAGATGTGTGTGCGTGCGTGCGTGCGTGTGCGCGTATATATATATATATATATATATATATATATATATATATATATATATATATATATATATATATATATATATATATATATATATATGTGTGTGTGTGTGTGTGTGTGTGTGTGTGTGTGTGTGTGTGTGTGTGTGTGTGTGTGCGCGCGCGCGTGCGTGTGTGCGTGCGTGCGCGTGTGTGTGTGTTCATCAAGAGGCCAGATCAGTTCTTCACAAAAATATCTGCGATCTACGAACTTTTCCAACCAGTGCTTACAGCTTTGTTTCGTCTGTAAAGATGCTGTGACAGTCAATGTCGAAGAGCTTTGACTTTTCCTAATATCCTGCAAGCTCTTACAATTAGGAGCATTCCCCACAATCAGCTACACGTCCATAAAGTGCAGTTCCTGAAATACTGCTACTTCGAGTCTTCATTGCGAGTAGACGATGATTTCTAACGCAGTTTGTGTCAGAGGATGACTCATATTCAAAAGTACTGACAATTATAGGGTCAGAGGCATTGCTTCCAGTAACATAAATTGAGTAATGGGGAATAGAGGTTTTCAAGTATACATTCATGCATGCATTCACGCAGGAAGAAAGGTGGCAGAGTGGTTAAGACGTTCGCCTGCCAATCCAACGTGTGAGAAGTGCGTGGGTTCGAGCCCTGTCTTTCTCGCCCTTTCTTTCCCAGTTTGAATGACAAATCGAACTGAACGTCAACTCCATCGGATGGGGACTATAAGCGAGTCGGACATGTGTGCCTTCCTGGCCCCCTGCACACGTTAAAGAACCCACGGCAGTTGAAAATCGGAAAGAGCAGGGGGGTTCCCTGCTGCCCTGGCAAAATTGATGTAGATTGAAGATAGCCGCCTGGTATTTCTTACCAAGCCACAAAAATTGTCACTTACTGTTGTCGTGTGCCATCGTGTGCCGGTGCAAGTGGAGGACACGTATAAAACATCGTATGCATCCTATGTGAGAAACTGGAGGAATAAATGAGATAAATGGAAATGAGTGACTGACATTTGAATGGTACGGGAAACGACTGAATGAGCGCCAGTAGGCTGCTCTTCGGCCGACTCTACCTGGGTAGGCAGCCCGTTGAGTGAGTGAGGTAGTGTGTTTATTGTAAAGCGCTTAGAGCTCGGTCTGTGACCGATGATAGGCACTATATAAATACCCAATATAATAATAATAATAATATAATGGTTGAACTCTGGCTCATGTGCCCACTTATGTAAATGCACATACCCTGACATGAAATATCTGCCTTATTACACTCCAAACACACAGGGGGGGGTTCAGTAGGATCAAATATTGTGTGTGTGTGGTAATGGTTCATTGGATGCAAAGGTACGTAACTGGTGAGATGGGTGGGGTGGGGGGGTGGGCAGATGGTTATGATGGAGGGGCGCCATGGGTGAATGGGAACTTAATGAGAGGAGTAAAAGAGACACTCGGAGGAACCCTGGGGTAAAATAGATTGTGAGAGTGGTATCAGCTGCCCATTATCGAAATGTCAGGTCAGAAATGTCACAGTGCTCTCTCTCTCTCTCTCTCCGGACTTCTCCTCTCTTGCGCACTCCTCTGACTTCAACAGCTGTCAATCTCTCCATACTAACTGTACCTTGGACATGACGTGTTCCATTTCCGACAGAAAGGACCACACTATACAGACGCAATTATTTGGACACAGAGGTAATATGACAAAGCAGCGTCTTGGAAATTTTCACATCAGACACCATCCATGAAATTCTGCAATTTTCGTTGTCTCTGTCTGTCTGTCGATTTGTCTGTCTGTCTCTCTCTCTTTCTTCATAGTGCCTTCTATGGAGGGACAGATTAGTAGGAAGAGGGTAGACTCAGCATGAAAGGAGGCGGTGGAGATTGAGAGCGGGAGAGAGGGATACATGTAGAGGATAAAGAGTAGATACATCCAACGACTTCTACCATCAAAACCTGCTGAGAACAGGACACAACAGACACGCCGCCCTGAGGAACACACCTCTGGCAGCACACAGGGTCAGACTAGGTGGTGGGGTGGTCTCTGAACGGTACCTGTATAAAGGACATAACTACACCAGGAGAACAGCGTGAACAAGCAGGCTGTTTTCACAGTGAGACAGAACAGGGCTCGGAGAGGTACGGACACTTGTTCTCAGCCATTTTTGTGGATCTCGTTCGCGTTATTTTAATGGATACTTCTCGGGCTTCCCACTGTAGCACGGAGGACAAACGGTGTTTGAGCTTATTTTAACTCCGAATCTATTCTTTAGCGACAAGTTTCTCGGGATGGACAAAGAATGATAGATGGATTGACTAAGGGATGGGTGGGTGGGTAGGTAGGGTTGCAAGCGGGTGACTCTCCCCCTCACTCTGTCTCTCAATGAAGAGGGCGTCAGGTATGACAGATCTGGGAACTTTTCGGTGAAGGCAAAACGAATGGAAGCCCCTTGCCATCCCACGGGGACGAATGCAACCCTCGTGATGCAATCGCCCGTAGGGTCTATGAATAGGGACGTCACATGGATGTCACGATGTCATCACCGAGCATCCTCGATCATGTGATTCGTCCTAAGGCGCTGTCGTCATGGGCTGCTCCGGCGGCTGCTCCGGTTTTGAGGGGTGAAACCTCCCTAACCTTACTACTTACATATGTAAAATTTGGTCAAGTTTTTGATGCGACATCTCTGAAATTGCAAACCAAACAGATAATTATAAGTGTCATGGTGTGCTGTGTGCTAAACTTACAATGTCGATCGTGTAGGGAATCAAATGAAGACGAAGAGCGTGTCCAGGTTTTTGTTTTTTAAAGGTAAAAATCAGTATTACCAGTTTACTGTGATAATCCTTGTGCGTTCAAAAGGGTATATCATTATGAGTTTACGAACGAACATACTGTAACAAAACTTCGCACACACACACACATACACACACACACACACACACACACACACACACACACACACACACACAAATACACAAACACACACACGCAGGCACACACACACACACACACACACACACACACACACACACACAGAGG
>CM031601.1:38846313-38918813 GCA_018398815.1 Conus ventricosus
GAGTTGCTGAAATCTTCTTGCATAGTAGAATAGAATAGAATAAATTTTATTGTCATGAAACCTCAGGGTTTATGAGACACAATATGGTTATCATAGAAGAACAAAACAATCATACACAAATTTCCCTAATAATGACTGAGCATTCTCCATAGTCATTAACTGGCTTGGAACAATATTTGAAGCATTAGTATTAAGAGATTCAGTATGTTGTTGACGCTTTTCTCTCTGGATTATTTTCTGTCGGGGGGTGACACACAGGGTGCGTCTGCGAAGCTTGTGGAGGATTGAGAGTGGCTCAGTGTCCTTGTCCGCAGAGGAGTTGAGTGGACATGGGATTCATCTTTGATAGCACCAGATGATAAACTGATCCACCCCACACTGCGCATAGTGTGGTGTCTGTGATAGCACCAGATGATAACTGATCCACCCCACACTGCACATAGTGTGGTGTCTGTGATAGCACCAGATGATAACTGATCCACCCCACACTGCACATAGTGTGGTGTCTGTGATAGCACCAGATGATAACTGATCCACCCCACACTGCGCATAGTGTGGTGTCTGTGATAGCACCAGATGATAACTGATCCACCCCACACTGCGCATAGTGTGGTGTCTGTGATAGCACCAGATGATAACTGATCCACCCCACACTGCACATAGTGTGGTGTCTGTGATAGCACCAGATGATAACTGATCCACCCCACACTGCGCATAGTGTGGTGTCTGTGATAGCACCAGATGATAACTGATCCACCCCACACTGCGCATAGTGTGGTGTCTGTGATAGCACCAGATGATAACTGATCCACCCCACACTGCGCATAGTGTGGTGTCTGTGATAGCACCAGATGATAACTGATCCACCCCACACTGCGCATAGTGTGGTGTCTGTGATAGCACCAGATGATAACTGATCCACCCCACACTGCGCATAGTGTGGTGTCTGTGATAGCACCAGATGATAACTGATCCACCCCACACTGCGCATAGTGTGGTGTCTGTGATAGCACCAGATGATAACTGATCCACCCCACACTGCGCATAGTGTGGTGTCTGTGATAGCACCAGATGATAACTGATCCACCCCACACTGCGCATAGTGTGGTGTCTGTGATAGCACCAGATGATAACTGATCCACCCCACACTGCGCATAGTGTGGTGTCTGTGATAGCACCAGATGATAACTGATCCACCCCACACTGCGCATAGTGTGGTGTCTGTGATAGCACCAGATGATAACTGATCCACCCCACACTGCGCATAGTGTGGTGTCTGTGATAGCACCAGATGATAACTGATCCACCCCACACTGCACATAGTGTGGTGTCTGTGATAGCACCAGATGATAACTGATCCACCCCACACTGCGCATAGTGTGGTGTCTGTGATAGCACCAGATGATAACTGATCCACCCCACACTGCACATAGTGTGGTGTCTGTGATAGCACCAGATGATAACTGATCCACCCCACACTGCGCATAGTGTGGTGTCTGTGATAGCACCAGATGATAACTGATCCACCCCACACTGCGCATAGTGTGGTGTCTGTGATAGCACCAGATGATAACTGATCCACCCCACACTGCGCATAGTGTGATGTCTGTGATTCACAGGTCAACTGTCTTACGCCTGCGTCAGAACGTGCTGTGTTGAGGGTAGTTGCAAGGTCTGTTTCTTGTCTGGATGACAACTTGATGTGGTCATCAACGGACTGCTTAGTACAAGACAGGAGTGTAGGAGAGAGGAGGACAATCTCTTCTATGTCTTAAGTTTTTTTTTTCTTGTGTGACATGTAGTGGAGATATAGAATAAGTAAATATGGGTGAACCTCTATCATCATCTCTGTCATCATCTGAAACCGTCATTGAAGTGACTGTCATTGCTGGAGGCTTTGAAGTAATATCATCAGGTACAGAACCTAAGAAGGTCAGTGGTATGCTCAGCAATGACTTAAAAACTTCGTCAGACAGACAACAACACCGTTGGTTATGTAAGACTGCACGAGGTGCCTGATGGCCTCACATTTATCAGTGTTCCACTGCATACAATACCTGCCTAGGCACAAAAAGGTACCAGCCTCTAAACTGGACTTTAAATACAAACTTAGGTCATACGTTTATACGTTTAGACATGGGTTGGCAAGAGTACAAGCGTATTACTGTTTTTGCCAAAGAGTTTTGTACTTCAGATATCCACTGGGATGAAGATGGAAGGATTTGTTCGTGCTCGTCATAAACAGCGGTATCTAGCTTGACGGAGTCGTTGACGATAGCAGAATAGCGATACAGAAGAAACCTGCGCCAAACAAGAAGTTCTAAACTGCCATACCAAAATCGCTTTTGGATTTGATCAAGAGTTGATTTTAATTTTTTGCCGACACCATATCATGGGCCTGTTGTTGCATGTCCGAAAGAAGAGCTACGTTCGACACTATAACAGAATGCACACGCACAAAACCAATTCATTGTCACACCGGTAGAAACAACTCACATCACATCATTGCTGTGCTGTTTTCGGGGATTTGTCACTCCAGTTTGTGATCACATGATCCACAGGTTACTGAAGTTTTTAACAAGAATATTCGTATTAAGCACCGTTGAAACACAGAGCACTGCAGAATAACAGAATTGTCAAATGTGTGGCGCCTGCACCATCTGCAGAAAATCCAAAACATTTTCAAAATCAAACGATTGGAACATTTTCTTTCAAATTGTCACAAAGTGAAGGCTCGACCGGCGACAGTACTTACATCATTCAGTTAAAGGAACAATCACATGTTGACGATGCTATGAATCACAACTGAGTCGACGCTGTAACTCACTATTTATGACGGACATCTAACACCTGAATAGCCGCTTCCGTCCGCCATCCTCTGTGTGTGTGTGTGTGTGTGGTGTGCCGAGGTTTTGTGTAGCTTTAAATGGTGGCAGCACTGGTTTCATTGGGTTAGTTCTACAGGTATGAATTAAAAAGAAAATAATATTGGCCTTTATAACAATCAAACCAAAAGCATCGTCAGTCGTTAGTTTGACATCACTACCAAACAGGAATAACCCAGCATGTGGTGTGTGTGTGTGTGTGTGTGTGTGTGTGTGTGTGTGTGTGTGTGTGTGTGTGTGTGTGCGCGCGCGCGCGCGTGCGCGTTTGTGCTTCCCTGTGTGTGTGTGTGTGTGTGTGTGTGTGTGTGTGTGTGTGTGTGTGTGTGTGTGTTGTTGCTCTTCAGTTTAACGTCCTTCCACTAAAAGTGATTCAGACAATGAAACCAGTGCTGCCACTGTGTGTGTGTGTGTGTGTGTGTGTGTGTGTGTGTGTGTGTGTGTGTGTGTGAATCTTAAATCAAGAAAATTCGTTGAACTTGCTCTTTGAGAAGAAAAGGATACGCCGGAAGATGCGAGTGGGACCCACACGAGAACTACCGAACCAACCAGCTGGGAGCAATCCTGCGCCATCTTGTAAGCCTGCACTTATTGACACAGGGTGCAAAGACGTCAAGGGATATAACTGCAATGTCATTTCGACAGCCGTGACAGACGGATCTACCGACTACCTGCTCCCATGGTCTCTCCTCACTTCCTGTCTCTTGCATGCCATCTCACCCCCTCCCCCAAACTCCCCGCCCACCTTTTGTTCTACCTTCCTCCCCGTGCTGTTCCTTTCCACTCCCGTTTCTCACCCCTTCCTGCAGTCATTCACCTCATGGTAAAGCCGGAAATTAGAGGCACCCATACAGAGTCTGGGTCAGTTCCATAGACAGCATGCAAAATCAGAGCACCCGGTTCCGTGCCTGGTGTAAGTCTCAGTCGCAGACGGTGAGGGAGCTGAGAACTTCGTAATCGATTCCTGAGTAGACAGGAATCCATTGAAGAAAATGAAGAGTAGAAAGAGAAGGAGACTGAACACTGAAGCTGAAAGAAGAATTAATCAGATGGACGATGTTAATTCCGACCCTTTGTCGTCTGCCTCGGAGAGGACAATGTTAAGTCTAGACAGCACAGTCTGAGCTTTCAATTTTTGAATCAGTTTCCCTATCCCATCGCGGCATTTCTTCTACGCCATTCGTTTTGGCCATACCATACACAAGCACACCAAGATATTCCCAGCACCAGCAGTTTTTACCGGGTAATCTGAACCCACAGATTTGCAATTCTTTTTTTCCTCAGAGCAACCAATATCTTTTCTTTAGATATGGTCTGTCAAGCATAAACACCTCATTTCCATCCTCATCAGTCAATGTCTCCTCCATAATGTCGTTCTCATCATCAGCATTTCCAGCAGATTCATAAAATGTTGGTACCATTCATACACAGGAATTGCCTTTGAAGGTTATCTCCTTTTTGATGTTTTATGAACAGATTCCCAGAAAGATTATCGACTGTGGCATGAAACCATCAGTTAGTTTAGCGACCGATCATTATACTCTTTCTGTTTTCATTTATTTAAGCTCTCGTCCTCACGCCTTGCAGCGTTTTCCCCAATATTCTAAGTAATATACGCATTTTGCGTTCAGACATTTTACGTTCACGGTCATACCAATAATTGTGAGTGATGTTCCTGTTTATCGGTATTTCCGCCATAATTTCAGCTTGTTTTTCCATCAATCTTATTAAATTGATCTTTTAGCTTCATTAACATCCATATGTATCAGGTCTTCATCTTCTGATAACTTTTCTGAACATCTTCTGCATTGATGGGAAATGAATTGTGAACGAGATCTTGCTTCCAACAATATTTATTAATAAACTGGTTACTTTCAGCATATGAATTCGAGTTGAAACACATAGTGTCACTTCATTCATTTATGTATAGCACAAGAGTTAAGCGGTCGGACTCAAATCTACCCAGTACTCTTAAAGTTAACTTGTAACACAATAACTCAAAAAGGTGTACAGATACTAGGAAATACTCATTCACACTGGTTCGTGTGTCAGAAATGTATGTGAAACGATCATCTGAGTCGGAATTACATACTCCGTTTAAGATATTCAGTGCCAGTATAGTGTTTTCTTCTTATAGAATTTGAGTTCATTTTCTTTGGCACATCTCGCAATTTCAGAACTTCTTTGTTGTTTTTAAGACAGACGTGTAGTTCAAGATCACAAATAGTTCCCAGGACAAGATCGGACGTCCTCACATGAATGTCACCATATAGCGGTATACCAACATCACCTAATGAGTCCTCACATGAATGTCACCATATAGCGGTATACCAACATCACCTAATGAGTCCTCACATGAATGTCACCATATAGCGGTATACCAACATCACCTAATGAGTCCTCACATGAATGTCACCATATAGCGGTATACCAACATCACCTAATGAGTCCTCACATGAATGTCACCATATAGCGGTATACCAACATCACCTAATGAGACAATCTTTTTCACGAAACGATCTTCTGACATGTCAATGCCATCACCCAAACCGTTGAGAGATTAGTAAGGTGCATTTTCAGGCGGAACATACGTACAAGGAAGTAAGACAGTTTATAATTAAGACATAGAAAATCTTTATCAAGCAAAAAACGACGACGACGACGACAACAACAACAACAACAACAACAACAACAACAACCATTAGATAAGGACTTTCATAATCGATAGGTTGCACATACGGAAATAAACTTTTCCGTATCGAGCAAATTATCTCCCATGAAAATCTATGTCTTGTAAGATTAACAGCTGGTTTTACAAACATATTATGATCTTAAACATGAAATGATAAAATCCTCAAAACAATGAAATTAGGAAAGCACTATAGTTACACACCACCTATTTCAAGGAACACAGCCACGTATTTCCATGACATTCAAATTACTCTTTACTGTCAAAAGCCTTAGCCAAGGATTCGATTCCAGTATTTCCTTTCGACATTCATACACAATTATATATACATGCAGACGGTGAGAGAAAGGTAATCCATCCTGGATTTATCTTGTTTCGGTCCTTGAAGGCTACACACCTACACCTGTAAAACACACACACACACACACACACACACACACACACACACACACACACACACACACACACACACACACACATTTTATCCCTTTCATTTCAAAGGAAACTTCGTTGAGAGCTTACTATCATTGTTCATATGAATTCACAATGAGGTTCGATACAGCGATCTTTGCTAACCCAGATATCCCCTCCCCCCACCCCACCCCCACCCCCCATCCTCCTGCACACTCAATGTTAATAACTATTTATTTGCGTGTGCTTGTTCGCTACACACAGTGGGCAAAACTGACATCGCTGTGAATCATTTTCTCCAAAATTAGAAAGTATGAATCTATTTTGTGACAGTATTTTACTTATCGTATAACATGGCCTGTTTCTCTTTTTTCAAGCAAACCAGTATGCCAGGTTACTGCTTATTCCTGTTTCATGACGCCATGCTTGAGCCTTTCTCCAAGCTGAGCATCACTCAGCATTATTATGATTCTACTGAAGATGACCACGTAGCATGTGCCTGTATGCCGCATAAGAGATAAAAGTTCACCTGCAAATGTTAACGGAGACTTAGCCATGTGGACACTTCAACTTCATAGTACCAAGTGTTCGCAATGTGCACCACACAGTTGAACGCAAATGTTTAGATACCCTGACACCCTGGCGCCATCCTCTGTCTTTTCTTAACTCTTTTTCTAAGTGTTTGTGGGTTTTGTGTTGTTTTTTCTGTTCACTGACTTTTCTCTGAAATCTATCTACTACACACACACACACACACACACACACACATTGTTACACATTCTGTTAAAACATGTGAATGCTGTAGAAGCCCGTTGCTTCTGTGGTTTGACAAAGAGCGTAAAAACGACTTAATCAAACAGGAAATGATAAAATGCTCGAAACAATGAAATAAGCGAAACACGGTAGTTACACACCACCCCTCTCAAGGAACGCAGCCACGCATTTCCATGACATTCAGATTCCTCTCGACTGTCAAGGAGACAGGAAGTGAACAAATGCCATTGGAGTGGTGGACTGGGCTATAGCAGGTGACCAAAAATTGTGCTCTATTTTGATTTACTTTTTGGCCAGTCATTCGAAAGACAGTGGTCAAAACTGACATCGAAGTGAGTCATTTTCTCCAAAACAGAAACTACATATCGATTTTGTGACAGTATTTTACTTATTTTATAACATGGCCAGTTCCTCTGTTCAGAGGAAACCAGTTTGTCAGGTTACTGCTTATCCCTGTTTGATGACGCCGTGCTTGAACCTTTCCCCAAGCTCAGCATTATGATGATTCTACTAAAAATGACCACCTAGCCTGTGCCTGTATGTAGCATAAGAGACAAAAGTTCCGCTGCAAATGTTAGCAGAGGCTTTGCCGTGGGGTTACTTCATCTCCCTAGTGCCGAGTGAATGCAATGTGCGCCACACAGTTGATGGCAAAGGTTTAGATACCCAGACACCCTTGGCGTCATCCTCTATTTTTTTCTTTTCGATTTTTTTTCTAAGTGTTGTGGGTTTTGTGTTGTCGTTGTTTTCTCTACTCACTGGAGTTGCGTGTTTTTTTTCTCTCTGAAATATATCTACTACTTGCAGACTTGCGTCTATAATATGTTCAGAAATTGATACATTTCGTTACCATTTCCCTTACCTATCCTCAACACTTTTTTTCTGAAATTCAAAAACACTCTGTTCAAAATTTACTGCGAACGTTTCCACTTAACAGACAACATTGAATTAAAAAAAAACTGGATGAAATCTTTATCGTTTAGTTTATAGAACGCCGGATTCATTCCAAAGTAATAAAGATACGTTGTATATAAACTGACGGACACTCGCCACACTCTCTCCAAAGAAGCAATCCCTCTCTGGCTGAAATACCACATCAATGTCTGTCCCTTCTGATTCTTTCAGGATACCTGTTTTATATTCTCGTGACTTAAGCCCGGTTCCAGTCAATTTTAAGCGGTCACTCATAAGCTATTCTGATTTTTGTCCTGTCCTCATGTACATCGTCAATCATGTTGACTCGATGTGTGTATTCATTTCCGTCATTATTACATCACAGTTATTACCTTCAGTGTCATTCTTGCGCACACAGTCAGTTATAGTTTCAGCCCCACAGTCTATAGCATTCGAATTCCCACAGTCATCACTGCTGTTTATTGTCGACACATTCAGACAACTCTACCTTCCACCCGTCCCATTCATAACAATGCGTCCCCCCCCCCCCCCCCCACACACACACACCGTTACCATCACACCCACACTCCTGCCTTTCAAAATTCGCACCCAGCTTAACCTCAGCATCATAACTGCAGAATAAGTCAACATCAACATTCAACGAATTATCGCAGTGATCACTGTTCTCACACGACCTTTCATTCTCGCTGAGCACATTAACAGTGCTACGCTCACATCCAACACGATGGTTCAAACAACCGTGCACAAATGCCGACAGCATGCACGGGATCTGTAATTAAACACAGTTCGCGACGCTCTCTTGCGTGACCCTTGGTGAGACAGACACACTGTCAAATGATGGTGGCAACTTCATTTTTGGTACCCCTTAATACCTGAGAATGGAAATATTCATGTCACCAGGCCGGTCACAACACTATCTAAGCTGAATAAGGTTGTCGCTGCTATCCAGCCCGAACATTTTGCTGTCAATCACGAGACAATTATATACCATAGAAATTTGTTTTCATTCTTAGACCACGCAGACTTTAAATGTGGAGAAAGCGTTTCTCCAGAATTCCCTACTCTGTTGGAAACGTCTTCTCCAATAAACGTGCCTTTTAGTCACTGTTAAGCACTAACAATCCTGTGCTTGTCCTTCAAAAACGTGCACTGGGCAATAACGTGAGAGTCGGGTACTGACCTAAGGCGATGGACTCTGCCAAACAGGACAACATCAGAAAATGTTAGTGGATCGGTTAACACGTCTTTCACTCTGTCCACGCAGTCCTGCCAGCTCTCATTCTTCCTGTAGGGGATACCATGGTTGTTTCTCTTCAAGCTATCCTCTATATCATCCATTTTCCTATTCATAAGGTTTGTTATTTTCACACTTTAATCGTTCGGTTTCCTGCTTCAGTTCAGAATTGTTTTGTCTCAGAGTGGAAACATCACCCTGCAAAGAACCATACACATCTTTCAAGTCCTTCATTTCATTATACACATGGCCACATTACAGTAGAGACTGTTCTTTGAGCTCATTACATTCTTAAAGGAGATCACCTCGTTCTTCATGGAGGGGTCCGATAAAGGTGCAGATGCACCAGCGGAAGCTTCTTGACCGCCGACGCTGTCACGTCATGTAGAACCTCACTGCCAAGGCTGGACTGACACAAGTTGTCCATCAGGTCAGGTCCAGAGTTTAGCTCCATATCGCTGCAACGCCGTGACAAATTTCCATTGAACAGCAGGGACAGTAAAAGTCCAAAGGCGACACCGTCTTGTCCGTGTCTTCAACATTAACATGGACACATTCATGGAGGCAATAAATTGTGCCTGTTTCGACATAAATAGTGTGAACGTGTTTCTTTTTATGTGCTTGTAAGATTTAAGTGCTACACAACCATTTTCATTATCATCATCAGAGTCATTCTGTCTTTCTGTGTGCGCAGGCTGATTCTCCTGCGGACACTGCCTGAATAGACAGGCAGTGGAGTTTTGTGTATGACCGTTTTTTATCCCGCCATTAAGGCAGCCATACTCCATCTTCGGGGAAGGTGCATGCTATGTGTAACGTGTCATCCATACCAACGGCCAAACTGGCCTTCTCTTCCGAAAGTTGGTGATGGGATTTAATGTGCGTGGAAGATGTGCGTGCGTTCACACACGGAACCTAGGTTTAGTCTCATTCGAAGGACTGTATGGAGAATGGAGTCAGAACCAATGTTAACTCCGAGGGAAAAATCCCCCTGTACCGAAATTCGAACCCGCAACCCCAGGATCACGAGTCCGGTGCTCTACCAACTGAGCTATTCCGGCCCCCATTAGGCCAGGTCCAGAGTTTAGCTCAATGTCGCTGCAACGCCGTGACAAATTTCCATTGAACAGCAGGGAGAGTAAAAGTCCAAAGGCGACACCGTAATCAGATGAAATATATAGTCGACTTAGCTGCTATAAACATCGTGATTTGGGTTTGTTTGACTTTTGCCAAATCACCCTCTGACTGCTTGCTGTCAATGCAAGTCGTGGACTTTGCATTTTTTAAAAAAATCTCTACTCTCTTGCACCTCGAAGAATCCAGCGTCACGTGCTTTCTACTCCCGCTGCTTTCATTTCTGGTGCCTGCAGAGCGCTCGTAACCCGTGAAACGAGGGAAACTTAGAAAAGTTTGGGCTGGTTGTGGGGCTTCACGGGTCAGAAAACAGTTCTAGTCTTTTCCCTCTTTTGTAGACAGAAGGCGGCATGTTTACCAAAAAATCTCTCTCTCTCTCTCTCTCTCTCTCTCTCTCTCTCTTCTCTCTCTCTCTCTCTCTGTCTGTCTGTCTGTCTGTCTGTCTGACTCTCTCTCTCTCTCTCTCTCTCTCTCACAAGGTTGATGCACAAGTACAGTTTAAAGGGGTCCTCACCCCTAAATAGCATGTTTGGGTTTGTTCAAAGTATGATCGAGCGTGTTTCGATGTACGTGTTACTTTTCTTCTGGAACTCACTTCTATCCGTGTTTTTGGGTCATGCAAGTAGCCAAATCGTGACTCGCCACGGAGATTGCCGAGCACAGTACGGAAAGAGACAAGAGTCGGGGATTCGCAAGTGACGTATAAATGCCAAGACGACTGTGAATGAAAGACATGCCCTAAAAGCTTTCGCTATGAGGACGCAAAACTGAACTATTTTCCGGTGATAATGGCAGATGCTCCAGCTACGAGTCAAGTTCCATCGAAGAGGACATCGAACGTGAAATTTTCACTGAAGTGTATGGAGTTCAGCCGTACCAGTTTGAACCTACAGCTCCTTGTACAGTACCACCTCCTCGCCATCAGACGCTTGTGTTTCTTTCCAGGCAGTTCGACATTATTTTTACAGGTTGACCATATTATGTACATGTACACACATTACGCACGACACAGATAGTACATAATATACACATGCACATACATACATCTGTTCACACCACACACACACACACAGATTCAGATTTCATATAAGAGTTATGTATTTGCATGAAAGAAATTGTGTGTTTTAAAATGTTTTTTGAGCTTGTGGTTATATGTTCAATTAGTTTCTTTCTTGTTTATGAGGGCAGGATGTAAAAAAGCGGGAAAGCTTATTCTTTAACCCTCAATAAAGATAAAGATAATTTTTTTTACACACACACACCCCACACACACACAACACGCACACACACACATAACCGTAGTAGGGTAAATAACTTTAAAATGATTGTGTGATACACCACATTTTCCTTCAGTTGTTTAGATCTATCCGATAATGCCTTTTCCTTTGAACAGGAGTTTGTCAGCTACTGCATCATCACACTAATTCTCTTCCCTGCTGTAGAAATCTTTTTAATAGCTGTTCACTTTCAGCCCCCCCCCCCTCACACACTCACACACACACACACACACACACACACACACCCCACACACACACACACACACAACACACACACACACCCACACTTTTTTACATTCTTCATTTTCAATCTCACTCCCTCCACTTAAATTCTGAAGTTCCACAATGACAATTAGAATCTGATGGGTCTTTTACAATATATTGCAGTCAAAGATTCTGGCTGTTATTGTAAAAACTGATGCGTGACGTGCCGTACATCAATCTAAGCTGCAGATCCAAGCTCATTATTCTCTTACTCACCGGGGCAGTTTATAGCATACAGACATACCACAACTGCATATATCTTAAAATGCACACTGTCACCATCCTATATCCAAATACTGATGAATAATTCACTTACTAAAGCATATGGTGATGGGTGGAAACTTGAACTTGCAGGGGTGCTTGATGTTCAGCAATGTCCTGAAAAATAAAAACCCAAACTACTATTCACTGGAGTCCAACAAGCTGTTTATTTGTGGACATGGACACTTTCTTGTTAATAAGAATCATACCTTCAGTTTTGTTGGAAACAGCAACAGCAGGGGGGGGGGGGGGGAAATAATCACAAACATGCAACAGCTTCAGTGACAGCAGGCAATGTGACTGACTGACTGACACTATGACTCTGGCATGTGTTACTGAAAGTAAACAATGTATGTTTCAGTTTGATGCCAACACTCTACAAAAACCAACAACTATCTTTACAACCAGCCATGCGCTGAGAATGAAATGAAACACAAAAAGATCAACCACTCATTCCCCAAACCTTACCTTCTTTACGTCTCTGAGTTTGGCTCTCTTGCACATCCGTGTCACTGTTGCGTTTGAGGCTTGCACTTGCAGCCAGCGAATGAACAGAGAGTGCTTTAATACATTTTTCTGTTATAATAGTTGGCACAGCATCCTATTTCAGCTGTCTTTGGACCCGAATTTCAGCTTCCACCTTTACCTTCCAGGTATGTTGGTCTCGGAAACAGCTTTTCAAAGTGACGACAGCAAATGCCATGATAACTGTCCTGAAGAACAAAATCTTTCCTCGTTGTGGTGACAACATTTATCCACAAATCGCCTAAACTGGCTGGAAGCACCTGGAAAAGCATGAACGCTTACTCTTTGCTTATTTCCTGATGAAATTCCGCAACCAGACACAGCACACATTCGCCCCACATCACTTCAGCCGAACACGAAGAGTGACTTGGCTTTTCTACGTCATCAATCGGGAAACCCCCCTTTTATCGAAATCGAGGCTCTCGTTCCTGCTTCAGCCTCTCGCTTTCCAGATCCGCAAGAAATGCTGCTCTCACTGCAAGATGAGAGCACAGGCGGCTGATTCGGGGCTGGGTTTCGCAATACGACCACATACCAAAACGGGTATTTGGTCAAAATAGATTTGTAAAAAAAGGGTGAGAACCCCCTTTAAGCTCCTGTGACATTGAGGACATCTTCCAACGTATTTTGACACAAATCTCGCACCCAGTTAAATCAGTTTATGTTCCCGCTGTTGTTCACACATAAAGGGCTACAACCGTAGAAATGCATCAAAGGTGACTGGAGTACTTACGTAGCTCGGTTGATGAAAGTATTGAAAATACGCTCGAAAGATTTTGTGTTCAAATCCAGCACGTTTTCTTGTCAACAAGCCGATGTTGCAGTAGTATTAATGTAATATCAGTTGTAACCCTTAAGTCTGCCCACATTGGACGTTATTCCCCATCAGCCATATCACCAGAATTGGGTCTTGAAAACTTGTCTTAACCAAACTATCAGGATGATTTTGTTGGAATTGTTTATTTGCCGCACATATAAATCATTTAAAAACTGCAGCCCAATGAGATTAAAGGAACAAGAGTTTGATACCATGACTTCATGTGGAGGGATGGTGAGTAAGGGGAGGGTTTGCTTAAGGAAACAGCAATTTTGAATAATACGTTTTATTGTTCTTTCCAGTACACATAGGACACACAGACTATAAGGCACACTGGTAACCAAGAAATTGACCATGGGCAATTTTTTTTCCAGACGCCCTAAACAACTGCTTCTTCAACAGTACGCTGCTGAGGAGGAGACTGGCCCAGACATTGAACAACATTTGGCCCAGCTTTTGAGACTATGGCCTTACGGCAAATGTCTGATGAAACAATAAACTCAAAGATCGAGACCCACAAACGGCCAAAGAATTGTAATCTCAGAGTCCCCAGAGTCAATCCAGAGATCTGGAATATAATGGATCACTCAGCCAAGACTGATGATATTCGCGTGCAGAAAAGGCAAAAGCTAATCATCACAGCTGCGTGTGCTCTGACATCTGTTGCATAAACATGCATATCTGGGGAAGCGCTTGACCCAAGTGCATTATTGTCCAGGATCACTGATGCTGCAGGGCTAATTCTGAAGGCATCTCATGACTTGTCAAAGGACAGAAGAGTTAAAATCTTCAATAGTCCACAAGTGGATAAAAAGTATCGAAGATTGGCATCCTCTGATGTGCACAACACCAAGCAGCTGTTTGGTGATGACTTGAAAGCTGTCTTTGCCATAATTGATTCGAGCTCAAAATTAGGTATATCATTTACACAGTCATCAAGAGGTAAGAAGTTCTTTCCCAAAAGAGGGGCAAAAAACTGGGAGTACAGCCCACTGACACAGTGGAACCCCAGAGGAAGGCAAGGTTGGACCCGTAGCAGGGCCCGGGGACGTTTCCCGAGCCGCAGAGGAAGAGGAAAGTACCCAAGGACAGCCAGATCAATCTTGCTTAGAGGAACACAGCCATTCTTTGCCAACAGAGGTGAGCAATCAGAAGAGTCCAACAGTATTCAAAGCAGGGAGAACACAACAGTTTTCACCAGCATGGATGCAGCTGACTTCAAATGATTTCTTTTTGGAAATGGTGTCAGGAGCTAACATTCCAATCACGACACATCCAGACAGATCACTGAGCAGAATACCAAAGAATGATATTAAGAAAGAACAAGAAGACGTCGCCTCCTCAGAAGTGAAAAATTTGTTAGAGATGAACGTGATAGGAAAATCAACTCATGAAGAAGGGGAGGTGATTTGACCAATATTTCTAGTCCCCAAAGCAGACGGGTCATTTCGATTTATCTTAAATTTGAAGTTAATGACAATGTTGAGTACAAGCATTTCAAAATGGAAAATTTGAAGTCATCAACACGGATGATGAAAAAGAATTGTTTCATGGCATCTGTGGATCTTAAGTATGCATATTATTCTGCACCTATCAAACATGAGTACAGAAAGTTTTTGAAATTCATGTAGGAAGGACATCTATATCAATATAATTGTTTTGCTAATGGCTTGAGTAACTACCCCAGATACTTCACCAAGCTATTAAAACCCGTTTATGCCACACGCCGTAGCCAATGTCACCTTTCTGCATCTTTTATTGATGACTGTTACTTGCAGGCATAGAATTCAAAGGAGTGTGAGCAAAATGTGAAAGACACAGTAAGACTTTTCCAGCCTCTTGGATTTGTCGTTCATGAGGACAAATCTGTACTCACTCCTTGCTAAAAACTTAAGTATTTGGGATTTTTTGACTCGCAAACTATGACAGTGAAGCTGTCGGAGGATAAAATTCAACGAATAAAGGCATCCTGTTTCAGTCTAAAGCAAAAGAAACAGCTCACAATTTGTGAAGTGGCTCAAGTTATTAGCCAGCTTTTTGCCTCCTTTCCAGCTGTACTCTGAGGGCCTTTACATTTTCGACAATTGGAAAGAGTAAAAAGTAAATCCCTAAAGCAGAACAAAGATTGTGAAATTGTTCTTTCTCATGAGCCCAAGAGTGAATTATCCTGGTGGATTGACAATGTTGCTCACTCTTACTATCCTTTGGAAACCACTGAACCAGAAGTGGAAATAAGGACAGATGCTCCTACTTTGGTGTTTGGGGTGCTGTGGGTCTAAAACAGAAGATTGGGGACAGATGGGCATGCCAAGAAAAAGATTTTTATGTCAACATTTAGAACTGATTGCCATTGAGTATGTACTGCAGAGTTTCAGGAAGGAAGTATTGCAGAAATATGTGAAGATACTCACCGATAACGTGTGTGCTCTTACCTTCGCAATATGGGTGCATCTCGGTCAGAAGAATGCAATGACATTGCAAACAGAATCGGGACATGCTGCATTGATAAAGAAATCTGGCTACCTGTTGCGCACATTCCAGGCAAACAGAACACGGAAGCTTATGAAAAATCAAGACACCTTTGTGATAATACTGAGTGGAAGCTCCATAAGACTGTGTTTACTCAGCTGATTCATAAAGTTGGGAAGCTAGACATCGATCGTTTGCCTCGCCTTTGAACTTTCAGTTTAAGCCCTATGTGTCCTGGGGCCCTGATCCAGAATCTGTTGCTGTCGATGCCTTTACTCTTGCATGGCAAAGTTGGACGTCTTGTGCTTTTCCTCCTTTCAGTCTGATTCAAAGAGTCCTGACAAAGCTGGAACGAGACCAAGCAGACATGGCCCTGGCCCCAATTGGCCGACGGCAGTCTGGTACCCTCAGCTTCTACGTCTACTTACCAGGCAGCCTCTTCTTCTGCCAAGAGGTCGACATGTACTTCAGCTGACACACAGCAATGCTGTCCATCCACTCCACAAAAACTTGCAACTGCTGGGAGTGTCCGTCTCAGGGAAGCAATTCAAGCAAAAGGAATTTTTGGAAAGACTTGCCAAATCATCTGTTCTTCGTGGACACAATCCACTCAAAGGCAGTATGAAACATACATCACAAGGTGGACACTGTTCTGTGGTAGACGGGGTATCAATCCCTTTCAAGCACCTGTAAATTTTGTATTGCAATTCCTTACTGAATTGTTTGAAGAAGGTTTGGGCTATAGTGCTATAAATACGGCTCGTTCAGCACTCTCAGCTGTTGTTCAGCTCGATGGAGATAGGACAGTTAGTGTTCATCCTTTAGTATCAAGGTTTGTGAAAGGTGTCTTCCAGCTCAGAACCTCCTTACCCAGACATGAAAGAACATGGGATGTAGTAATTTTATTTGAGTTTTTCCAAAACCAGAAAGATTATGTAGATTTGTCATTGAAAGAATTAACACATAAATTGTGTGCTTTACTGCACATAGTAACAGCTCGAAGAATGCAGACCATTCATGCATTAAGTTTAAGTTGTACATCTATACATGAGAAGGAATTTGTCATCCAAATAAAATATAAACTTAAAAGTACTCGAGCAGGTTTCCACCAACAACCTTCGCAGATTGCAAAATACCCACAAAATCAGAGACTGTGTTGTGAACTGTCTGGAACATTACATGGAAAGAACATGTGAATGACGTGCTGATTGTAACGAACTGCTTGTGTGCTATGTGCGTCCACATGGTCCAGCCTCAAAGGACTCGATTGCTCGCTGGACAAAGGATGTGTTGGTGAGAGCTGGTGTGTCTGATTTTCAGCCTCATAGTTTTAGGGGGGCATCGTCCTCTGCCATGCTGAGAAGTGGAGTGTCTGTGGATGTTATCCTGCAGACAGCAGGATGGTCTAATGCTAGAACTTTTTATAAGTTCTACAACAGGAATGTTAGTCAGGGTACAGAGGATAAGCTTTAGCAAGTTCAAAGTTAAATCATGAAATATGCAGTAAAACAATAGTGTATACTTGAAACTAAGTAGAAGACAATTTCATGGCGCTAAAGCCTGTGCTGACAATGGTGCTATGACTGCTGTTTTTTTCATAGATCAAGTTCGTGACTGTTGCATGATGAGTTTCTGCTTATTCTAGTCTACATGTATTGCTGAGATATGTTATATTGTTCTTGTGAAGAAATTTTCACGGTTTGTTGGGCAATATTTGCCTCATGATGTGACTTCTTAAAGTCAAGAAGATCATTAAACCTCAAATCACGCGAGGCGAAAATTTCAATTGAAGCGGTTCTCTTTATCTTAGTCTGAATGCTCTGGTTCGCTGCATGCTTGGGTTCGGCAATTCAAATTTTGGTATGATAATTTTATGCAACCTGCTTTAAAGTTTCGCAGATCACGTAGTTCTCGTTGCAACTACGAGAAATGGACTTAAAAACTTAAACGAGCACTTACCTTGGGAAGGTGAAGTTTGAGAGGAATTTCATGATGTAGTTCCTCAGGAACGAAGGGATATGCGCCCTCCCTGAGATAATTTCCTTCCCTACTAATAAGTTATTTTAATTCATTTACAGTTGCACGAAATTCTAGCCTTACTGCGCGTGCGCATCTCGCATATCCCTCCGTTCCTGTGGAACTACATCATAGAATTCCACTCAAACGTCACCTTCCCAAGGTAAGTGCTCGTTTAAGTTTCTAATTAAACATTAAGATCAATTTCACATCATAACGCCACACACGAACTGCTGTGATAAATGTAGATAACACACGCCAGTAGGCTGCTCTTCGACCGGCTCTACCTGGGTAGGCAGCCCGTTGAGTGAGTGAGGTAGTGTGTTTATTGTAAAGCGCTTAGAGCTTGGTCTGTGACCGAGGATAGGCGCTATATAAATACCCAATATAATAATAATAATAATAATAACACAGCAGCCATCTATGACAACACATCAAGCAACATTAGTTCCTTTCAACAACTGTTGAAGAGCTGGACTTTATGCACTTGCTTTCTCTACATAGTTTTTATAGAAATCAGAGCGTTCGGTGGACAAATCGCGCGAAGAAAATTTGCAGTAAATCATCCACGGCAACGCTGCCATTAAATATGCATTGTGCATTACTGCCAAGGGACCGTTACACGTGTCCTTGTCTTCGTTTGATCCTGTGTCAGTTTCTCCGTTAATGTCACTTAAAAGCGGGCAATCTCTTGAGAGTTTAAGGGCGGGGGGGGGGGGGGGGGGGGGGGGGAGGTAATGACGGGGAAATGTCACAGGATGCTCATTTCTTTTTTTTTTAAGTGTGAAAAGACGCTTGCACAACGTTGAAGGACATGTAGATTATCCCCCACCCAACCACCCACCCCCCCACCCCACCCACCATATATATATTATTATACTGTTTGAATAATGCTTTTAGTTTTCAGCAACTTTTTTCCTCTCCACACCTTTGTTTTGTTCATTTTACTACCCTTCGCTGGCTGCTTTGGGGGTGCTGTTGGATTCTTTTTTTTAACCCTTGGCGTGTGAGAACACCACAGAATTATGGGACTGTGGTGTGTCTCTATTTGACACCAAGAGCACAGACACAATCAGCGTGGTCTCCCTGATGAGTCCGATCCAGCGGACGAAAGGCCTAGGAGCAGGCAATACAAATAAATGTGCCTTCGAGAGAGATTTGATGGTTCTATCAGGCAGCTAGTGAAGGGCTTCTCATAGTTATAATATATTCCCCATTTTCTTCATCTTCAAATGTTTTATTTTTTTATTTTTTTTTAAAGTCCAAATCTTTGCCAAGTCATTACTATAACGACTGAAGAATTGTTAACCTGCACTTGTTTTCCCCCACTACTTAATTGTTCAGCATTCTATATATATATATATATATATATATATATATATATATATATATATATATATATATAAAATGAAGGTAAAACCCTGGAGTAGGCTGGACACCACTCAGTGATGTGTGGGGGGCACTGCTGATCCAGAAACTGGCCAGTCACAACGCAGAAAAATAAATGCAGGCACGAGAAACTAGTCCAAGAAAGTCCAATACCTCTATTGTTTCTTAAACGCTGAAAAACAAGCTTCGATAAGGAGACGGGGTTAAACTGGAGTAGATTGGGGATGATGGATTCTTTGTACACCTGAGGAAAAATCTGCCCCTATCTTGCAGAAACACCTAGAATCACTTTGTCAGGAAGTTTAAGTGGCTTAGACTCAGGGAAATCAGTGGAATACTAGAGTAGAGTTATCGACAGACAAAGGAAAATTTTAAGAATGATGTTTTTCTAAAAATTCGCCAGCTACTTGCCCCCTATCATGTCATCTCCATCTGTTTTCAAAGGTATGCTTATTGGTATGGGTAGAAGACTTGGGTGATTGTTCAGAAGATGTATATTAGAAAAGAGAATCGGTTCCCCAAAAATCTCGTTTTCAGGCGGGAAAATTGGAGGATGCGTTAAAAGGTTTGGGAAAAAGGTCCCCAGTGTCCCCAGCAGAAAGCCTTGCAGAAAACGTTCAAAAAACAAAAGAAAAAAATTGGCTTGGGTTACTTTGGGACCCAAGAGTTCCAGTAAATCAGGAATAATAAAAAAACAATCTAAAATTGTTGTACAAAAACCCAGACAATTTGAAAATATTTCGAAGAATCTATTTTTGCAGGAAACAGGGACCCAAAAACTTAGGAGAAATATAAAAACCATCGCCCAAAAAACGTATCTGCAACATGGCCCTGAAAACGTAGAGGTTTTTTAAAATGTGAAAGAAGTGGGGACAGTGTGTACTTTCCATAGACACAAAATTTTTTAAGTCAGTTGGGTGGGAGAAGTGGAACAAAAGGTCTCATTGAACTGTCCCACACCTAATGTAATTTATATGATTCAGGCAATTCTCAAGATTTCCTCTATGTTGCTGGGTAAAACAGAAAAATTTGAAAAAGAGGGGGGGGAATCATAAAAGCGATGTTAAATTTGTAAGACCAAAAAATGTAAGTTGCATCCATGGGGCAAGTGAGAAGACCACAAGATCAGAATGTTTGTTCCTGAACTTTATACCAATTGAGTGTGTGGAAACAAAAAAAAAATTTGCTAGAAAGAGAACTGTATTGGGGCAAATTTTGGGACTTATAAACGGGGGGGGAAAAAAGGGAAGTTTTGTTGTTATGAAAAAAAAGAATTCAGTTTGAGTGGCAGGGGGTGGAGAGTTGAGATGTCTTTATTATTTGCGGGGAGGGTGGTGGGGTGGGGGGGGGGGGGGGGGTGGTTTAGGAGGGAGGAATGATAGAGTTTAATATATTATAAAAAATTTAAAGATTACCCCGATGGGATGTGTAGGATTTTTTTTTTTTTTTTATTTTTTTTTTAAATATATACTCTCTTTGTGTTTAAAAACAATGATATTTTGTTTTTTAAATTTCCAAATTTTTTTTTTCCCAAAAAAATATTAAGGAAGCTTTCTTAAAATTTTTTGTTTTTAGGTACGCCCCCCCCCCCCCCCCCCCCCCCCCCCCCTTTTTCCTTCCTAGGCCCCTTTTCCATTCTTTTTGTTATGATCCAGTTAGGGTTAAATTGAAAAGGTGAAGGTGAGGGGGCTTTTGTGGGTGTAGTGTGGGTGGTATGTGTGTGTGTGTTGTGGGTATGTGTGTGTGTGTTTGTGTGTGGGTGGTGTGTGTGTGTGGTGTGTGCGTGCGTGTGTGCGTGTGTGTGTGTTGTGTTGTGTGTGTGTGGTGTGAGTGGGGGGTGTTATTAGAGTGAAAAAGATTTAAAACAGAGAGAGAGAGGAAGAGGAGGATGGAGGGGGAGGAGGGGGAGGAGAGAAGGGGTGGCGGGGGGAAGGGGGGGGGAGAGGGGGTTGGAGAGAGAGAGAGAGACAGAAAGAGAGAGAGAGGAGAAGGAGAGAGAGGGAGAGAGGGGGGAGTATGTTTTGTTGGTTTTTTACCCGATTTAAAGTGTGGGTGGGGGGGAAAGATAGATTGTTGTGAACGTGTTTGAGAGGATTTTGTTTTTAGCTCATGGGGTTTTTGATGGTATGGATGGTTGTCTTTGACACCCGGTGCGGTTTTTGTACGGGGCGGGACAGTCAGTTGTATCCCTTTTTTAAAACTGAGGTTTTAAAATTGTTTTATTGGGAAGTTTTTATTTTAAAATTCTTAAAAGTAATATTGGTATATTTATTTTATTTAGGATGGCAGTTTGCTTTGTGTATGTCTGGGGGGTTTTGTAAAGGTTCAGTTTAAACCCCTTTTTCTGTATTGGGTGGCGCTTCGTTACTTCCCCTTGCTATGCGGTTTTGGGGGTTCGCTACTATGTAATTTTAACCCTTTAAATTTAAAAAAACAGTTATCAAAAAATGGGTTTTGGGGTGTTGTAAGGTGATTTTAGGTTTCCTCATGCCCCCCTCCCCCAGCAATCCTACTTTTGGGGGGTTTGTGTGTGTGTGTGGGGGGGGGGGGGGAGGGGGGGCTTTTATGTGAAATAAGGATAGAGAGGGTGCTATGGTGGGTGAGTGGGGGGGGGGGGGAGATGTCTATACTGTTGTGGGTCGTTTTAGAGTCAAACCTGGAGGAGCCATGATAATTGATTAGTATGTTGTGAGGTGTGTGTTTGTGTGTGTGTGTGTGTGTGTGTGCTGTCTGTGTGGGTGTTTTAGAGGGGGGTATGTTGTTTTTGGGTGCGTGGTTGGGTGGGGGGAGTGTGTTTACATAAGTTTTTGTTGCAGTGCTGCGAAGCCCAATTAAAAGGCGAAAATTCTTTTTTTTAAAAAAACATGAAGTGTGTGGGTGGTGTGCCTGATTTTTTTTTTGCGTATATATTTTTATTATATTTTATTTTTATTATTATATTATATATTTAATTATAAACAAAGCTTGTCTTTGTCTTAGATTGAAGAAAAAGGGGGGGATACGCATTTATATGCAGTGGAGATAATTCTGCTTAACTAACGTATGTCTTGAGTGGGTGGAGGGGAAAAAAAAAATAATGCTTCTCAAAATGAGCCTTCAGCAAGCTTATATTCTCCAAGGGGGAGAGACATCCTCCAATAGGGAGGGAAACTCACTAACATATAACTCCTGGTCATATACCGATATTTCGAAACTTGGTGGTTTCTCCTCAGTGACCGCGGAAAGTGGTAATTTACCCCCTCTGCCTTTTCAGTTTTAAGAAGAATGCAATCCCAGAAAAGGCTGGTGTGCAATACTGTAGTATGTTTGTTGAGTTTTCAAAAAACCAACCAAAGGTGCCATCTAAGAAGCAAAAGAAAATCATGAAAGAGCAAAACAAGCTACATTTTCTTGTGAAAAGTAGAAAATATAAAAAGATATCCTCTAAGACACAAGTGCTGAGGGCCAGTTCTTGGAATGAATCCGCAAGGGACTAAAATACAACAAACTAATAAATTCCAAGGATAAGTACCGAGCACCGTTCCAGCAACTTACAGAGCAGCTTGGTGTTGCAATGACTGCAAGAAATATTGAATTATAAACAAAGCTTGCTATTATGTCTTAGATTGAAGAAATAGGGGGAGATACGCATTCATACCTGCAGTGGCAGATAATTCTGCCTAACTAACAGTATGTGCTTGAGTGGGTGGATGGGGAAAAATAAAATAAATACTTCTCAAAATGAGCCTTCAGCAAGCTTATATTCTCCAAGGGGGAGAGACATCCTCCAATAGCGAGGGAAACTCACTAACATATAACTCCTGGTCATATACCGATATTTCGAAACTTGGTGGTTTCTCCTCAGTGACCGCGGAAAGTGGTAATTTACCTCCTCTGCCTTTTCAGTTTTAAGAAGAATGCAATCCCAGAAAAGGCTGGTGTGCAATACTGTAGTATGTTTGTTGAGTTTTCAAAAAACCAACCAAAGGTGCCATCTAAGAAGGAAAAGAAAATCATGAAAGAGCAAAACAAGCTACATTTTCTTGTGAAAAGTAGAAAATATAAAAAGATATCCTCTAAGACACAAGTGCTGAGGGCCAGTTCTTGGAATGAATCCGGAAGCTTTGTTTATAATTCAATATTTCTTGCAGTCATTGCAACACCAAGCTGCTCTGTAAGTTGCTGGAACGGTGCTCGGTACTTATCCTTGGAATTTATTAGTTTGTTGTATTTTAGTCCCTTGCGGATTCATTCCAAGAACTGGCCCTCAGCACTTGTGTCTTAGAGGATATCTTTTTATATTTTCTACTTTTCACAAGAAAATGTAGCTTGTTTTGCTCTTTCATGATTTTCTTTTGCTTCTTAGATGGCACCTTTGGTTGGTTTTTTGAAAACTCAACAAACATACTACAGTATTGCACACCAGCCTTTTCTGGGATTGCATTCTTCTTAAAACTGAAAAGGCAGAGGGGGTAAATTACCACTTTCCGCGGTCACTGAGGAGAAACCACCAAGTTTCGAAATATCGGTATATGACCACGAGTTATATGTTAGTGAGTTTCCCTCCCTATTGGAGGATGTCTCTCCCCCTTGGAGAATATAAGCTTGCTGAAGGCTCATTTTGAGAAGCATTTATTTCATTTTTCCCCATCCACCCACTCAAGCACATACTGTTAGTTAGGCAGAATTATCTGCCACTGCAGGTATGAATGCGTATCTCCCCCTAGTTCTTCAATCTAAGACATAAGAGCAAGCTTTGTTTATAATTCAATATTTCTTGCAGTCATTGCAACACCAAGCTGCTCTGTAAGTTGCTGGAACGGTGCTCGGTACTTATCCTTGGAATTTATATATATATATATATATATATATATATATATATATATATATATATACTTATTCTTTTGCTGAAGCACAGTCAAAGCCTATTATTTCTTTTTTCGCACTACAGAAATAGTTTATTATAATCAATGGCAGCTCCTGTGTTTCCCTTCGCTGACTTTCATCTGGACGTTCATCTCAGGTCTTTGAGAAAAGAAACTGGCCTGTGCATTGATCTTTTGTTGTTGTTCTTGTTCTTGTTGTTGCTCTTGTTGTTGTTGTTTAGAAAGAAGCAGTCCGTGAAGCTAAGAAAACAAACAAACAATGTTGATTTTGGTCTATTGGATGAGGGCAGTTGGTTGAGAGGCCACTAGTCCCAGGTCCCATTCTCTTTATGGTTAAGATTCAGGACTTCATCTTTTTCTTCACGCTTTCCTTGTCGCCCACTCTCTGCTGATTCTTCAAGTATCAGTTTCTTCGCCATCATATTTTTTATCTACTTTGCATGTTTTGTTGAATTTAATCCACTGGTCCGCGTGCCACGTTGACCATACCTTTCATATCTATTGTTGTAGGCGTTTCTTTCTCAATCTCTCTAACTCTCTGCTTCTCTATCTGTCTCTCTGTTGAACATAACTATTTCAGAAATGTCCGAATGTTTATTTGGCAACCCTTTTGTTGAGATAAAATTGCTTTGAACCACACCATTCGAAAGAGCATGTGTGTGTGTGTATCTGCACCCTATGAGTGTGTGCACATCTGTAAGGGACGGGGGTGGGGTGGGGAAGGTGGGAGGCGGGGGAGAAGTTATGGACGAGAAATTTGGAATGTTGGAACTTCGGTTAGGGATTGAAATTAAGAATCAATCTTTTATCTGGAAGTTCAGTTCGTATGTATACATGCACGCACCTTCCGTGTTGTGTGTGTGTGTGTGTGTGTGTGTGTGTGTGTGTGTGTGTGTGTGTGTGTGTGTGTGTGTGTGTGTGTGTGTGTGTGTGTGTTGTGTGCGTGCACGTGAGTATGCGTATGTGTGTGTGTGTGTGTGTGTGTGTGTGTGTGTGTGTGTGTGTGTGTGTGTGTGTGTGTGTGTGTGTGTGTTTGTGTCCAACTTCTGTCAAGGCATCCATTGGTAGTGGTTGAAGAAAGGGAGCTGACGGGGAATGGAACTCTGGTTGTGAAAGGGACCATTGCTTAAAGAAAGATGGCCGGTTGAGGACGAGGTAGGGGGAAATAATTGTTTAGAGAGGGAACTGGCTGAAGAGGGGCACATACTGATTGATAAAGGGGCATAGGCTGAGGAAGGGTAGCAGGTTAAGAAAGGGGATCTGGTCGAGGAAGAGTAGCCGGCTAAGGACCAAGGCAGCAGGGAGGGGGGGGGGGGAGGGGGAGTGGAGGAAGTGAACTGGGTGACGAGACAGAATAGACTGATGATGGGGAACTGGTTAAGGGAGGGTACAGGTGGAGGACGGGTAGCCGATTGAGGGCGAGGGGGAAATGGCTGAGGAAATGAAGTGGCAATTATAAGAGGATGCATAAATTAATGTGGAGGAGCTGCTTGAGAATAGGGCACAGGTTAAAGAACTGGAACTGAGTGGAAAGAAAGGGGTGGGGGCGCTGGACGAAGATCTCAAGTAAAAAGGTGCACAAGTGGGGTGTGTGGGACACACACACACACACACACACACACACACACACACAAACAAGCACGCGCGTGCGCACGTCGATTAGAAAGAAAACAGCACTGGTCCATCAAACAATTGAACCAAAACCATCCTCAGTCTTTGTTGTGTCACCCATGCCAAGCAAGAAGACTTTACGTGTAGTGAGAATCTTTTAAGATGTTCACAAATTTTGCCTTTTAGGCGTATGTGTATTTTTTGTTTTGTTTTGTACTTTAATCTTGTCAAAATGCATTTGAAACTGGACTAAATCGCAAGTAAAACTACACAGCATCTTTTTTCAGAGCACGAAAATTGCGTTTATCATTATAAGCAACCCCTATTCTTATCAAACTTTATACTATATATTCATGTCATATCTTTACTTGAAATGTTTTCTTTGCAGAATCTTTAATGTCTTGAAACTTTCCTGTGAAAAAGTTAGCCCTGTTTCATTTTCCATGACAATAATATTTCTATATCAAACAGTTTCATCTTTTAAAAATAAAATGAATCGTTATAAAATGTTGCCACTTTATTTCACTACGCATGATTTGGAACTTACCCATGCTGTTGTCATTGCTTCCTGCGTTTTACAAATTTCCTTGCTTTCATACTGTATTCTTTCCTGCGTTCTGAACTGCTGAAATAGTTCAGTAAATTGACCGCTATTTCCATCATCTTTGATGAGTTAAAAGCTACAGAAAATATACAAAGCACACTCCTGGTTATAGCAATCGCTGATTTCAGGTGTTTTGTTTTTCAAATCTAGTCGTTATATGTAAGTGTCTGCATTAAAGTCAGTGTGCGTGAGTATAAGTGAGAATACGAGAAAGCCCACGGGTGCGTGCGTGCGTGTGTGTGTGTGCGCACGCGCATGCGTGCGTGCTTGTGTGTGTATGTGTGTGTGTGCGTGCACGTGCAGTGCTTGCATGGTATGTGTATGTCTGTCTGTCTGTCTGTCTGTCTGTCTGTCTGTGTCTTCAATCATTAAAACATGAATTATTTCATTTGCGTTTTGACAGCAGTGACATAGGCAAGATTTGTCAGCTACCCAACTCCCATGGTCTCTCCTCACTCCCTGTCTCCTGCCTCCTCTTTCCCATCCTTCATCCTCCGCTCCACATTCCTCCATGCTGGTCCTTCCCACTTCCATTTCTCACCCCTTCCTGCAGTCATTCACCTCATGGTAAAGCCGGAAATTAGAGGCACCCATACAGAGTCTGGGTCAGTTCCACAGACAGCATGCAAAATCAGAACACCCGGTTCCGTGCCTGGTGTAAGTCTCAGTCACAGACGGTGAGGGAGCTGAGAACTTCGTAATCGATTCCTCAGTAGACAGGAACCCATTGAAAGAAAAATGAAGAGGAGAAAGAGAAGAAAATTGAACACTGGAGCTAAACGAGGGGAAGTAATGAAATGGACGATCTTAATTTCAGACCTCTTGTCGTCTGTCACGGAGAGGACAATGTTAAGTCTGGGCAGCACAAAGTTCAGCTCCAACGTGTTTCTTGTCTGCCTCATTTTCCATACCCCGTCGTGCAGTTGCTGCTGAAAAGTTGTATTGGCCAACAATGTCCTGTCCTGTCACATTCCCAGCACAGGCACTTCTTACGGTTTGTACTAGGTCATTTGGTTGTGGAAGAGAGAGAGAGAGAGAGAGAGAGAGAGAGAGAGAGAGAGAGAGAGAGAGAGAGAGTGAGAGTGTGTGTGTGTGTGTGTGAGAGAGAGAGAGAGAGAGAGGAGAGAGAGAGAGAGAGAGAGAGAGAGAGAGAGAGAGAGAGAGAGAGAGAGAGAGAGAGAGAGAGAGAGAGAGAGAACGTTTTCATAATATTATTACGTTACAATCATGACAAGTTTTGGGAGAATCCCACAGGTACACACACACACGCACGCACGCACGCACGCACGCACGCACGCACGCACGCACGCACGCACGCACGCACGCACGCACACACACACACACACACACACACACACGCATGCACGAACGCACGCAATCACGCACGCACGAATTCACACACACACACACACACAGACACACACACACACACACACACACACACACACACACACACACACACACACACACACACACAGAGGCGAATATACCGGACAATACAAAGTTCAGCTCCAATGTTTTTCACGTTTAATCATCTAAACAAAAGGAAGAGAGTGTGGGTCTCTGCGTCTACATCCTCTGAGTTGTTTTGCTCTGGGCAGAGAGATCTTTAGTCCAAAAACTACTTGTGGCTTAGATAACATAGCCAAATTAATTGGGTACGTAGGTAGGCTCGATCACCTTTTGTGATGGCTGACACTTGTGTGAGCTGATATTCCTTGATAATGCACAGTGTTTACTTTCGTATCTGGATGGTTCCTATTCCTCAAACACGTACGTTTGAATTTACTCATTTTTCATTGTATACACTGATCAATTTTGACTGCAAGTCATGTACGCTGTGCACTAGCCATACGGCAGAAGATGCCATGTTTCCATGGTATAATTAAGAGGAGTTACTGGAGATGGTACGAAAATTGCCCCCCCCCCCCACTCTCTCTCTCTCTCTCTCTCTCTCTCTCTCTCTCTCTCTCTCTCTCTCTCTCTCTTCTCTCATTGTTCGATGACTCACATGGAAGATCGGACGCCGAATATTCTCTCAAACCTTCAGATGCTGTTTTGACCATTTAACAAATGGGGGTCAGGATCAATTGGCAGAAACAAATGCGTCAGTTGTGCTATGTTGACCACAACGTTTTTGTGCTCATCTTGTTTTGACAAGTCAGTGGACACGTTGCATTGCAAATTAGACTGGGTTAGAAACATGTTTCACAGAAAAAGAAATTAACTCATCCTTTTAACATCTGACTATCCGAAAAGAAAACAACACATAAACCATCGGTCATAAGGTCAATCTCTGGCATGTATTAGCCGCAAGTATGACATCTACTCAGGGCATTACATTATGATTGACTCACATACAGTCATTCAACAGCTCATGCTTCACATTCTTGAATTCAGTTAAAGAAGCAGAGTGCACAAGACACAGAAGCAGTTCATTCCGTGCAGTGAGTCAGGGAAAGAAAACAGATTTTTCTTTTTTACTGATAGTGTTTGTTGTCAATGTCGAAAATGGCCGTAAACAAGGTTTGAAAGCTGAGTGGAATTGGTATAAAGATGCAAAGATGTGATAATACAATATACAACCTACTGGCTACAACCCTGTCACACACCGCGTTCGCACGTACTCGTTCACGAACTCAGGATGCTAACTCCATGCACACGCATCTACTCCACTCGTACGAAAGAGCACTAACGGGCCGAATTCTAGTTTTACCACACTCTCTTTCAATATAATATTCATCAAAATCAAAGTGAACAAATATTAATGTATCTCTTTCAAGTTACATATTTTACAACAACACAATTCCGTTCTTTCCAAGTTTTCATTTTTTGCAAACAATACAATTCCAAATTGGAAATGAAATGAGGCAGGGAACAGTAAACAATAAACAGTAAACAAGTGGGGTAACGTTTGCTCCCATAAGAAAGCCTAACACAGAGTAACTTTTATTCAAGACTGGCACAGTCTTTTAAACTTGAATAAAGTCAGACAAATACAAAGACGAACAATCTAATAGTGGGGGAAAAAAACAAGCGCAGGGCAACAACTCAACTGTCTTCATAGCAATGACTTGGCAAAGATTTGGACTTAGGGTTGGGGGGGGGGGGGGTTGAAGATGTAGAAACTGGGAACATGAAATTAAGAAAATATATTACAGATATGAAAACTCTTCACTAGCTGCATAAGGGAACCATCGCAATCCTTCTTGAAGGCAGATATATTTGTATTGCCTGCTCCGAGGCCTTTCGTCCGCTGGGTCGGAACTCATCAGGGAGACACGGCTGTGCCAGTCTTGAATAAAAGTTACTCTGTGTTAGGCTTTCTTATGGTAGCAAACGTTACCCCACTTGTTTACTGTTTAATACAATTCCAGTTCTTTCAGTTTTCCTTCTTTGCACAAGGTAGGACTAAATGTTGCTGAGATAAGAAGTCCACCTTTTGGACTTGTCAGGGGAGGCTGCTAACCTTTGGCTGGACGCTAAGGTGTTCTGAAAGAAACCCAAGGTCCCATAATTAATTTTTTAGAACGATTTCCTTTCTTTGTTTTTAACCCTTTCTCTCTTTTCTCTTCTTTTTCCTCTTCCACACACAAAATCATACATAAACACGAACAGATACTCACGAAGCATCTCTGTTTCTTCAAACCACCCCTACCTACAGTTGGGGTTAACAAGCGAAATTTTCTCAAGAAAATTGATATTAACTCTAATATTTTTTTACTTTTCTTTTCAATGATATACGATTGTCACACGAATCAATCACGAATCATTCACGAATCAGATTATCATTCGAGATGTGTCCATTACATTTACACGACACTTACTCTTTTTTTCTTTAAAAAAAATCACGAAATCCCCAACTGACAACTTACTTCTATGGAACAAGCACTACACTTATGCCCTAGCAGACTTCTGCCTGCGACTACACTCTAGACCACACACAGGTCACTTGACATTTCCGACCTCTCACAGGTCACAGGACTCAAGTCCTATTATACCAACCCCAAGGGTTGTTATGCCTATCAGGCGATGCTACAGACCAATCCTGGGGCCGTACTTATATCTCGTCGGTAAACTTACTTCTACAACGAGATTAACCACTATTTTGGTGATCATCATCAGAACCATGAGACTGTCACTACAGTGGACGTAGCTGCTGTAAACATCGTGATTTGTGTGTGTGTGTGTGTGTGTTACTTTTGCCCAATCACCCTCTGATAGCGGTCAGTGCAAGTCGTGGACTTTGCATTAAAGAAAATCCACCTCTTCTTGCTTCTCGTGGAATCGAGCTTCACGTGCTTTCTATTCCCGCTGCTTTCATTTCCGGTGTCTGCAGAGCGCTCGGTAACCCATGAAACGAGGGAAGACATTGGAGAAGATTGGCTGGTTGTTGGGCTTCACGGATCCAAAAACAATTCTAGTCTTTTTTCCCCTCCTTTTATAGACAGGAGGCGGTATGTTTCCCAGGCATTCTCTCTCTCTCTCTCTCTCTCTCTCTCTCTCTCTCTCTCTCTCTCTCTCTCTCTCTCTCTCTCTCTCTGTGTGTGTGTGTGTGTGTGTGTGTGTGTGTGTGTGTGTGTGTGTGTGTGGCGTGTTTCCATACTGAAACTTCCATATTTGTTTACTTTGGTGTGCATGTGTGTATAATATGCATCGTTTCGGGGTTCTTTGATGAGATACTTCTTATACTTCCCTTGCGTTAAAACGGCAACAATACCATACTTGTGCCCATCTTTGGGGTATATGAATACCTCTATAATGATATTTTGACTTACTACAAAACGTAAGGGAAAAATCATGTCACGTACACAAAATTACAATAAGCTAACAGTTTTTTTTTCTTTCAGATATACACATGGTACAGGTTTGCTTACAGATATCTGACATCAGTACCTGTGGTTTAGTTCATTTATCAAAGAAAATATATTAACTGAACTTGCTTTTCACCCATGTACGCAAAGTATCACACAGAGCACCTACTGTTAGGAATATACAGACACATTTCACGTGCAATCATTTTTTAACTGGTGATTGGTAGCATGAGTTTCAGTTTCAGTTTCATCAAGGAGGCATCACTGCGCGCAGTAGTCCATATTACTACACACCATCTGCTTAGTTTTGAGACCACACTGCGCATGATTTTAAGCTGAAGGATAAATGAATGAACTAAGATGAGAGAATTTAAGAAGAGGGTCTCGTGGTTACGACTTAGCAGATGTCTGACCTACACATTAGCCCAATGCTCTGGTCAGATCTTGAGTGCGTGCCTAATATTGGTTGTGTCTTTTTTGTCTTTTTTTAATGCATTCGACGTCGCCCTGCCAGCCAGCCAGTGTGTCTGCTCTCTCTCGTTTCCTTTAACTCCAGCATGTCCAGGACAGTACATCCATATGAGTTTCTCCAATGCAAGGCTGCGCATGAGTTCATTCCAAGCAGGGATTCCCATTTCACTCTTCACTTTCTGAAGTGGACTCATGGAGTCAGTCAATATCATGGTTTGTTGAGTTTCAAATTGGCTTGTTGATAAAAGCCAGTGGAGTGCTTGTGTTTCTACCTCCATTGTTAGACTTGAACTTGTTAAACTGTGCGTGCCACTGTCTCCTGGATATTTCAGCTATTTTGCTTCACTGTGTATCCCCTTCCTGACTTACCTTTGGTGACAAAACCGTCAGTGTATATTACAATATCATCTTCAGTGTAAAGGTCTTCTACCTGCATCTGAATGCTTGTGTTGGTTTTGCCTTCTGGCCATTCTCGACAATGTCTCCCACATTCTGGAGTGATGGCAATTTGGTAGAGGTGTTTCAAGTGGTCTGGATACTTTCCCCGTTCCTTCGTTTCTTTGAGTTCTGCTTACTGGCACACAAGCTGTATACTGTCTGCTGCCTGTTCCATCCATGAAGTTCCACGTCCTAGCCGAGTGCCTTTTGTTTCCTTGACCGCCGCATGAAGTGGGTTTAGGTGATTTTCAAGTACTCTGAAATATGCTTTCACCTGTTCTAGCCTGTGTCTTGCCTGCATTGAAGGAAGGTCGAGCAGGTATCGCATAGTTTCAATTGGTGTCTCCTCTGTGGTTCCCTGGATAAAATTCATTACCTCCATTTTGAATTCTTTCTAATTTAAGAAGACTGCTGTTGGACAGTGTTGTACGCCCTAATCGATAATCAGTTACACTAAATACATGTGGGTGATACAATCGGTAGAGATGGCGCTGTTCAATGCCTTTAGCTGCCATTGCTTCCATGGCAGATAGGCCTTTTTGCATTTAAGAGCAGTATTCTCAATATGCTTTCTAAAGGTTAGCATTCTGCCAAAGCATACACCCAAATAGCGTTGGTTGTCAGTTGATTTAATTGGTATTCCATTGAAGGAAATTGATGAGGGTACTTGTCCTGATGTCTGGGCTTTTGTAGGGTTGATGGACGATCCAGTTTCTTAACACAACTGAGCAATGTTATTCAACTGTTGCTGAACTGCTTTCGTTCTTTCTTGAGCATTCTTTGATGTTTTGTAGAACAGACCGTCATCTGCTAGTGTCAACACTCAAACAGTTCCGTTTCTGTTGAGGTCTGCAAGCCTTTAGTGTGAATATTGTATGAAACAGGAGAGAGAGGAGAACCTTGAAGTAATCCCATAGAAAGCTTATGACGCTCAGGTGTCTAATCTCCAAATCGTAGGATGACAGTTTGCTCCTGAAGTGCCACTGCTATCCATCGTGTAAGTGTCTTGCTGACTCCATAGTCAAGGTGTAGTTCCATGAGAAGCGAGAACTGGACTTCGTTGTATGCGCCTTCCAGGTCTATTGCAACACTCAGTATTTCTTCCTTTCTTTGGAATCCTTCGTATACTTCGTAGGCAAAAGCGCAGCATTTTCCCATGTACTTTTACCTGTTATGTAGCCTCCTTAATTTCATGGGAGGATTGGTCGACATTCAAGATCTCTTGGGAGTTTTCTTGCTGTGATTCGTTCCATGAGCTTTCCTGCAATATTTTGCATAGTTAGTATGCAAAAGCGTGAGCTGAAAGGTAACCTGCAACGTCAGTCAATAATTATAAAGTATTAGAAAAGAGGCATAAGTAGTTTGTAAATTGATCATTTTAAAAAATCCAAACTATTTTTTTCAGAAAAGGAAGTCATGCAATAAAAATGAAGTGAACAATCTCTCTGTCTCTGTCTCTGTCTCTGTCTCTCTCTCTCTCTCTCTCTCTCTCTCTCTCTCTCCTCTCTCTCTCTCTCTCTCTCTCTCTCTCTCTCTCTCTCTCTTCCCGGGGTCAAAGGTGATCTTTGGACTGACGGTTGTGTGCTGGTGAGCTCCGTGTTCTTTTCTCAAATTAAGTATCTTGCAGTCTTTCTTCAAGGTAGAAATCTTGTGTGCTGTTATATCGTGCATCATGCCTGCCTCTCCTTTATTGTTTAGAGCGGTGTGTGGAGGATTCCTTCCAGTGTATATAAATTTTATGTTCAAACGGGCAAAATTCAAGGCCGCCATGTTTGTGAAAGTGTTGACCCTGCGAAACAGGAGTGACGGTGTTGTGACAGGTGTGCTCCTCTTTCTTTTGTACATGGGCAATTTGATTCATCAGTGTGGTGACATCGAGTTGAATCCCGGACCTCCTAAACTGGATAATCAGAGACAAACAAGGATGACGAGTGGTGGTCAACGAAGACAAAGTACAGAAAAACAACAGGTGAGAAACTGACAGCCGGAGATCCTTCACTGAATGATATTGTTTCCATGTTATCAGATTTTGAACACCAAATTTGAACGACAAAATTTGATGACATGAAAAAGGATTTGGCAGAACTGAAAGCGTCATATTCCGATTTAAAGCAAGAACTTCGCGACATAAAGAATGCTACTGACAATCTAAGAACAGAAAACGAACTTTTGAAAGAAGAAAACGACACATTAAAGCAGAAGATAGACAATCTGGAGAAAAAGACAGACGATTTAGAAGGTCGTTCAAAAAGGAATAACTTGATTATCTATGGTATTCCTGGGAGAGAAAAAGAAACCTGGCAAAACTGTGAGGATCTGATCACCGACATGATAACGGACAAATTAGAATTATCAGATACGATCTCTTTTGATAGGGTACATAGGTTGAACGCAAGTGATAAATCGCCAATTGTTGCAAGATGTACATTCTACAAAGATAAAGAGAAAACTCTCAAAGAAAAGCGAAAATTAAAAAGGATCTGATATTTTCATCGGCGAAGATTTCTCCTGGAGAGTCAGGGAAACAAGAGGAAATTAGCGCCTTTCCTTAAGTCAGCCAGAGAGCAAGGTAAGAGAGCCACCATGGTTTTCGATCACTTAGTGATTGAAGGAAAGAAATATGTACTGGACACTGATGAGAGCCTGAAATTGTCCACCTAGGATTTCGGCCGGTCCTGTGTAACCAGCGCAATCTCTAACCTAGCAGGTTATTTTACAACAGAGAATCCGTTTAAGGTGACACCGGCTACAACTTGTTCACGGACTGGAAATAGGCCATCCACCCAACCTGTTTTGTGTGACAGTGAAGTGGTTCGTGCGGAGGGGAAGGGTGGGTGTGTGCTGATCTTGCCGGTGACAGTCCAACATGTGTGTTGTCAAATGAGCACGTGAGACACGCAGCAGAGAGTAAAACCATTTCATCTCGTGTCCAGCATGTCACTTTATTCTCCGTGTTTATGACACAAGCGTGTGACGCTCGTGACACAATTCGCATGAATGAGAAAGCGAGTGTGATTGATTGTAAAGATGAAGGTTTTGGGAATGATGCCATGGTGTCAGAAGAAAGCACAGATTCTCTTTTTTGTTCAACCATTTCTTCTAATGCATGTTAAAAATGTTTTGATGAAGGATGACTATTTGATGACAAAGGAAGATTATGGGAAATACTCAGTCGATGACGATGTTATGTATATGCCTGTAGATAATATGTCCAACACTGCACATGAGAAAGATGTTCTGAGGGCATTAGATATTGTAGGCAGAGGGGGAGCGTGTGCTGAAGATAGGATAATGGAGAGGCTAGGGTGTAGTGATGACATGATAAGGAAAGGAAATGGGAATAGAAAGGATAAGACAGGGGGGAGAAGGTGGGAGTAGGAATGACATGACAAGGGAAGGGAGAGGGAGTAAATGACTATTTGGCATGTGAAATTGAAGAAGAGGATAACAATAATCAACTGGATGAAAATGGAGCTGATATAGATGATACGTTTAGTTCTGCGAATTCTGTAAATATGGGTACATGTTTGGATAAATGTCTTTTCTTCATTGGAATGTGTGTGGATTGCTTTCAAAACTTGAGGATATAGATTTTGTTGAGTTCATTTCTTCATTCGATTTTGTATGTCTTGTAGAAACTTTTCTTGAAAAGTTTGAGTCTAGTTTTTTTTAAAGAGCATGCGTTATTTGTAAAACCAGCTGTTAAGCTGGCACGACATGGGAGGTGTTCGGGAGGCATTGTCTGTCTTGTACGTAAACCTCTAGTTCCCCACATACGCTATATTGATGATGATAGTGATCTTTGTATGTATTTTGTATTAGATAAAGAATTCTTTCAGTTTTATAAAAACATTGTTTGTTTGCACATATGTACCTCCTCAACATTCACCATATTATTCTACATACGATTGTGATAATGGGATTAGTATACTTGAAGAAAGTCTTGTTGACAAGATGTTTTGTTTGATGATGCTCATGTAATACTGTGTGGTGATTTGAATGCAAGAACTTCCGATTTTTCCCCCTGATTACTTTGATGAAAGCAGATTGCATGACAATTATACAAAACATTCTTTAGACCAGAAGAAAAGAATGTCCCATGATACAGTAATGAATTCTTACGGTAAAAAATTGCTGGACCTCAGTACGGCTTTGGGATATGTATTTTAAATGGTTTATGTCATGGTGATGAAAATGGTCAGTATACATATGTAGCCGATCAAGGGTGCAGTGTGAATGATTATTTCTTAACTTCCACATCTTTCTTTGATAGCGCGTGCGAGTTTATGACTCTAAGTGTCCTTGACAGATTAGAATTAGATCATTTGCCTCTTTTGTTGTGCTTTAATAATCAAACACGAATCACTTCCATCAGGAATTCTGTGAATAAGAGTAAAAGACATGTTCATTGATAAATATAAATGGATTTCATCATATGAGCAGACATTTTTGACTCAAGAACTCGAATAAAAGTAAAAAAAGAGTTAGAAGTTGCCACAGACTTAATCAATGTTGATGTTAACATAGCGATAGATATTTTTAAAACCAGATTATTAAAGACCAGGCAGGACATATGAGAAAACGAATACCGATACATAAACAGTCAAGCAAAGGATGGTTTGACCATGAATGCAAATCAAACAAACGAAAAGTGAAAAGACTTCATAGATTGTTTAAGCGTTCACTGGATAAAATGACCGAATTAGATTTTGTATAGCTAGAAGAGAATATAAAAACATGATTATGAGGAAGAAGGAGGAACGAAATGAATCAATGTTAAAAGAACTGCTTGACTCTGTTAAATGCCAAAAGACATTTTGGGAAACGGTTAAGAAATTCTCTCGTAAAGAAACACAGCCCCAAAACAACTATCCATTGATCAGTGGTTTGGTCATTTTAAGATATTGTTAGATAGAGAAACACATGATTTTTCCAGATTATGATACAGTAGATGATGGTGATGAGATATATGACAGGCCAATATCTAGGGACGAAGTAATGATAGCAGTTAGAAAGCTGAAGAATGGTAAATCGGCTGGACCTGATAATTTAATCGGAGAGTGCTTTAAGAACGCAGGAGAGCCAGTGTTAATGTTTTTAGTGAAATTATTTAACCATTTATTCAATAATGGAATCTATCCAGATGACTGGACTGAGTCAACTATTATACCACTTTTTAAGAAAGGCGAAGTCAATATATGAACAACTACAGAGGTATATCATTGTGTAATATAGTAGTTAAGTTATATAGCTCAATAATCAACAGCAGATTACAAGAGTGGGTAAATTTAAATAACATAACTGGGGAACATCAAGCAGGGTTTAAGAGGGACTACTGTACGACAGACCATATATTTACATTGCTAGCTGCCATTCAGAAACAGTTTTCAAAGAATCAAAAGTTGTATGTTCCATTTGTAGATTTTTAGAAAGCTTTCAACTCCATTTCTAGAAATTTGCTATGGCCTGTGTTGCTAAAAAATAGTGTCAGTGGTAAATTATATAGATGCATTAAGAGTATGTATAGAGATGTAAAGGCTAGGATTAGAAGTGGGGGTAAATTATCAGATGTTGTGAATTGCACAAGGGGAGTAAAGCAAGGTGATGTTTGCAGCCCGATTCTCTTTTTGTTGTTCGTCAAAGAACTTGCACTAGAAATTATAGAAAATGGCAAACATGGTGTGTCCTTTGAATTGATAGAATTGTTCATATTACTTTTGCGGATGATATTATCTTGTTATTTAATATCAGTTGTTGGCCTACAAAGACAGTTGATAGTTTGTATGCAGCTGCAATGAGACTGGAGCTAAAAGTGAATATGGAGAAAACAAATATCATTGTTTTTCGCAAGGGTGGATATCTGGCTAGACATGAACACTGGATGTATGGAAATGAGCCAGTAAAAGTAGTAAACGTATATAAGTATCTGGGTATATTCTTTTCAACCAGGCTGGGTTTTACCTATGCATGTAGAGATATAGTTAACAGAGCAAAAGAGCTGTTCTAATTATACTTAAGGTGATGTATAAACTTGACTGTAGTTCGTTTAATATATTTAAAAAGTTATTTGATTCACAAGTTCAATCAATTTTACAATATGGGGCTGAAATATGGGCTTTCGAAAGTAGCAATGTTATCGAAAAGCTGCATTTGTTTGCCATGAAACGCTTTTTGAACGTCGACAGTCGCACTCCTAATGATTTGGTATATGGAGAAATAGGGAGATATCATATCTATATTAAACTCATACGTTAAATGCATCAGTTACTGGCTAAAATTGACAAGGATGGAAAATTACAAGTTACCATTTAAAGCGTATTAAAGTGTTATATCATCTTGATATTAATGGAAAGAAGACGTGGGCCACAAATGTTCGTAAGTGCCTATATTCTAATGGTTTGCTTTTGTATGGGATAACAAGGTGTCGAAAATATTGCAGCCTTTATTAAATGCTTTAACAAAGGATCATTGATTGTAGGTGGCAAGACTGGCATAGTCACATGCACACCAGCGACCGATTTGCTGAATATAGGGCATTTAAGACAACACATCTTGTGGAACCGTATGTTGACATTGCTATGAATAGATATGTTAAAAGTGCTCTAACAAAACTAAGATTTGGTGTTTCAGATATAGCCAGCCACCGATTTAGATACAGTGGAAAAGCAGATGAAGTTATGTGTCGCTTGTGTCATGTTTCTAAGGAAGATGCCATTCATATTATTCTGTGTTGCCTGTTCTTCATGATTTGATGATAAGATATATTCAGCCCAAGTTTTATAATGACCCATGTCAGTTCAGATTTAATCTACTTATGGCATGTAGAAATGAGTGTGTATTATCTAATGTAGCACTATTCACTTATAAAGCTTTAAAACGTTTGTGTATTGCTTCAACATAAAAAAGTGCTATTGATGGACCACAGACCAATGCATTTTTTTTCTTCTCTGTTTTGCTTTGTTTTGCTTTCTTTATTTTTGTTTAGTACATGACAAATGCTTTATGACCAGTGTCTAAATTCCATGATATGTGTCACGACCCACCCCTGGAGGTCTGCCCTGACAGGATCGGTCTAGGTGGGAGTGAAGGGAGTGACTGACCTCACACGCCCCCCAAGAGACCACACAATAAAGATTACGATACAACACCCCATTTATTCACACCAGCAAAATAAGCATTCCAACACACACAACATGCACAATCACAATCAAGCACTCCAACGCACACAACATGCACAATCACAATTTCAAGCACTCCAACACCCAAACATGCACGATTATAAATAAACATTTCACCATACGACGTACACAATCACAATTACAGCATTCCAGCACATAAAACATATACACAATTAAAAGAAACATTTCCAGCATCGCCCCTTCTAACACCATGGAGTGCTCCACACCCCTGCCTCTGTCAATCTACGGGAGCCCCCCTGTCGCACTAGGTGCTCCGAACCGGGTCGGTTTCTCGCAGGGATCGCTAAAGCCGACACCCTCGACTCACAAGCAGGCAGTGAAGAGCGCGTCCCGGAGGGGGGGGGGGGGGAAACGGGGCGCTGTTACTGGAGGTCCTGGAGGGGGGTCAGGCCGGGCCCGTCAAGACGGCGGGCTCCTCTACCAGTCCCCGTCCCGACCCGGGCGTGGCCTCGACCAGCGCGGGCACCACCCAAAGTCCGTGGTCTCAGCCAAGCGTGGCCTCAACCAGCACGTGGCACCATCCAGTCCGTGGTCTCAGCCAGAGCGTGGCCTCAACCAGCACCGTGGCACCATCCAGTCCGTGGTCTCAAGCCAAGCGTGGCCCCCAACCAGCACGTGGCACCATCCAGTCCATACTCCGGTGAAGCCCCCGGGGAGGGGGGAGGGAAACGTAGCTGGGAGGAGAGAAAAAGGGAGGGAAGGGAAAAGAAGGAAGGGGGAAAGGGAAAAAGGGTACTGGAACCCCGCCGTCAGTACAGTCGACCCATGCTGGTCAAATCTTAACAGCCACTCGCATGAGGGGCGAGGGAAGTCTACTAAACGCACACAGTAAATCCATCGAATCGGGAAATGTTCCTAGGGTCCTTCTCCCCACGATGAAAGGTAAAAGACTGCATTAATCAACAGGTTATAAACAAATTAAATTTACTTCACCCTTCTAAACTCACGTTTAACATTTGCCTTTCTTAGGAAATAATTCAACACAGCGACCTTTCGCTTATAACCGCCACCACATTTGCAAATAAATAATTAAATGGCAAAATTGTCACATTTTTAGCCCACATTTCAAAAACAACACAAATCTCCAACCACGCATCCGAACGACAAATCATGCGTACGCACGCTCGCGAACATAAAATCGTTCTCCTTGCTCACACAAAACAGAGGGTGGCCGAAGGAAAAAGAGTCCGGCGAAGTGACAGGGGCGGACGAAGCGAGACCAAGCAAGTTCCAACCCTGAATCACCAGGTTTCTTCCCATCCCCACCGACTACCGCATCACCAGATGCATAAACAGGAGAAAGAATTTTGGAAATAATTTAGAATGGCCAGGTTAAAGATTGAATTAACCAGAGAAAAGGTCTCAAACAATATTTCTCTTAAAATTTCGAAAACAAAGAAAATTGCGCAAAAGAGAAAAATAAGCCGGCTAACAACAACAAACCAAAACAAACAAACCACAAAAACTGATGCTTACCAGCTACCCGTGGGTGACCCAGAAGAGGCGGTCAAACGACTCTCTCTGCCCTCTGTCCAGTCGAGGGGACAGAGGCACAGGTGCGGAAACAGAAGAAGCGATGCCCCCCCTCCTACAGGCCGACTGCAGGAATTGAAAGTACCGACTGTACTTTCGATGATACGGTGAAGAACCAAGACTGGAGCAGGCGCTCCCAGAGACACTTCCGCTCGGTGAAGAGCTAACCTCCCTCAGCAATGGGGGCAACATGCCATGCTGCGTCACAGAGTGAGCATACTTCAAACTAAAAAAAATGAAGCACGTGCACAGGTAAAAAGACAGGCGAGAGGCCGATAGACAGCAAGTTCGAGAGAAAGGTACCGGCCACCGTGAACCGGGCCAGGATGAATAGCACGGGCAGTGAATTAGAGAGAGAGAGAGAGAGAGCAAACCGAAGTTAAAGCTGAACACACCAAGGTGCAACCGCACCACAAGCCACTTAAGGGACGGATACACGACAACAGCAACGACAATAAACAATGAATAATTCCGCCACCCTAATGGGTCAAACGTCGTAGGCCTCGTGACAAACTCGTGACAAACCCCCCTTCAAAAAAAAGCATCTGTTTCTCTGAGATATAGTGCTCCTTTGAACCTTGACGCATGTGCAAATTCACAACAATGGGACCGAACCCAACTCTCTGTGATCGACAGAGTACGAGGAATCCAATACAAACATTCTACGATAGAATCACCAGGGAAAAAACATAATACTACTTGATCAAACAACTAAGCAAACCTTCCAACCATGAAGTAACAATCCGAACCATTGGCGATTCACTACCGTTAACATCACTGAAGTGAAAACGTCACTACACCTGATACAGAGACCAAAAGGGGATATAACCCTAGTTGAGGGGAAGTGTCCCCCCCTGACCGTTTTTCCAATGTGCTGACTACGGAGCTCGGCTAAGATAGTCAGCATCCCGTATTACGGGAAACCCCTTGATATGACGAAAATGATCTGCAGTTCCCTGCCAAACTCATGAGTCGACGACTGACGGGCCCGGGATCCGGTCCAAGCACTGGAGAGGATGATGATCGCTCCCCCAGTACAAACTTCCGGCCGTACTTCTTCCTGGGCACGCCAGTGCGCGTCCAGATCTGCCGAGAGATTCAGCAACAGTAGGGGCATTCGATAGTCCTAAGCGGGACAGGCCTCTGGGTATCGACTCGCAGATTCTACCACTACCGAAGTGTAGCGGTGACCGCGATCAGATGGAGGATTAATGGGTCCCCCCGGGTCGACACCGACCTTGCTGAAGGGCTCCCCAACTAGAGGCACTGACCCTAGGGGAACACGCTTCAAGCGACCCTTAGGCGTTTTTCCGTTGCAGACAATCGCAACTGCGGCAGTACTGCCTAACCTGCAGTTCATCCCTGGCCAGAAGAAGTCCTGTCTTCCCTCGCTCGAGAGTCCGCTTGGAGTCCATATGACCTGCCATGGGGGAAATCGTGGGCCCTGCCGGAGAACAGACTCTCTCAAGCTTTGGGGAACAACAAGCTTTTTTGGCCAAAACGATCGCCTGAGTGAAAAACCCTAAAGAGGATCCCCTTGGGGAGCTTGAAGCTCACCTTTGGCGTGTCGGGCCGACTGAGCGGGACGATCCACAAGTTGTCGTAGGCGTTGGACATCCAAGTCCCTGGCCTGAAGACGGAAAATGCTAGCGGATCGGCCCTTGCCAGAACCTCTTTTAGAGATCGGCTGAAAAACGGGACGCAATTCCTGTTCCCTGCTTTTTAAACTTTGGCGCGTGGGGTTTGACTCCACACACGCCTGTACGGCAAACCCGTAGACAGGGGCTGACTGCGTCCGTCTGCGAAGGTGATAGTATTCCCTATGAAAGGGGAATACAGAGGTCGCTCCCCGCGATGGCCCATACTTCGCCACAGAATAGGGGGGAGATAGGAATAATTACAGAAGGAGGGGTGGAGGTAAAACCAGCCTCCAACCCGCACAATCATAACTAGCGCCCCGCTGGGCCTCGGGGGAAATTTAATCCTTATCCACAAAGAGGTGTTGATGCTCCCAAATCCCTGATGGGTCGACCAAGGAGGAACCAAAAAACAAGAGAAACACTGGGCACTCTGAATCACCAAAAAGCGGGGATGGAACCCACGTTAGCCGAGGCACGAGGATGCTGGAAAGGACTAGCCCCATGACTACCAGCGGCTCTAGGGAAATTTCTTTCCTGATGGACCAGGACGACCACAAGAAAACACGTCGGGGCGCTGAAATCCCCGATGAACTGCCTGCCTGTTCACCCCGCTAGCAGTCGTCGGCGCCTTAAACCGCCACTAAATCCTGTGGAGGGCTTCCTCTCCGTTTTCTGGGCGATGCCCATAAGCCCTGCGAGCTTCACAAACACCTCAGCGTGGGGAATCGCAGCCGCGAAATCCTGAGGTGCGGGCTCGCCTATCCGGATCCTCAACTCTGGGGACACAGTGTTGGTGAGCTGTTAAATGAGGATCAATCCTCCAGCTCCAACTTACCCAAACTGACCCCAGTACCTACGTTTTTGCGCGCCTATCCCCAAAACTGCACGAAGGTCTCGTCGTTATCTTCTTCATGGACCTGAACTCCGCCTGTACGTCTCTGGGGTAAGGTGAAAACGCTTACGCAGAGCCAACTGCATGTCTGCATAAGACGCACCTTCATTTAGAGTGACACACACTCCCTTGCAGCTACCAAAATCCAGAAAAAAGGTGCATAGCCTTTTTTTTCCTCAGACAATTGATATGAACTAGCACCTGTCAAATGTTCCAGGAACATATCAATGCCTCACTAGGTCTGAACTCTGGAAGCTTTAATTTTGGCCTCTAACTCTATCACCTGCCTGGTGATTAACCCCCTGACTTACAGTGCGGGAGACCGCGAAAGAAGTTGTTCCTCTCCTCCCTACGCAGAGCCTCCATCCTGTCTAGTTTTTTCCCTAGGGGAGGCAGCCTCTTCCCTACGCTGAGTCCCTGTCTGGCAGCCTCCTCCCTACGAAAATAGCCTCTTCCCTATGCAGAATCTCCTGTCTGTCATCTCCTCTCGGCGCAGAGCCTCCATCCGTCTAGCTCTTTCCCTACGGAGCCTTGCCTCTTCCCTACGTAGGGCTTCCTGCCTGACAACCTCCTCTCTGCGCTTTTCCTACGCGGGGCTTCCTGCCTAGCGGCCTCTTCACTACGCTGGCCGCTCCAGAAACATAAGGACAGAGGTGATATCCTGAGCGGGTTCACCACTCCCGACACGGAGGATGACCCGTCTGACCCGTCCCTTGGGTCTCGACTTTACCATGAGGAAAGTCTCCCGGGCATACTCCTTACGGGGGGACCCTGGAGAGGAGAAGGTTTCGGTCCTCTGCGACTCAACAGAAGCCCACGTTGCTTCGCTATGCTCTGACGCTTCCGAGCGGAAGTGCCAGTCGGGGTCTCGACAGGAAGACCCCCAGCGAAGAGGTAGTAAAAGTACTCACTGGACTACCTGCTACAGCACTGGAATAAGTAGAAGTTACCGTATCGAAGTACTGGTACTAATAGTAGGGACTACAGTAACATTTTGAATACCCTTTTTCTTCGAACGCACGCGTTGCCACACCCCAGCGCCGGACGTCGCCATGACAACAATAAACCTACGGTTTTCAAATACAGGGGAAAAAACAATTCCACTAGAAAAAAAAAATTTTAGGGGGTGTGTATTTGTGGATGTGTGTGTGGGCGGTGTGCGACAAGTTCCGGCTGCTCCCACTCTGGCAACACCGGGGCTCACAGCAGAACAACAGGCGGTGGGGCCTCACCGAAAAAAAAAACAAAACAAAAACTATGTCCGGGCTTCCCCCCTCTGGCAACACCGCGCTCCACAGCACGAGCAACAGTGGGGGTGGGGCTGGCCGGAAAAAAAAACAAAAAAACAACAACTGCAAACGGAATCCGGAGAGAGGAAAAGAAAAAAAAAAAAACACTAACGTCCGATACAACCCCCTGTACTCAATAACCCGGTAAAAAAAAAAAAAACTGGCTAAATACAAAAAAGGAATGGAAAACTGAGCGGCAACAGAAAGGCAAGACTTACGGCCGTAACCTGCGTGAGGTACCCGGGGGAAGGAGGTCTGGACGCGTCGACTCCCCTCGGTCTCACCTTTGACTCCCGAGTCAAAACCGGATGTTCCCTCAGGCCACAAAAGACTCCCCTTTACGCTAAGGTCACCAGCCAACCACCCACGAAAAAAACACGACAAACTGACTAAACATATACAAAACAGACAAACTAAACAGGTGATCCGCGAAGCGAGAGAGAAAAGTCAGAGCCCTTCACATCCCGGACGAGCCCCCACAATTGTCACGACCGACCCTGGAGGTCTGCCCTGACAGGATCGGGCTAGGTGGGAGTGAAGGGAGTGACTGACCTCACACGCCCCGCAAGAGACACACAATAAAGATTACGATACAACACCCCATTTATTCCACCAGCAAATAAGCATTCCAACACCACAACATGCACAATTTACAATCAAGCACTCCAACGCACACACATGCACAATCACAATCAAGCACTCCAACACCCACAACATGCACGATTTTTAAATAAACATTTCACCATACGACGTACACAATCACAATTACAGCATTCCAGCACATAAAAATATACACAATTATAAAGAAACATTTCCAGCAACGATCCTTCAACACCATGGAGTGCGTCCACACCCCTGCCTCTGTCAAGTCCCACTGGAGCACCCTGTCGCACTAGGTGCTCCGAACCGGGTCGGTTCTCGCAGGGATTCGCTTTAAAGCCGACACCCCGACTCACAAGCAGGCAGTGAAGAGCGCGTCCCGGGGGGGGGGGGGGGGGGGGGGGGGGGGGGGGGGGGGGGGGGGGGGAAAGTGGCGCTGTTACTGGAGGTCCTGGACGGGGGTCAGGGCCGGCAGTCAAGACGGCGGCTCCTCTACCAGTCCGCGGTCCCGACCCGGGCGTGGCCTCGACCGCGCGTGGCACCATCCAGTCCGTGGTCTCAGCCAGACGTGGCCTCAACCAGCACGTGGCACCATCCAGTCCGTGGTCTCAGCCAGAGCGTGGCCTCAACCAGCAGGGCACCCCTCCAGTCCGTGGTCTCAGCCAGAGCGTGGCCTCAACCAGCACGTGGCACCATCCAGTCCGTACTCCGGGTGAGCCCCCGGAGGGGGGAGGAACGTAGCTGGGAGGAGAGAAGAAAGGGGGAAGGGAAAAAGGAAGTAGGAAAAGGGAAGAAGGGACTGGAACCCCGCCTCAGTACAGTCTGACCCATGCTGTCAAATCTTAACAGCCACTCGCATGATGGGCGAGGGAAGTCTACTAAACGCACACAGTAAATCCATCGAAACAGGAATGTTCACCTAGGGGCTTCTCACACGATGCAGGTAAAGACTGCATTAAATCAACAGGTTATAAAACAAATATGAATTATCTTCACCCTTCTCTCACTCACGTTTAACATTTGCCTTTCTTAGGAAATAAATCAACACGCGACCATCGCTTTATAACCGCCACCACATTTGCAAATAATAATTCAATGGCATAATTGTCACATTTTTATAGCCACATTTCAAAACAACACAAATCCCAACCACGCATCCGAACGACAAATCATGCGTACGCACGCTCGCGAACAAAAACTCGTTCTCCTTGCTCACACAAAAAGACGGTGGCCGAAGGGTAAAGTCCGGCGAATGTGACAGGGGTGACGAGCGAGACCAAGCAAGTTCCAACCCTGAATCACCAGGTTCTCCCCTCCCCACGGGCTACCGCATCACCAGATGCATAACAGGAGAAAGAATTTTGGAAATAATTTAGAATGGCCCGGTTAAAAGATTAATTAACCAGAGAAAAGGTCTCAAACAATATTTTTTCTTTCAATTTCGAAAACAAAAGAAAATTGCGCAAAAGAGAAGAATAAGCCGGCAACAACAACAAACCCAAAAAAAACAAACCACGAAACGGGTGCTTACCAGCTACCCGTGGGTGACCCAAAGAGGGGGGTCAAACGACTCTCCCCTGCCCTCTGTCCAGTCGAGAGGACAGAGGCACAGGGCGGAAACAGAAGAAGCGATGTCCCCTCCTACAGCCGACTGCAGGAATTGAAAGTACCGACTGTACTTTCGATGATACGGTGAAGAACCAAGACTGGAGCAGGCGCTCCCAGAGCATCTTCCGCTCGAGTGAAGAGCTAACCTCCTCAGCAATGGCGGCCAACATGCCATGCTGCGTCACAGGTGAGCATACTTCAAACTAAAAGAAATGAAGCACGTGCGACAGGTAAAAAGACAGGGGAGAGGGCCGATAGACAGCAAGTTCGAGAGAAAGGTACCCGGGCCCCCCGTGAACCTGCAGGATGAATAGCACGGGCAGTGGAATTAGAGAGAGAAGAGAGAGAGCAAAACCCAAGTTGAGCGAACTACACCAAGGTGCAACCGCACCACAAGCCACATTAAGGGACGGATACACGACAACAGCAACGACAAAAAACAAATGAATAATTCCGCCACCCTAAAAGGGTCAAACGTCGTAGGGCCCCGTGACAACTCGTGACAAATGTATGTATATATATATATATATATATATATAATATATATATATATAATATATATATATTAAAATATATATATATATGTATATATATATTTGTGTGTATGTATTATATGAGTCGGTGAACGACCATCCCCCTTTAGGTAGGGGCTAGGCCTAAAATCTGAATAACATTTGATTCGCATTCGCATTCTCTCTCTTCCCTGCATACTCTCACTGTCTCTACCCTTCCCTGTATACTCTCTCTCTCTCTCTCTCTCTCTTCTCTTTCTCTCTCTCTCTCTCTCTCTCTCCTCTCTCTTTTTCTCTCTCTCTCTCCGCCCCACCCTCCCCCCATTTTCCTGCATGCTCTCTCTCTCTCTCTCCTTCTCTCTCCTCTCTCTCCCCTCTCTCTCTCTCTCCTCTCTCTCTCTCCTCTCTTCTCTCTCTCTCTCCTTCTCTCCTCCTTTGTCCCACTATCTTGTCTCTGTTCGTATAACATCTCCAAAGTGTTGATTCACAATTATGGTTTAAATCCCACACAATGAGGAACATTCTCCCCGCATGGTATACACAAACTCGCCCCAGTTAAATTATGGTAGGTTCCAAATGTTGTCACTGCAAATGGCCACACACTGTGAACGCATCAAAGATGATTGGGGTACTCCCTGTAGGCCCATTTGATTAAAGCATTGAAAACACGTTTCAGACGACCGGTGTTCACATCCTGCTAATTTTAGGGGCGAAACTGACATAGGCTTTCTTCTTCACAAGATTGTGTCGAGGGGCCCCGGCCAAGAGAATATTGTTGCGTTGTATCAGCTAGTGTTGTTATTTCACTAGGTCTCCGTCTGGAAAGCTTGTTCCCCCTCCAGCCATATCTTCTGAAGTTGATAGCCAGACCATTAGGATAATGCCCTTCGGAAGTGTTCCTTCTACATGGTTTTAATATCTTATGCAGAAAAAAGAAAAAGAAAACCTTTTTCCGTTACATTAAATGGAACAAGAGGTTGAAATCAACCTCACAGTGACAAAATCTGAGATATAGGAAGTAGGATCATCCAATACTTACATACCTGAACAAAGGACTTTTCTTCAAAGTTATTTGCCTTTGGCGGAAATACAACTTTCATCTTTGTTTACCGTCTACCAAAGGCTTGATTTGGAAACAAATGTTTAATTTCAGTTTGTTGCAAAGCAATGGTTTTTTAATACTTCGTTATTTAGCTTTTTGTATGCACGAAACCGATTGTGTTTGTTGCATTATGTTCCATTCTCTGTGTCTTTCTTTTATGTAAACACTATCAAAACTGAGATCAACCGCCCCTCGTTATGCACACAAGAACTGTCTAGGAACACAAATCATACAGCAACAAATGATAGAACCCAATGAAAAAAACGAAGGTCCGTTGAAAGATTGTTAATGGCAGCAGCCTGCTTGCACTTGCTTTCCACAAAGTTTCCCTTAAAATGGAGAGCACTCAATTTCTGCAGCAAATCGGGCTAAAAAATCAGCATTAATCATCTCCCCAACCTAGCATAGACATGCGTTGCTCCTGAGACGTTATTCGTGTCCTGTTTCTTTTGATCCGTTGGCTCTGTCCCATATGTTACCAAAAGGGCGGTCACAGCTGCGAGGTCAGGGAGAATTGCGGTAATGAAGGCAATAGTGTCAGAGACGCCAATGCTTAAAAAAAGAAAATAAGCAAGGCGCACACGTACACGGCATAGAAAAAAACCCATTGATTCTCTTTTCCTCTTACTCCCAGGCGTCTTTTGTTTATTTTGCATCTCTCGTGTTATCCGTAGTTTATGTTTTTGTTTCTTTCTCTTCAAAATGTGATAATTCGCTGTTAATGCTTTTCTCCAAAAAATGCGAGAATAGATCGTTTGTTTTCGTTCCTTTCCTGTCTTATTCCTGTTTTTCGGCCAGCCAGCCTCCTCTCTCTCTCTCTCTCTCTCTCTCTCTGTCTCTCTCTCTCTCTCTCTCTCTCTCTCTCTCTCTCTCTCTCTCTCTCTCTCTCTCTCTCTCTCTCTCTATCTATCTATCTATCTCTCATCGAACACAACCAAAATACACAAATATAAATTTCATTTTACTGCAAACAAACCATTCCTACGTCTCACATTAACCGGAAAATTGAGCTTTGCTGAGATGTTCCAAATATTGAGCTTTGCTCAGATGTTCCAAGTATTGAGCTTTGCTCAGATGTTCCAAATATTGAGCTTTGCTCAGATGTTCCAAGTATTGAGCTTTGCTCAGATGTTCCAAGTATTGAGCTTTGCTCAGATGTTCCAAGTATTGAGCTTTGCTGAGATGTTCCAAATATTGAGCTTTGCTGAGATGTTCCAAATATTGAGCTTTGCTCAGATGTTCCAAGTATTGAGCTTTGCTCAGATGTTCTAAGTATTGAGCTTTGCTCACATGTTCTGCTTTCATTTTGTTCCTGATAGAAGCTAGCCATGAACCCAAAGAAATGATGATTTGTCTTTTGTAGTCTGGTGGATAAGGGTAATGGATAGGATAGTGGTCTCAGATTTCATTCTCTTCATGATTAAAGCAAAGAAGGTAAAGAGTTGAAGCCACACAACCCCCATGAATACAGTTGAGTACTTCTTCCTTTTCACTGTGACCTTTTCTCCCATTTCATGCTAGGCTGTAAGAGACAGTTTTATGGCGCAATACATTTGCTAATATGTCAACGACTTTGACTGACATTGTGTGTATTTGTTTCTATGTGCGTCTATGTTCACTTTGCGCGCGCGCGCGCGCGCGTGCGTGCGTGCGTGTGTGTGTGTGTGTGTGTGTGTGTGTGTGTGTGTGTGTGTGTGTGTGTGTGTGTGTGCGTGTGTGCACGAGGGCACGCGCGAGCCTGTACGTGCATGCGCGCGCGCGCGCGTGTGTGTATGTGTAGGTGTTATGTGTGTTCGTGTAGGGGTTTATAATGTTGTTGCATGCGTGAGTGCATGCATGTGCAGCCAAGCTTATGCATATGTATATGTGTGTGTGCGCGTGTGTCCCCGCTTGTGTGTATGTGGCGCGGGGGGGGGGGGGGGGGGGGCATGCGCACGTGTGCGTTTGCTGAATTTTCTAGAAAATTAAATTTTTTTTTCAATAAGAGATGTCTTAGGAAGCACATCTCACTTATCGGCTGCTCAGAAGGCGATGGAGACATCACTGCAACCACTAATGGACAGCTGGCATTATGACGTCTGCTCAATTTGCTTTTCATCTCATATCTTTTCAGTCTTTTCGTTTTTTTCTTTCTGTCTTTCTGACTTTTTGTGCTTGTTTTGTTGTCGTTTTTCCCGCCCTACTCTTTCCCTCATACGTACGCCTTCCACCCAGTATGCATATGTCTTTTGGTCATATATTCTTTAGTATTTTTTCTTTTATTCTGCTTTAAATGTTGTCCTGTCGTCACAGTTATTTGAACAGAAAACTGCTTTCCTTAATGCATGGCTGGAAACCGATGATTTTATGATGAAATACACTGAAATGTTTTTTTCACCATGGACGGCATTATCACAGTTTTAAGTGTCGTATTGGAAATTTATTTGAGTCAAGTCATTGTGCCAGCCAGGTTTAGCAAACATTCGGGATTATTAAAGAAAAACATTAACACATAGGCGTTCTAGCCAGGAGGGGGAAAAAGAGATCAAAATACATGTCTATGCATACTTTGACATTAATTGCAATTCCGAATTTAAAGTATGTGTGATTCCCTACAGATTTGAATTAGTTTGAAACCGTCATTGAGAACTGTTGATTTGATCCCTGGGTGTGGAAACCTTACGTCTGGTAGAGTCACAGAGGAACATCACGCTCTAAGTTCAATGCTACTTTGGAATCTCTGGCACTCTATAACTCTCACACATGGCTGAGTTTTGTTACTGGACATTGCTTCCACTTTGTATTGAACGTTGACCCCCCCCCCCCCCCCCCCCCTGAAATGTTTTCAATTCATTTTTCAATGGGAAATTTTGCCTGAGCTTGTTTTCCTTCACTAGTTCTTTGTACGGTATAATTATGAAGTCAAAAAGGGGGAATCGCATGTCTTGGGTGATCCGAGGAAGGACCACTGGACACAATGCCCAGGCGTTGTAAGCGCTCATGCAACTGACTACATCCCCCTTACTCCCCATCCCCCAACCCCCGACATCCTTTCACGTTGCATCCACTCACCAATCTTTGCTAGGTCATTGTCATAGTACAAAAGCATTCCTTGCCTCTATATAGATCATCTTTTCCCGCAATGTATAAAAGCAAGAATAAATAGTGGAAGATTGATTATCATTATTATTATATACGGCAGAAAATAAAAAGGCAAGGAAGGAAACGCACGAAAACATTACATAGGAACATTAATAATCAAAGGGAGTCTTGCATCTTGAAGAGTTTAAATTATTTGTCCGCATCTATCAACCCCCAGACTGATCGATGAGTAGCGAAAAAAGAAAGAAGAAAGACAGGAAGAAAAGACATCAAGAGAAAGCAAGGAGTCTAAACATTCCGAACGCTAAGAAAAAATATATGAAGGGAAATTAAAAACACAGAGAAAAGGAGCAGAACAACAAGAGACTAGGAAAATCTCTCTCTCTCTCTCTCTCTCTCTCTCTCTCTGTCTCTGTCTCTCTCTCTCTCTCTCTCTCTCCTCCTCCCCCCCCCCCCCCCCTCTCTCTCTCTTGAAACCTGAGTGTTTTGTGCATTTATCGGTGTAGTTTGGAGTGACAATCTGAATTGATGTTGACCCTTGAAAATGTCTTCTTAACTTGAGGCAATTTGCAGTTCTGCAGGTCTGGAGACATGTCAAAAGAAGTTTGTGTTCTCTGTCCAGTTTGACATGACTTCACTCCACACATGCGCGAGAGGGCAAGGAAACTGGGTTTTCTTTCTGTTTTGCTTCGACTCCCTGTTTGTCCTGAATCTTTACGACAGCCCAAATACAGAATGGAAAAGGAAGAAAAAAGTTCGTATCCATAAAGAAAGTTCTTCATGAGAAGACATTGTGGTTTCCGTACTGACCCCTTTCTGGTGTTGTGTACATGTATGCGCACTGTGTGTGTGTGTGTGTGTGTGTGTGTGTGTGTGTGTGAGAGAGAGAGAGAGAGAGAGAGAGAGAGAGAGAGAGAGAGAGAGAGAGAGAGAGATGTCTCACACGTATCATCTTGTTGTTTGGAAGTCAACACGAAAGTCTAGAGATGGGCTCCTGAGCTGGCTAAAGAAACCCATCAAGTTAATAACGTGTCCTACTTTTTCATAATATTCTCCTGATAGGTGCCCGTGAACCTCGAGATCTTGGCGTTCAAGAAATCTCCATCTCTCCACACACAGCTCCGCTACGCGTTTCACGTGCTTTTTGTTCCGACTGCTCTCAGTCTGCCGAGTGTTTGGAAACCCGTCAAAGAACATGAACACAATGGAGAAAATTGGCTGGAGACAATAAGCTGCCGGAGAACGGGTTTCGTTTCCTTCGTCGTCTTAGCAATAAAAGAAGAACAGAGAAAGATGGAGGCTCGTAGTCTGGGGATGGGGAGGGGAAGTAGTCAAGAACATAGCGAATATGTTCTCTCTCTCTCTCTCTCTCTCTCTCTCTCTCTCTCTCTCTGTAATTGAATAGATATCAAAGAGTTGAAATTGACCGTTTTCACAGGTCTTTGAAATCATTTTTGCGAAACATTTGAGAGAGAGAGAGAGAGGAGAGAGAGAGAGAGAGAGAGAGAGAGAGGTGGGGTGGGGGGGGGGGGAGAGAGCACAACTGCAGATGGTTCCAAGTTACTCTTTTTTGGTGTGTGTGTGTGTGTGTGTGTGTGTGTGTGTGTGTGTGTGTGTGTGTGTGTGTGTGCGTGCGTGCGTTCGTGCGTGCGTGCGTGTGTGTGCTAGCGTGCATGCGTGCGTGCGTGTGTGTGTGCTAGCGTGCATGCGTGCGTGCGTGCGTTTGTGTGTGTACACGGATAATGTATTTAAGAGGGTTTTCATGGCGCTCTGCTGTTCTTGTTTTGAGTGAACACAAAGGGCCGCTGTTCTGGTTTAATAAGTTTAAAATGATTTTTTTTAATGTTCCACATTAGTGGGCATTTCGGATGAATTATACCCTTCTGGGTAGGGAACCATAATCGGTGCAGTACTTGTGAGCACTGCTGATGTGTTATCGCCCTTTTTGGTGGGAAGTCATGTGCAGTGCGGACGTAAGTGGCACCAGCTGCCGCGGCATCAGCTGCCGGCGAAGGTCAGAGATGGAAGATACTGCGACATCAGCTGCAGGCAAAGGCTAGTGATGGAAGATATTGCGGCATCAGCTGCATGCAAAGGATAGTGATGGAAGATATTGTGCGAGCCAGCAGAGTACACACGTGCGGTCAAAGTATAGTTTGGTTTCCCATCATTACATGACAGTGGGTAGAAGTGCCGTGAAACACTCTGCTGCAGCCAAGGATCACCAAGCTTCTCTATCGTCTGTCAAACACAAGACTATCATTTGTCAAACACAAGATGGTAAAAGCTTGCTGGCTTGTCTGTGCCTTATCTGCACAGAACTTCTTCGCTCTGCCTCTGTGAAACAGTCATCCACTGCACGCTGTAAGTTATCTTGGATGGAAAGTCATGGTGGAGTAAGTTATCTTGGATGGGAAGTCATGGTGAGATACATAGTAGGGATGTAATAGTCGTCAATAGAACAATATACATACATACATATGTATACATATGCATACATACATACATACATACATACATACATACATACATACATACATACATATTATACATACATACATACATGTCACTTCCCTGGTTGCTCTTTTTTGTTTTCTGAAGACGTTAACTGTGCAGACAATGGGGTCTTCTCGACTTCAGAGCGTTTCCTTTTTGTTTACATGGAAATGGTTTTCACTCCGTAAGTAACCGGGATTCAGCAGCAAACCTGAAGAGCGTCTCACAAAGCGAAACAACTGTTGCCTGCTTGTCCCACTGACTTCGCTTTTGGAGGAACAATGAAATGAATGAAAGCACTCTCTGGAGAAAGTTTTTTTTGTGTGTGTTTTTCTCCCTTCCCTTTTAAACGTAAGTGTGTCTTTCAAAGTTCTGTTTTAAATGGGACGAATTTTCATATTTGGTCTACTGCCAATCCGGCAATTGAACGCACTTGGGCTGAGTTTTATTATCATGCACACACACCACACACACACACACACACACACACACACACGCGCGCGCGCGCGCGCGCGCGCACAGAGCCAAAGACATAGAAAAGAAGAGAGAGAGATATGAGCTGACACAGACATGTTGTATAGATTCATCTGGTATGTCACGTGTATATATGAATTGACACAGTATACTTGACATGTACTACATACGTATGAGCTGACACAGTATACTGGACATGTACTACATACGTATGAGCTGACACAGTATACTTGACATGTACTACATACGTATGAGCTGACACAGTATACTGGACATGTACTACATACGTATGAGCTGACACAGTATACTGGACATGTACTACATACGTATGAGCTGACACAGTATACTGGACATGTACTACATACGTATGAGCTGACACAGTATACTGGACATGTACTATGTGACAGGTGACGTGGAAGGGGAGGGTGGTGGCCAGCGGTGGCCACAGCACTGTTAGCGACCACATTTCCTGTCAACTACAAAGAATCTACAAATAAATCATTTTCTTTGATGATTTTCCCCCTTTTTTAGGAATGGTTTTCCAACATTGATAACAGACAGAGGTATCAACATAACGGCAGGCAAAAGAGTATACGAAATCGGACGGGGGAGGGGGGGGGGGGGGGGGGGGAGAGAGGGGGAGGACGGGGGGGGGGGGGGGGTGGCGGAGGGGGGGGAGGGGGGCGAGGGGAAGGAGATCAAGAACAAAGATAAATACGCATTAAAAAAGACGATGATTTTCAGTCACGCATGCATACATTTTCACACGCATTAAAAAAGACGATGATTTTCAGTCACGCATGCATACATTTTCATACAGGCACTCTACATGCATACGTATACACCCCAACTGCAGATTCATCCACTCACATGCACTGGTACATTGCGAAAGTGGTCGTTATGCACTGCCAATTTGACTATTGCTTTTTATCGGTCAAACCAATGTGAAAGGAGAATGACGTCACGGCAACAATGCCAAGTGATTATTCCAGACTAGGAAGAGAGAGACACAGGAGGCCTCCCATGGAAGGGGGTGCCAATGTTCACAGTGACACAATGCACAGGCTGGGGATGAGGCAGCCTGCTCTCGCTGCACTTCGTTTTCTGGGTTATTTGTTTATAATCCGTTTTTCTGACGACAATCACTGCTTGAAAGGCTTCCGACTGTACGAAGGTAATAAATTCCGGAATTTCTGTTAAGCTTGTTAGTGGTTCGACAGCATTAAAAAGTGACTGATATATTGCCTCACGGAGAAAAAGTGTGATTAAGAGAGGGAGAGGCAGACAGACAGAGAAATCGACACGCAGAGAGACAGAGAGAGAGAGAGAGAGAGAGAGAGAGAGAGAGAGAGAGAGAGAGAGAGAGAGAGAGAGAGAGAGAGAGAGAGAGGAGGTTCTGTATCTGTTCTCTCATGAGATTATCCCCTTGCTTCGAAATGAAAGGGAAGTGACCGGAAACTGCTTACAAGATAAAGAAAAGGAAAAGAGAAGACTAAAGTCCAGAGGCCTATGGAATCAATGTGCTCGGTGTTAACTGGTGTCTGTGTGTGTCAGAGTAACGGTAATAGTTCCTTGGTCAAAACCAGTTAGTGCTGCGGGGCTGAAAACGTTCAGTGCATTAAAAAAAAAGGAAGACACAGATGACTCACTCGTTTTTTTTTTCTTTCTTTCTTTCTTTCTTTCTTTCTTTCTTTCTTTTTTCTTTCTTGCTTACTTTTCTTACGTTTTAGCCATCCAGAATTAGCAAAATGTTTATAATCTCATATCCGCTTTGCGAGCTTACTTCATTTTTTTTTAAATAACGAAAAATGAGAAGAATGAGAAGAAATGGGGGAAACGAAGAATGGAACAGAACGAAGCGGGATGAAGAAAAAGAGACATAAATAGAAAAATTGCAATGCTTACAAAGGAGTTACAAAAGAAACATAACATATTGCATGACAGTCAGAACAAAAACGAAGAGATTTAAAATGCTGGGAAAACATATACAAAAAAGCCACGAAAAAAAGGAAGTAATGTGAGTATTGAACGCTTTGCTGCATTTCTCCATGCCCTCAATTTCCGTGCTGACCAGTATTTCGACCGAAAATAAGGTAGAAAAGCAAAGACTTATGGAATGAAAGGAGGCAAAGACGAGGATATAATAGGAGAGGGAGGAAAGGGCACAAATATTTGAGGGAAGAAATCGAGATACAGGTAAACAAGACATGGTCATGTCCACCTTCATAATTATATCACAGGGCACTAAAGTCAGGAGACAAGACTTTCGCTCTCTGGATGTTATACCTATTTGTTCAGGACGTCTACTTTGTTCGTTGAGGACAACACACCTGTTACACCTGACAGTGTCATTTGGACATGAAGAAAGTGTAATTAAAGACACAATGTCGGTATCCTTAGTAGCAGTAACACTCATACATACTGCAATTTTATCGTTACCATTATTATCACTCTCGGTGAATGGCAAGCCCCAAAAAATCATGAAATTGTATCAAGTGACTACAATTTGTCCTTTTATTCGGAATTGCTCGGTTGGTAAAGCGCCGGACTCGTAATCTTGATTATCCTGGGGTTGCGGGTTCGAATCTCCAGGTACAGGGGGATTTTTCCCTCGGAGTTAACATTGGTTCTGACTCCATTTCCCAAATAGTCCTTCGAGTGAGATTATAAACCGAGGTTCCGTGTGTTAACGCGCCCATAACATCTTGCACACACGAAAAATCCCATAACCAACTTTCGGAAGAGACGGCCAGTTTTGCCGTTGGTATGGATGACACGTTACACATAGCACTCTGCGTGAAAAATCGAAAGAATGAAAGAGTTGTTAAATTGAATGAACGATATTGACTGAAAGACACGGGAAACGACTGAATGAAGCGCCAGTGGGCAGCTCTTCAGTAGGCAGCCCGTTATGTAAACGAGAATGCCGGTTGCAAAGCGTTTAGAGCTTGGTGTCTGGTCGGGGATAGTACTTTCTAAAAAAATCAATAAGAGACTATGGATCAGGTAGCGTCGTCGCTGTCAAGTTCTCTCTCTCTCTCTCTCTTCTCTCTCTCTCTCTCTCTCTCTCTCTCTCTCTCTCTCTCTCTCTCCTCTCTCTCTCTCTCTCTCTGTGTGCGCGCGCGCGCGCGCGTGAGTGTGTGTGTGTTCCTTTTTTGAGCTCCCAGAGTACCATGCCAATGTACTACACTTTTGACTTTTAGCCAGTACATCTGCGACCAAACAAAAGCTCAAAAGAAAAGTTGGGGAATTCTCTGTAGGCCAAATATCAGGATGGGTAAATATCGACCCCAGTCCTCTGGATGAGAGCTCGTCACATTTTGTGTCCACATCTTTATAAATGTATGGTCGTAACGTTTGACCAGACGCTTTGACTGGGCATGGTACGTAAATGTGTGTACTGACTTAATGGACAGAAAATGGCAAATCCGTTTTATCAGAAAGAAACTCTCTACCACAATCGCTCTAGACAATACAGTCATCAGTGCTTCTGCCACCGCCACTGTATCAATGGACCTCAGTGGACACATTCATGAATGAAAGTATTGAACGAAAACCATCTTGGAAAATACGACGGGATGGACCAGTCAAGTCAAGTGCAATCTGCTTGAGACAGCGTCAATGACTGACATCTTGTTCAGTGGCACAGAGCATACAGGACCCTTTGCTCTGGTCATGATGACACTGAACGTCGGACACTTGGCCAGAACAACCTCAAATGGGTTCTTTGCGAGGTTCGGTAAACATCACAATGACCTGACACCATACCATCACAAACGGCACGTGACACAGGCAAACGAAGTACATGTGAAATACCAATCTTCCTGGTAGCGGTACCAGCACTGTGATGCACACCACACAGAACCGTTGATGAATCGACAGGAAACATTGTACCTTTTTCAACGGCTTCAAAGCACAGCCTCAGCATTGGATCCTTTTTCTGGGAATCACCTGGAACTGGTGTGGAAAAAAGTCTGGAATCACCAGCGTTGACAAAGATATGCTCTCCCTTTTAATAATAATAATAATAATAATAATGAATACTTATATAGCGCCTATTCTCGGCTAGAGACCAAGCTCTAAGCGCTTTACAATCAACACTCGTTTACACAACGGGCTGCCTACCAGGGTAGTGCCGACTGAAGAGCTGCCAGCTAGCGCTTCATTCAGTCGTTTCCCGTGTCATCCAGTCAGTATCGTTCAATATCGATCACTCATTTTCCTTACTTCCTTCATTCTTTCCATTTCTCACGCAGGGTGCATGCTATGTGTAACGTGTCATCCATACCAACGGCCAAACTGGCCTACTCTTCCGAAAGTTGGTGATGGGATTTTACGTGTGTGCAAGATGTTATGCGTGCGTTCACACACGGAAACCTCGGTTTATAGTCTCATTCGAAGGACTGTATGGGAAATGGAGTCAGAACCAATGTTAACTCCGAGGGAAAAATCCCCCTGTACCGAAACGCCCCGGCGGAGGTTCGAACCCGCAACCCCAGGATCACCAAGATTACGAGTCAGGCGCTCTACCAACTGAGGTATTCCGGCTCATATTTATTTCCTATAATCTTCTTCTAGGGTCAGCTGTTTTGGACAGCTAGTTGGGAAGCATTCGCTATTCCTGAAAGGTTTCTGAAATCAAATGAGCAACAGATCGTCAGTGACACAACACAGCATTTTCTTTTAAAGAGAGGAATTCAAGCCTGTATTTTCGCCAAACGGTAGGCTTTGACTTTTGACCAAATTATGATACATTTTCCTTCATACCTGTGTACTGGTCATCTGTGACAAAACTTTATTTCACACCTGCTGTGGTACTACAGTTTTCGCGCAATACATTAACGTTTCGTGCATTCGCATTCCCTCAATGCAAATCAAACGTACCAAGAGGTCTTTGTGCCTTTGCAGAGACTTAGACTTTACAAGCAAGAAACGTTTCACAAGTTTCGGATGATGGACACGTCAGCTGGTAGTAGTCGCCCATGCCGCCACGCTCTGTGCATTCTATGTGCCACAATTCACTTTCATTTGTGGAAATACAGCCACAGAGCAATGATTGCTGTCACAATCTCTGTCATCAACACAATCTCTTGAAATGACAAAAAAAAAAAAAAAAAACCAGAATAAGAGGCAGGGGAAGAGCACCTATACTTTGGATAAGACTGGCCTAAATAACTGCATTAAGGCTAAAAGTTCAAAGCTCTGTCTCTGCTTTTGTATGTCCTGGGAAATGTTTCCAAGTTTTACCTGGTGAATCGCTGACCAAGACCTGTGCCACCCTGTTGGACGCTAGAAGCAAACAGTGTGTGACCATTCTTACGACCCAAAAGTTCATTGAGACGTGTTTCTCTACATTAACTCTGCTGCGTGACACGTCCTCCGTGTTAGGAAATGTCCTTATTTTCAAGAACATTATTCACGCAGAAAAAGATCTTGTAGTCCGTCATAGTCCAAACAGTCCATCTGCGCAGGTGATGTTTGATCAGTGCCAAGAAGGCTACACAAGATCTGTCAGTCCGGTCTTGCCTGCCTGAATGTCTGTCTGAAGCCACCGGCAGTTCACTGGAACCTGTTACGGAAATGCTCCCTCAGTTCATCATGTCTCACTTGACCTGATACAATAGACAATGATATTAATAAAGTGCTGCAGCCCAAAGTGAGGCAGACATCGACAATGGTTAGGTGACGGGTTTGTTCCCAGCCACATATTTTCACATGAGTTCAAAACGGATCAAGAAGCATCGATTTGGCCCTGTTTCTTCCATTGGAAATAGGGGAACATGGTTTGGTTTTGCGGGCTCGCAAGACAATAAGATGAAGCAGAAACGCTTCCATTAGCGTCACCTGACACGACGGCTATTTTCCTTTTCCCATTTTTTGTTGTTGTTGTAACTCTATTGTTCACTTCAAAATCTTGTCTTTATCTTTATCAAAGAGCTTCTGCTCCTGTTTCAATTTCCAATTGAATTTTCCCCTCCAGTTCATTCTTCATAGCAGCAGTCTTGGCCTGTGACCCTGTTTTTTCGGCAGCAGTGTCCGCTTCTGACCGTGCTTATTGAGGTGCCAATGTGTCTGTTGAAGACGTTTTGGCCAACAAAGTCGCCAATGTGTCTGTTGAAGACGTTTTGGCCAACAAAGTCGCCAATGTGTCTGTTGAAGACGTTTTGGCCAACAAAGTCGCCAATGTGTCTGTTGAAGACGTTTTGGCCAACAAAGTCGCCAATGTGTCTGTTGAAGACGTTTTGGCCAACAAAGTCGCCAATGTGTCTGTTGAAGACGTTTTGGCCAACAAAGTCGCCAATGTGTCTGTTGAAGACGTTTTGGCCAACAAAGTCGCCAATGTGTCTGTTGAAGACGTTTTGGCCAACAAAGTCGCCAATGTGTCTGTTGAAGACGTTTTGGCCAACAAAGTCGCCAATGTGTCTGTTGAAGACGTTTTGGCCAACAAAGTCGCCAATGTGTCTGTTGAAGACGTTTTGGCCAACAAAGTCGCCAATGTGTCTGTTGAAGACGTTTTGGCCAACAAAGTCGCCAATGTGTCTGTTGAAGACGTTTTGGCCAACAAAGTCGCCAATGTGTCTGTTGAAGACGTTTTGGCCAACAAAGTCGCCAATGTGTCTGTTGAAGACGTTTTGGCCAACAAAGTCGCCAATGTGTCTGTTGAAGACGTTTTGGCCAACAAAGTCGCCAATGTGTCTGTTGAAGACGTTTTGGCCAACAAAGTCGCCAATGTGTCTGTTGAAGACGTTTTGGCCAACAAAGTCGCCAATGTGTCTGTTGAAGACGTTTTGGCCAACAAAGTCGCCAATGTGTCTGTTGAAGACGTTTTGGCCAACAAAGTCGCCAATGTGTCTGTTGAAGACGTTTTGGCCAACAAAGTCGCCAATGTGTCTGTTGAAGACGTTTTGGCCAACAAAGTCGCCAATGTGTCTGTTGAAGACGTTTTGGCCAACAAAGTCGCCAATGTGTCTGTTGAAGACGTTTTGGCCAACAAAGTCGCCAATGTGTCTGTTGAAGACGTTTTGGCCAACAAAGTCGCCAATGTGTCTGTTGAAGACGTTTTGGCCAACAAAGTCGCCAATGTGTCTGTTGAAGACGTTTTGGCCAACAAAGTCGCCAATGTGTCTGTTGAAGACGTTTTGGCCAACAAAGTCGCCAATGTGTCTGTTGAAGACGTTTTGGCCAACAAAGTCGCCAATGTGTCTGTTGAAGACGTTTTGGCCAACAAAGTCGCCAATGTGTCTGTTGAAGACGTTTTGGCCAACAAAGTCGCCAATGTGTCTGTTGAAGACGTTTTGGCCAACAAAGTCGCCAATGTGTCTGTTGAAGACGTTTTGGCCAACAAAGTCGCCAATGTGTCTGTTGAAGACGTTTTGGCCAACAAAGTCGCCAATGTGTCTGTTGAAGACGTTTTGGCCAACAAAGTCGCCAATGTGTCTGTTGAAGACGTTTTGGCCAACAAAGTCGCCAATGTGTCTGTTGAAGACGTTTGGCCAACAAAGTCGCCAATGTGTCTGTTGAAGACGTTTTGGCCAACAAAGTCGCCAATGTGTCTGTTGAAGACGTTTGGCCAACAAAGTCGCCAATGTGTCTGTTGAAGACGTTTGGCCAACAAAGTCGCCAATGTGTCTGTTGAAGACGTTTTGGCCAACAAAGTCGCCAATGTGTCTGTTGAAGACGTTTTGGCCAACAAAGTCGCCAATGTGTCTGTTGAAGACGTTTTGGCCAACAAAGTCGCGCTGTTTCTTCCAGTCTTTGCTTTCTGTTATTGGTTTTACCGACGGATTGTTACATTGTCCAAGATCATCAAGTCCTGTTCGTTTGGTTGTTTGTTGGTTTCGTTTGCCAGATCCAAGGGTCAATCCCCCTCCCCCCATCCCCAATGTTTAGCCTGTGTGTACTACATTAAGCATCAACTAACAGACAAAAACCCCGAAAATGAAATAAAAAACCAGAAACACAATGTTCCAAGTTTTAAATGTTTCCGCGACTAAATACTGTCAACTTAGACTGTCCGGAGTACTGTATCATGTAACTACTTTTATGAATGTGAAAACTTCGTTTGTAAGTTTACTGTCATCATAAAGGAAAAGTGCAATGTTTTGAACTTGATCAAAGTTCAGTATATGGTACAACAATTCCACCCAAAATCACATAATTCACAAGAATTGTTAACGTATGACAGAGAAAGAACGAACACAAGTATGTTTTTGAGGGTTAATCCATATGAAAAAAGAACTCTGGACAAACACAGCGGAGAAGAAACAGATAACAATACAATACAGCGCTGCTGGTAATAGAAGTGCAGAAACTAATCTCAAATACCTCAGAAACTATTTACTTTATTTAAGCACCTCCATGAAGCTGGAGGCGAGAGAAACTGTTACAAAACAACAACAACAACAACAACAACAACAACAACAACAACAACAACAACAAACGACACAGCGAGATGCCAACAATTAACCTTTGCGTCTACATGCGTGTGTCGCTAAATAGGTGTACGATCTGGTGTATCATCTGAGTGTATGTGCGCGCGCGTGCATGCGCGCGCGCGCGTGTGTGTGTCTTGGAGTCGTTAAAAAGGTCACGTGTTTTTTGTTTACGTGCATGCGTGCTAGGATAACCGACTCAGAAAGGCGAGAACGAAATGAAGATTTTCCTCTGAGAATGTCATCCATTCCACAAACTACAAGAAACAGAAGTTTGCAGTACAAAAGTTATAATCATTTTTCTTTCTTTTTTTTTTTTTTTGTTGGTTGTGGTCTCTTACAATCTCTGATTCACATGCGCACTACTCACTCTCTTTCAACAAGTGTCTCTCTGTTGCCAGAGGTCTTGTCACTGATATTCAAATCGATGCCATCTCTGAATGGTTCAATATTGTGACAGTTTCTTTCCATTTTATTCGTTCTTTTCGCAAAGAAGAACGAAGAATGACATCCTACTCGCCCAGTCCCTCTTAAAGTTACGGTTAGAAGGAATATCCCGAAAGCGTTGTCATGCTGCCCGGCAATTTTCCGGCGAACCATGCGGACCTCCAGTTTACCATGGACCTCCTCCCAACTAAAGTCCGCACTGTCTGACCGTCACCTTTCCTGAAGGACTCCTGGAAGCAGGCAGACTGGAAAGCAGAGTCAGAAAGCAGACTCGTGCTTCCTTAGACGTATTTAAAAAATAACATAAAAACCTAAGTGACATGTTGATCATTTTTTTTTCTTCATAAAAACACTTGGTCTTCAGAAAGAGAGCTTTTCTCAACAGTGATTCTGTGGAAAGGTAGTGCAGTCAACACCAGAACTCAAGGATAGTTTTTCATGAACAATGTTTCCAAAATATGTTTATATTTATTTGGAGTGAATTTGTAAGAATTTCAAGCAAAACTAAACTAAGAATAATCAAACACAAAGAATTTGAAAACCAAATTCCTAACATCCTAACATAAACGGCTTTCAGGTGATCAATCATACTAATGTTCTTTTCTGTCCCTGCGGTCTTTAACCAGTGAGAGCAGAGGAGAACTGGCCTTGTCTTTTTAAGCGGCTGCCTCAAGACTGTGCTGTAACCGATTCGGCAATCGAGATGTGCTCCCACGAGATTCGTTATCAGAAAAGAAGAAAAAGAAACACCCGAAGGTGCTGGGAGGACCCAGAGAAGCACTGTCTTCACCTGCCTTTAGAGCAGTCCTGTACCACCCTTGGAGGCCTGCGCTGTGTTGACGATGGTACAGGCACGCGCAGGACACTCCATTAAGATATCAAGGGACATAACTGCTCCTGAACAGAGGTAAATTAGACTACAGGATGCAGCTCATAACAGCCTTAAAGTAGCATCCCCATGGGTGTACCAGCCCGTATTTCATGACTGCAGAGCCCACCGGCGAAAAACACCACCCTCCAGCTGCCGAGCACACCCCACAGACCCAACCACCCCTGCCCACGGACAGATGAAGACAGTGCCACTCCAGACACAGCCAAGCTTTCGCCATACGGTCTTATGTGCCCTCAAGAGAGAATCCAAAGTTGTAGTCTTTCCCACTGTCAACAGGACTTTCCCTGTGGTCAGTGGGTCTTTCCTCACCGTCACTGGACCTTTCTCCAGGGTCAGCCTAGTTAAGGCAAAGAAGAATAAGAAACACCCGAAGGTGCTGGGAGGACCCAGAGAAGCACTATCTTCTCCTGCCTTTAGAGCAGTCCTGTACCACCCTTGGAGGCCTGCGCTGTGTTGACGATGGGTACAGGCACGCGCAGGACACTCCATTAAGATATCAAGGGACATAACTGCTCCTGAACAGAGGTAAATTAGACTACAGGATGCAGCTCATAACAGCCTTAAAGTAGCATCCCCATGGGTGTACCAGCCCGTATTTCATGACTGCAGAGCCCACCGGCGAAAAACACCACCCTCCAGCTGCCGAGCACACCCCACAGACCCAACCACCCCTGCCCATATATAACAAACTAATAAATTCCAAGGATAAGTACCGAGCACCGTTCCAGCAACTTACAGAGCAGCTTGGTGTTGCAATGACTGCAAGAAACATTGAATTATAAACAAAGCTTGCTCTTATGTCTTAGATTGGAGAAATAGGGAGAGATACGCATTCATATCTGCAGTGGTAGATGATTCTGCCTAACTAACAGTATGTGCTTGAGTGGGTGAATGGGGAAAAATAAAATAAATGCTTCTCAAAATGAGGCTTCAGCAAGCTTATATTCTCCAAGGGGGAGACATCCTCCAATAGGGAGGGAAACTCACTAACATATAACTCCTGGTCATATACCGATATTTCGAAACTTGGTTGTTTCTCCTCAGTGACCGCGGAAAGTGGTAATTTGACTCCTCTGCCTTTTCAGTTTTAAGAAGAATGCAATCCCAGAAAAGGCTGGTGTGCAATACCGTAGTATGTTTGTTGAGTTTTCAAAAAACCAACCAAAGGTGCCACCTAAGAAGCAAAAGAAAATCATGAAAGAGCAAAACAAGCTACATTTTCTTGTGAAAAGTAGAAAGTATAAAAAGATATCCTCTAAGACACAAGTGCTGAGGGCCAGTTCTTGGAATGAATCCGCAAGGGACTAAAATACAACAAACTAATAAATTCCAAGGATAAGTACCGAGCACCGTTCCAGCAACTTACAGAGCAGCTTGGTATTGCACACCAGCCTTTTCTGGGATTGCATTCTTCTTAAAACTGAAAAGGCAGAGGAGTCAAATTACCACTTTCCAGTGCTTCTCTGGGTCCTCCCCAGCACCTTCGGGTGTTTCTTTTTCTTATACATCGCAACAGAGCGAATTACGTCCCTTTTCTCGTTTTGCAGCAAAAACTTCAACAATGGTCCGTGTACATTTGTTACATATTTCATGATATACTTATTTCTTAAATCTTGATATGATGGACATTCCAGCAAAAAGTGTATTTCATCTTCAGTTTTGACACAAAAAGGGCACCTGTTTGAGTTATTTTTGTATCTGTCGTGGACTTTTATATCACTGATTCCTAGTCGAAACCTTACAAGAACTTTTCGAAACTTTGGGATTGTGATATCTGCAAGATACTTTTCAGGCTGTAGTAATGATTTAAACAAACGATAAGTCACTATTTGACAGTTTGGTGTTCCACTCTTGCTGATAGCAATCAATCATTCGTTGTTTTAATTCCTGTAGAAACAGCTTTTCGTGACCAACTCCACCGTTAAGCCAGACAAAAGAAAAACCATGTGAATCAAGACAATTTTTTGCCCAGTTTGAATGTATATTAGAATGTCTTGTGGATTGCAACATTTTTGAGTTTTCCATTTTGTATGCTTGTTTTGGTATTCTTTCAATTGGTAACTTTTGCAGTTTAAACCAATAACGCATTGCTTTCATGGCACTATCAACGAGAGAGAGAGAGAGAGAGAGAGAGAGAGAGAGAGAGAGAGAGAGAGAGAGAGAGAGAGAGAGAGAGAGAGAGAGAGGTCACTGCCATAGTATTAATGGATACGTCATGACCGTGCCTCTCATTTCACTATTGTCCATTGCTTCACTACTGACTGCAGATAGACAGAAAGTCATGATTTCGCTGGTCACCTGATTCACAATTCTGTTGATTCCTTGTTCTGGAATACTATCGATTTCTCAGTGATCGAGGTTTAGTCAACAGAATGAAGCCATCTAGTACGAATTATAACTTTCAGTACGGAAGAAAAGCGGAAGGAAGAAAAGAAAAAGAAAAAATTAAATTCCACTTGGGTATAAAATATTAAATAAAAGATAGGTCGATGAAACATGTGTAGAATGATCGGTAAAGGTAGGAAAATATAGTAATGTTCCCACACGGGTGTTGTTTTTCTTCATTCTCTCCCACACATATTTGTTTCCTCTGTAATTTCAGTTTCAAAGCCAATCTTAGAAAAAAATCTCGCTGACTGCATCAATGAATACTCGATATCTCCGTGCAATAAATGTGTTCAATGTTTGTCGAGTGTAATACCCCTACATTGCCCTTATTCACCCTGTACCGATGGAAATGGACTACACCCATTAAGGTGGTGGTTCTATCTCGTCATCCAGACAGGATTGTAACAATTTGCAACAAATCACCTAAGGGGCTTACCTTGGCAGCAGAGATGTATTTCTGTCCTGGGTTCGTTACGTGTGTCCTCATCTGCAGCGATTCTGCATCTGTCTGTCTGTTAATGTACAGATTGGGTCGGCATCTCTTGAGAGATGCACGAGAGAATTGTAGCAATGATGGGAAGCAGCTCAGGCAGGAATCGTTCTGATTGAAAAAAAAAGTTTCTGGTTTTCTCATCCCTCTTGTTCTTTCTTTGACGCGATAATTGTCATCTCCATGTATTGTGTTCTTCTTTCTTTCATACCTCACTTTTTGTTTTTCTTTTTTACTTTTCTTCTTTTACAAAAATGTTTTCTTTACAGTATGCCATTACTATACAAGATTTTTAGTTTCATTCCTCTTCTTCTTTCTTGTTGTTGTTGTTGTTGTTCTTCTTCTTCTTCTTCTTCTTCTTCTTCTTCTTCTTCTTCTGTCTGTCTGTCTGTCTGTCTGTCTGTCTGTCTGTCTGTCTGTCTCTCTCTCTCTCTCTCTCCTCTCTCTCTTCTCTCTCTCTCTCTCTCTCTCCTCTCTCTCTCTCTCTCTCTCTCTCTCTCTCTCTCTCTCTCTCCTGCACCCCTGCCTCCGGAGCACAAACAAAAACGGTTATTTTCTTTCGCCAGGCCACGCATTACTAAGTTCAGACATGCCTCCCTGTATTTGCAAGGACAGACTGCATTGAAAAGAAAACGTCCAAGTTTTTGAGTCAGTCGGCGGAGCTATTAGAGGCATGAATTGAACTGAGTTCAATAGGTCTTTGATGGAGGGGTTTGGCTTTGTTCGATTGGATCTTGCGCAGTCTTACTTGTCCGCTTTTTAAATCCTTTTCCCCATAGGAAGGGGGCCATCAATCGAAACATTGTTGAAGTTGTATGGCACGTTGATTCATGGTCTGGTGGATGAAGACGTCTGGCTAAAAGGCCAGTAGTGTAAGGTCCATTGGTCCTAATGTAAGTGTTAACTGACACTTTCTTCCATGTTATGTTTATCTGAACATCAAGCATTACTTTTTCATCTGGCCTCTCTCTCTCTCTCTCTCTCTCTCTCTCTCTCTCTCTCTCTCTCTCTCTTCTCTCTCTCTCTCTCTCTCTCTCTCCCCCCTCTCCCCCCCCCCCTCTCTCTCTCTCTCTCTCTCTCTCTCTCTCTCTCTCTCTCTCTCTCTCTCTCTCTCCTCTCACTGATGATACTTAGAAGAAACTGTATTTTCTTTTGAAACCCAACCTCTGGTGGTCCATTACATGTGGGCAGAAATTCAGAAGCTAAAGTGTTAAGTAGTTATGGTAAGATGTTGCTAAATATGTGCACTGCATTGGATTTGTGCATTTTAAATGGTTTGTGTCAGGGCAACCTCAAAGGTTGCTACACATACATCTCTGAGTGTGGCAGCAGTGTGAATGATTATTTTATAATGTCGTATGATATGTTAGCAAACACTTCTCAATGATTGTAAGTTACGTGCGAGTGAACGTGTTGATTCTGACCACACACCTTTGGTGCTACGTATCAATTTACACAGCTTAACCGCGGATACTGTGAAAGAACATAATGTTATCAATTTGGTTGAAAAGTATATTTGGAATGGTACTCATGTGGACTTGTTTCATGATGCAATGGATTCGCCAGAATTTCAAAAAAGGATACGCATGACAATTAGTCTCATTGAGGTTACTGTTGATGAAGCCTTACTTGTTTTAAACAACTGTCTAAAAGTCGCTGCGGAATGTATGAAGAAGATGATTTAAGGTAAATAAAAAAGAAGTTGGCGAAGACTGGTGCGATAAGGAATGTCTTTTAAGTAAAAGAAATCCACGTAAATTGTGAACTAAATACCGTCCAACTTTATCTGTACCTGATCATGTTGAGTTCTGTAATGCCAGACGCGATTACAAACATCTTTTGAAGAAAAGAAAAAGAGAAAGCATTTGACAGAATTATGATAGATAAATTAGTCGCCTCAATTAATTGCCAAAAGGAGTTTTGGGAGACAATGCGCAACATTCAGAAAAGAAGAATTCATCCCCAAAATAATATCAGTCTGGAAAATTGGTTTCATCATTGTAAGAAATTGCTTGAACGAAATGATAATATTGACAATGATATAGGGCAAGGAGGTGGTAGTGATAACGGCGATGATATTTATAGTAATTCAAATCGCCCCATATCAAAAGAAGAGATCATTTTGGCTTTAAGTAAACTGAGAAATCGTAAAGCGGCGGGTCCAAATGGGATCATTGATGAAATAATAAAAAAAAATACCTGCAAATCCGATTTGGTGATGACTTTTTCACAAAATTTATTAATACTCTATTTGATAAGGGTGTGTTTCCTAAAAATTGGGCCGAATGTATTGTTCTCCCATCATATAAAAAGGTGACGTTAACAATCCAGACAACTACAGAGGGATCTGGCTGTGCAACATCGGCAGTAAATTATATCGTGCTATTATCAATAGAAGACTTCAAGAATGGGTCGAAGAGAATAACATTACTGGCGAATTTCAAGCTGGATTTACACGAAATTATTTGACTATAGATTACATGTTTACTTTGATGCGCCTTTGTTCAAAAACAGTTTGGTCTAAATCGAAAATTATATGTAGCTTTTATTGATTTTGAAAAAAACATTTGACTCTGTCAACAGGGGTGTTTTGTGGCCAGTTTTGGTTAAGCATGGAATCCGAGGTAAATTATATAAATGTATCTTGAGCATGTATGACTGTGAAAGCGAGAGTAAGATGCGGATCATCTGTAATAGACTACATAAACTGTATATTGGGAGTTAACAAGGGGATGTCTGTAGACCCATTCTTTTTTCTATCTTCATTAATAAATTAACGTTAGAAGTAATACATAATGGTAAGCGCAGAGCTCTGTTCGTTGCATTGGAGACTTTCATCCTCCTCTTAGCTGACGACGATATATTAATCTCAGAAACGATATCTGGTCTCCAAAATCAATTAAATAGTTTAGAAAGGCCCTCTGCGTCACTCCAATTGAAGGTAAATATGTCAAAAAGTAATATAATAGTGTTTAGGAAAGGTGGACATCTCGCTGCACGGGAAAAATGGATGTACAATGGAATGGCTATGCCAGTTGTGAATGTTTATAAGTACTTGGGCATATTTTTTTTCAACACGTTTAAGTTTCGGTTTTGCTTGCATAGACCTAGTAGGTAGAGCTAAACGTTGCATACTTTGTATTCTAGAGAAACTGCGTGTGCTTAATAATGAGTCTCTTACACTGTTTTTAAAGTTATTCGATTTTCAAATTCAATCCGTTGTACAATACGGAGCTGAGTTATGGGGTCTCGATACTGTTTCTATACAAATTGAAAAGATTCACGTAAATGCATTGAAAAAGTTTCTTGGTGTTTCAATACAAACGCCAGATGATTTAGGTTATGGGAGACCAATAGGTATCCAATTCATTTACTCTTTGTAGTAAGGTGCATTCGTTACTGGCTAAAAATAACCCGGATGGCACCTAATAGACTACCACATAAAGCATATAAAATGTTAGTACAGCTAGATACTTGGGGTAAGAGTAATTGGGCCTCTAAAGTGAGGTTAAAACTGTACGAGTTTGGTTTTGGCTTTGTGTGGGAGATTAAAGGTGTAGATGACATAAATAGTTTTATTCGTATGTTCCGGCAAAGGTTAATTGACTTGGCAGAGATGGAATTCTCATATCGAGGAAAGCCGCCGATTTGATGTTTACAGAGTGTTAAATCCTGCACACTGTATTCCAAAGTACTTGTCAATGCAAATTAACAGATATATCAAATATATTATCACTAAATTTAGAGTTGGTGTATTGGATATCTGTATACATTCTAACCGTCATCGGCGTTTAAATGATCGTAATCTTACATGTCCGCTCTGTCATGAAGATGATGAAAATGAAGTTCATTTTGTTCTGTCTTGTCCTGTACTGCAAGTTATTAGACAGCAATTAATCCCACTTAAGTATATAAGAAACCTTTGTTTCTTCAAACTCATCATGTTAATGGCATCATCGAATGGAAACACTACCAAACAGTTCGCTTTGTATTTGTATAAAGTATAAAGCAGAATGCGAAATGATGTGTTAAGATAACAAATGTTAAGTTTGTTAAATTGAGTTTGCATTGATGAAATGCGCGATTTGTCATTCATTTAAAGGGTCTATGGCCTTTACGAATAAACATCTGCATCTGCGTCTTCATCTCTCATGGATGATTTTCTTCGAATCGTTAGAGATAGACTGATTCCATGCAGATGACAAAAATGGCATTATAATGTAAACGATAGTGAAAGATATAATGTTTTTTTTTTTTTTTTTGGCTGTCCCAACCTCTGCGCCACCTCAGAGGCAGTGCACCCACGCCGCTCATTCCGACACCCCGTCCACAGCCACAGCCCGGTCGGCCCCGCCGCAGCCCCGGCACCGGCAATCCACAGGGAGCAGTCAGTGTCAAGTCGTCAAGAGGCAACCCACCGGAGAAGACACTGCACTGCTGCCGAGTCACTTCGGTGGTGTTCAGTGGCGCCTGTTCTAATCTAACATACGCAGGACACCACCTACTAAGCCCCCTACTGACGACAATAATTGCTTAGTCGCGGAGCCGGCGTGAGTGAGCTCTCCTTCCGGAGGGCGCCACCACGTCCGTCCAACGACAGCCCCCATGGGCTCGATACCGTGACCCCGACGGAACCAAGCCATGGCCACAGACGTGGAGAGGACATCGAAACTGAGGTCACCATGAGAGCAGGGCATGATGGGCCACAGAATTTGAGACATTTTTTTTAATGCTGATAGATGAGAATGAGGATGATTAAGATGATGCTACGGAATTCCATTTCGGTCTGAGACTACATGACAGGGCTGTACTCTACGCTTCCTTTCATAATATATCCCGGCGTCAACCAGGCCCGAGAGATACAGGCACCTGCAGTGTTGGTCAGGAAATTTGAGCAACACTCTCAGAAACGCATCCATTAAGTGGATGGAACTCGACTGTGTGGTCCCAGTCTTCCCAACTGAGTCCGCAGCAAACTCAACTCTGGGTAGGAGCCGGTCGGGGCAGAAAAACCCACATGACTTCTGATGGGATTCGAACCCACGACCTCCCAGCCGGGAGTCCGCGACGCTAACCACATAGCTAGACAGAAAAAGTGCACACACACACACACACACACACACACACACACACACACACACACACACACACACACACACACACCACCACCACCACCACCACCACCACTACCACCACCAATATAAAATACTATTTCCTTTCATTAATTTTAGTGTATGGATGGTCAAATGGTCAATAGTCAAATAGTCATCATTATGGATTTCAAAAATAAAATGAACAGTCACATACTGCATTGTTGAAACGGCAATGCTCATGTACATAAAGCCAGAAAAAATCCTGCTAGTAAGTCTCGTCAAAGGGCGTGAGAACGGGGATAAGGTGACCGCTGGATCACAGCAGCATCAACAGTCAAGACAAGACAGCAGGTGGAGTCAGTGGTCCGTGAAAGGGAAAACACCAGATGTTGGAAGCTGTGAGCTCTTTGTCAGTGGTGAGGAGGAAAGACAGAAACAGCAGTATTTGAAAAGGAAAGAGTGAGCTCAAACT
>CM031601.1:38923813-38978813 GCA_018398815.1 Conus ventricosus
CTAAGCGCACGTACAAAAGCATGTTTGATTGTTCGTATAGCATTATTTTAAAAACACGTGAACGGACGCACGTGGGGGAAAAGGGGGTGTAGTTCAAATGGCAGTGGGAGAGGGTAGAAGTGTTAGGAGTGTGTGTGTGTGTGTGTGTGTGTGTGTGTGTGTGTGTGTGTGTGTGTGTGTGTGTGTGTGTGTGTGTTCTTATATTTTGCGTATCACAATAGTTTTAGATCCGATATCCTGTTGATTGTTCAATTTGTTTTAAATCTATATATGGAAATTTCTCACCGGAATGTATTCAGGATGTAATCCTTTTTCTTCCATCATTTTGTGTCATCTGCCTCTTTCCGTTTACCTTTGTCTTGTTCTCATTTTCGTATTCCTTCTTTTATTTGATTTCCTTAATCTGCAGTAGAAAGACAAATGACGGTATGTTCATATGAATAATTAGAAGAAGAAAAAACATGTGCATCTCCTTTGTACTTTTTTGCATCTTAATCTAAACAGTTCATGCATCTGGTCATCAGCGATGTGACGAAGGTTGAAGTCAACAGGGCTGTTCTGGGATTTGTTGGGATGCTTTCAACGTTTGCTCTTTTACGTGTGTTTGAGGTTAGGTTGGGATGAGTGCTTTTGCATACACGTGTGCCCACGTGTGAAAGTATGCACGTCAGTGCGTTGGGAAGTGTATGATTACACTTTCTATCTATGTATCTATCTAGCTTTCTATGTTCTATATATGTCTCTATGTCTCTATCTATGTCTCTAAGTGTGTGTGTGTGTGTGTGTGTGTGTGTGTGTGTGTGTGTGTGTGTGTGTGTGTGTGTGTGTGTGTGTGTGTGTGCGCGTGCGCGCGTCTCTCTCTGTGTGTGTGTGTGTGTGTGTGTTGTGTGTGTGTGTGTGTGTGTGTGTGTGTGTGTGTGTGTGTGTGTGTGTCACGGTCAAAAATAAACACAAGCAAAGTCGTGGTCCGTCGCCAGCCGGGTTGGTTGGACATAAGCCCTAACTCAAATATTCTGGGCGCCACGAAGACGACTCCATGCGTCTCATCCAGCCAATTAAGCTTAGCGGAGAGGCTTCACGGAGACGGTACGGTCCAGCCAGACAGACTAAGCCGTTTGACCGACGCCTCGATGTCTGCCCGGACGGATCTCAGTGCCTGGGCCAGACTCATCTAGCCAATTTGTAGGACTAGCGCCCACAAGTTAAGTCGGACGTCGCCAGTTGAAGTAGGAGGGGGGAAGGTAGTGTGTGGTGGGGGTGAAATCAAGCTAATCAATTAAATGACCAATTGACCACCACAGAGAGTAAGGCGTGTAGGCGTGACTGTCATGATTTGAATATCCAATGGAATTAGAGGGAGATAACTTCGGGTACGAGGCGGTAAAAATACTGACCAATGGTACTCGCCCTTGGACGGATGAGTTTCAAGATAAGATAGGGATGCGGGAGTGGAGAAGCAGAACGAGAGAAAGAACGAACAGAGAGAGATGAGGAGGTTCTGGGTATAGTCTCTGCACGAGAGAAAAGGCAGAGAGATGAAGAGAGGAGGAAGAACGAAGAGAGACAGAGAGAGAGGAAGAGGTTCTGTGTAAGCTCTGACGAGAGAGAAGCAGAGAGATGAGGGGAGGAGAGAAGAGAACCAAGTTGAGAGATTAGCATGAGATAGTCTGCAGAGGAAAGACTAGGGAGAGATGTGGAGAGAGAGAGTTGCTAACTAATGAAGAGGAAAAGAAAGAAAAGAAAAAAGAAAAGAAAAGCAACCATGTCCATTTGATAGCGCAGACTAAAAAAGAGAGAGAGAGTGAATGCGTTAATGCAGGAAGGAAGAAAGGAGAACAGATCGATGTTGATAGTCACTGTTCCACCTTAACCGGGGTTCGACCTCATACCTGGCAGCGTCACTTCGTCAAGCAGAACCACAGACCAACGCCAGTGCCAGCAGTCTAACCTGACCAGGTGCCAGCAGACCAAGACCAGTGCCAGCAGTTGTGTCGTGCTTGTGAAAGTGACAGTGAAAAGAAAAAAAAAGAAAAGAAAAGACAGTGATTCGTGAATAGTTAAGATCACCTGGCCAGGTAAAGTAGAAATCTATTTATACCCGGGTTAGTTAATGATGTTTTAGATAAATGATTTTGTGAAGTTCAGGAAAGAGAGAATGTTTTATTTTGTTTGATTCCATATGCATTGATGGTTCGTTCTATGAACATGTGTAGTAAAGTTATAGACTTTACTAGTGGTTTGATGTGACGAATGCATGATATATGAATGAGATCGTAAGCAAGCTGTGAGTGTGTTTGGGCTGTGCGCTAGTCCTTCCTCCATCGACATCACCCGAGGTTGACAATTTATTGGCGAGCCTGCCAGGATATTCTGGCCCATTTATTATAATTGTTCAACTTCTCAGAGAGGAAGCTGGGTGGGATTCAAGTGTTGTAATCCTAAGACAAGGTGTTGTCTTACTGTATGTTACCAAGATAGTTAAATACTAGGCTTGGCATTGCTTCCAAGATAGTTAATACTAGGCTTGGCATTTCAGCCCCAGAGTACTTATTTCGCACAGATTGCCTATAATTCGCTCTCATAGTTGGGTCAGGCGCTGGGCGTCTTATAAAAACTAATTACGTTGTCCCAAGCTAATATTATCATTCATAGGATTGTGCTATTACGTCACTCGTGTCGGTAACCACCAGTTTGGCTGTCGTAGAGAAAAAAAAACTTGTTCAAAAAAAAAAGAAGATATAATGGCGGAAGAAAAGAACACCCCTATTGAACAACTTGTGAGCGTCGCTCATGATCTAGGTTACTCAGGAGATGAGTTGCGTGCATTCGTTGAAAACCAACAAAAGATGGAAAGAGACGAACGCGCGGAAAGAAGCGCAAGAAATAGAAAAATTAAGGATTCAGGCTAATGATAATCAGGCTAGGGAGGAAACAGAAAGAATGAAGCAGGAAACAGAAAGAATAAGGGAAGCGCAGGAAACAGAAAGAATGAAGCAGGAAACAGAAAGATTAAGGATTCAGGCTAGCGAAACGCAGGAAACAGAAAGAATAAGGCAAGAAACAGAAAGACTAAAGGAAGAGCAGGAAACGGAAAGATTAAAGGTTCAATTAGAGTTAGAGAAAGTGAGAATACAAAGGGAGACCACCGAGGATGGGAGTTCAGTTTCCAGTGACTCTGTGCGCAGTTACGCCCCCGACCAAAGTTACCCAAATTCTCTGAAGGAACCGATTCGATTGATGCATACATCAGTCGTTTCGAAACGTTTGCGACCAGTCAGGGTTGGCCTCCAGAAGAGTGGGCAGTCATTTTGTCAGCGTTACTGACGGGTAAGGCATTACAAATTTTCACTGCGTTACCAGCAGAACAACAGTCTGATTTCGGCGCTGTGAAGGAATCGTTGATGAAAGGATTTGACCTCACAGAGGAGGGGTTCAGGAAGAAATTTCGTTCAGCTAAATTACAAGCAGGTGAAACGTACACTCAGTTTGGTGCACGTTTAGATCACTATTTTGAGAAGTGGTTAGAGTTGAGCGGCACGAAGAAGGAGTTCGCTGAATTGAAAGAGCTAGTTATGAAAGAACAGATTTTGTCAGGTTGCGGCCCTGAGTTAACCATACATTTGAAAGAGAGACAGCCAGAGACAGCAGGAGAGTTGCTGAAGTTCGCAGAGGTGTATAGAGAGGCACGTTTGGGCACTAAGGTGCAGGAGAAACAGGTGCTAGGCACAGGTGAGAAGAGTGCAAGGAGACTAGGAGAGTTTTCTGCAAAGTCTGCAAACCCAGTGGTGGGGCAGAAGGAAGGGCAAAGGGACATTAGGTGTTTCATTTGTCACAAGAAGGGACATGTGGCGAGGGATTGTCGCATGAGGTTCCAGAAGGCAGCAGCCTTGCAAGAGGTGGATAAGGGTCGTCAAGGGAAACGACCTGCAGTGGAACCAAAAGGGATTCAGTCTGAAGAGGGTGGAGTGCAGCCTATGGCTAGCACTGGACAGCAGTCAGTGTCAGGGATGGAGGGCACTAGGCTGAGTGGTTCGTTACCAGTGGAAGAAGGGTGGATTGGCCAGCAGAGGGTGAAAGTGTTACAAGACACTGGTTGTTCATGCGGTGTGGTGAGAACAACGCTGGTCGAGAAAGGGGATTTGACAGGGTAAATCCAGACCTGTACTCTAATCGATGGCACTGTGAGGGAGTTTCCAGTTGCTAAGATAGAAATACGTACCCCTTACTTCTCAGGCGAGTTGTCTGCGTTGGTGATGGAGAAACCCCTTCATGATTTGATCATTGGAAATATTCCGGGTGCAAGGGATCCAGGGATCCTGAGTTGTTGACTGCTACAGGGGCAGCAGTTCAAACACGGAGCAAGAAGGAGGAAAAGGTTGATAAACCGTTAGTCGTTCCAGCAAGGAAGTCAGGCATAGATGTGTCGCCTGATGAGTTTAGGGCAGCGCAGGAACAAGACCCTTCGCTCGTGAAGTCTTGGGAGTTGGCAAGAGGTGGAGAGAAACAGGTGGTTAGAGGAGGTGAGACAGAATTTCTTGTGAAAGGCGGGTTGTTGTACCGAGTGTTCACCAAGAGGAAGACAGGTAAGGTGACCACTCAGTTAGAGGTACCAGCAGGTTATCGTGACACTGTCATGTCAGTGGGTCACGAGTCGCTCATGGCAGGTCATCTCGGCACCAGCAAAACAGCTGACCGAATCTTCGATGATTTTCATTGGCCAGGGGCAATGGCAGACATCAAGCTTTTTTGCATGTCATGTGACGTGTGTCAAAGGTCAGCCACAAGAGGGGTGAAGAGGAAGGCGCCTCTTAAACATCCCCCTTTAATTGACACACCGTTCAGGAGAGTGGCTGTTGATCTGATTGGCCCAATCTCCCCCTGTTCCAAAGGTGGGCACAGGTATGAGACATGTAAGGTTGCAAGGGAAAGTTTGCAGGAGGCTAGGGTCGGTCAGAAGAAGCAATATGACAGGAAGGTGAGGAAGCAATCCCTCAAGGTGGGAGATCAAGTCCTGGTACTGCTTCCCACGGGTCACAACAAGCTGCTGATGCATTGGAAAGGACCATTCACCATCACTGAAAAGGTCGGTCGGGATTACCGAATTGATGTGAATGGGAAACTAAAACTTTTCCATGCGAATTTTCTCCGCAAATATATTCAGCGTGAGACTCAGCACATAGGCGCAGCAGCAATCATTGATGAGGTGAAGGAGACCCAGCAGAAGAAGGGGAGATTTTGTTGCCTAAGTTTCCAGAAGAGTCATACAGGGATGTGTCACTGTATGAAGGACTAGACAGTAGGAGTTCCTAGGTTTTGTTGTCGGAGGCGACACAAAGCAGCCGGAAAGAGGAAGGGTGGAGAAGATGATGAATTCAGAGAGACCAAAGACCAAAACAGAAGTCAGGAGTCTGCTAGGTTTTATTGGTTTCTATAGGGAGTTTGTTCCAAATTTCGCAGCAATCACGAGTCCTCTCAGTGATTTGGTCAAAGCAGGGAAACCGGCAGTGGTCGAGTGGTCAGACGCTGCAGAGCAAGCACTGCAGACGGTGTTGGAAAGACTAGGTTCCCGTCCCATCCTGAAGCTACCAGATATGTCCAAACCATTTTTTGTTGCGGACGATGCATCAGGCGGTGGGATAGGTGCAGTATTGTTGCAGGAGCATGAAGGGGTCGAGTTTCCTGTGAGGTATGCTAGCAGGAAGTTGACAAAGTGTGAAGAAGGGTACGCAACTGTAGAGAAGGAGTGTTTAGCCGTCGTGTGGGCCGTGCAGAAATTCCACAAATACTTGTATGGGAAAGAGTTCGTGATAGAGACTGATCATCAACCACTCAAATTCCTGCAGGAGGCGCAGTTGAAAAACAGCAGAGTGCTGCGTTGGGCAATGGCATTGCAGCCCTACAGGTACCGAGTCCAGTACATCCCAGGTCGACAGAATGTCGGAGCTGACTATTTAAGTCGCGTAGTCTAGCAAGCTGCAACTCAGAGGAAGGGCAGTCATATCCGGGGGTGCTTTGTTGATAATATGGGTTGATTACAGTTATGTTGATTGGATATGGGTTCATTCCCAGTTTGGCTATGGTTCATAATTTCTGTGTGAGACTTGTTCATATTTTCTTTGTGAGACTTGTTCATGTGAATGTAGTTATGCTTGGAGCATACAGTCGCTTGTGTAGTGAGGCATTATTTGCAATAAGTGAGGATGGAGATTCCTCAGTGAAGTGTCATGGATCGTGATCATATTATATTGTGCTCTTCAAAGTAGTTGTGAAGAGGAGAGATGGCAAATCCGCAGGTAGGGGAATTGCATAGGTGCGCACAGAGGTCGTTATAAAATGAGTCGAAATAACGCAAGAGCGCACGTCAATGATAACTCATTGGAGTGGTATTCACTAATGATATATTTTATAATTTGTAAACCGGTTGTTGTAAAGTATTTTTCAAACTTGCACGTGTAGCTGTGTGTCAGCAAATTCGGTTGTTGTTTTTTTTTGTACCGTTGTTTTGAGACAATGCGGTGCATAGTCTTTTGCAAGGGGGAAATTGTCACGGTCAAAAATAAACACAAAGCAAAAGTCGTGGTCCGTCGCCAGCCGGGTTGGGTTTGGACATAAGCCCTAACTCAAATATTCTGGGCGCCCCCGAAGACGGCTCCATGCGTCTCATCCAGCCAATTAAGCTTAGCGGAGGGCTTCACGGAGACGGTACGGTCCAGCCAGACAGACTAAGCCGTTTGACCGACGCCTCGATGTCTGCCCGGACGGATCTCAGTGCCTGGGCCAGACTCATCTAGCCAATTTGTAGGACTAGCGCCCACAAGTTAAGTCGGACGTCGCCAGTTGAAGTAGGAGGGGGGAAGGTAGTGTGTGGTGGGGGTGAAATCAAGCTAATCAATTAAATGACCAATTGACCACCACAGAGAGTAAGGCGTGTAGGCGTGACTGTCATGATTTGAATATCCAATGGAATTAGAGGGAGATAACTTCGGGTACGAGGCGGTAAAAATACTGACCAATGGTACTCGCCCTTGGACGGATGAGTTTCAAGATAAGATAGGGATGCGGGAGTGGAGAAGCAGAACGAGAGAAAGAACGAACAGAGAGAGATGAGGAGGTTCTGGGTATAGTCTCTGCACGAGAGAAAAGGCAGAGAGATGAAGAGAGGAGGAAGAACGAAGAGAGACAGAGAGAGAGGAAGAGGTTCTGTGTAAGCTCTGACGAGAGAGAAGCAGAGAGATGAGGGGAGGAGAGAAGAGAACCAAGTTGAGAGATTAGCATGAGATAGTCTGCAGAGGAAAGACTAGGGAGAGATGTGGAGAGAGAGAGTTGCTAACTAATGAAGAGGAAAAGAAAGAAAAGAAAAAAGAAAAGAAAAGCAACCATGTCCATTTGATAGCGCAGACTAAAAAAGAGAGAGAGAGTGAATGCGTTAATGCAGGAAGGAAGAAAGGAGAACAGATCGATGTTGATAGTCACTGTTCCACCTTAACCGGGGTTCGACCTCATACCTGGCAGCGTCACTTCGTCAAGCAGAACCACAGACCAACGCCAGTGCCAGCAGTCTAACCTGACCAGGTGCCAGCAGACCAAGACCAGTGCCAGCAGTTGTGTCGTGCTTGTGAAAGTGACAGTGAAAAGAAAAAAAAAAGAAAAGAAAAGACAGTGATTCGTGAATAGTTAAGATCACCTGGCCAGGTAAAGTAGAAATCTATTTATACCCGGGTTAGTTAATGATGTTTTAGATAAATGATTATGTGAAGTTCAGGAAAGAGAGAATGTTTTATTTTGTTTGATTCCATATGCATTGATGGTTCGTTCTATGAACATGTGTAGTAAAGTTATAGACTTTACTAGTGGTTTGATGTGACGAATGCATGATATATGAATGAGATCGTAAGCAAGCTGTGAGTGTGTTTGGGCTGTGCGCTAGTCCTTCCTCCATCGACATCACCCGAGGTTGACAGTGTGTGTGTGTGTGTAAGATTGAAAAAACAGACGGAGAGGCAGAGGCAAGAAACAAATAGAGACTGGCAAACAGACTCACAGAGATAGATAAAATAAAAAAATAAAAAAAACAGCGAGCGTAAGGATCGCTGTTCTCATCTGAATTGCAATTTTTGTTGTACTTTATAATTACTCTGAGTCATCATTCCTGTTTTATTGAGACACATAACTTTCAGCATTATTATTTTGTGTGTGTGTGTGTGTGTGTGTGTGTGTGTGTGTGTGTGTGTGTGTGTGTGTGTGTGTGTGTGTGAGAGAGAGAGAGAGAGAGAGAGAGAGAGAGAGAGAGGGAGGGAGGGAGAGAATGAATGAATGAATGAATGATCTAATGAGCTAAGCTTACAAAGACAATTCTCAGGCAGGGGTTACGGTGGGTGTGGGGCTGTTCGAAAATGAAAATCAAGGAATATGCACGAACAATCAATATCAGAAAACAACATCGCGATGAGGAAACCAAATCACGGAAGTAATTGACAAACATCGAATGCCGATGTGATTGTCATTGTCATTGTGAATATCAAACAGTTTATCCACAGTCATCACGATATCCGTTCTCCACAGCTGAATTGCTGCTGGAAGTCAACTGCACATTTTCTCTGTTAGTAAAGTGAACGCTATCCATGTTTCTTCTCATTCCCTGTAAGAACGCCATAATGTCACTGACAGTCACGTTCTCTGGAGGGTCGTTCTGTTGTTCATTCACCGGAGGCCTGTCCTGATCACAAACCACATCACAGCATTCATCAACACGTGTGTGTGTGTGTGTGCGTGTGCGTACGTGCGTGCGTGAATGCGCGCGTGCGCGATCACGCGCGTGTTTGTGTGTGTGTGTGTGTGTGTGTGTGTGTGTGTGTGTGTGTGTGTGTGTGTGTGTGTGTGTGTGTGTGTGTGTGCGAGTGTGTGTTCGCGCACGTCCATTGTAGCATTCTTGTGTCTGCGTGTAGCTGTTTCTATGCAGGACTCTGGCAGCATGAGGAAGGTGAGAAAGGCTCTGCGTCAACCGGTGAGGCGTCACACGATTCCGCCTCTCACTTGGAATTTCAAGATTGTTCTTTAAAGCGATGAATATTTCAGTCCACACAAAAATCCTCTAATGCTTTTTCATGCGTCTGGCGACTGTGGTCTTGTGCTGAAGTGAAAATTAATTGTCGGGCGGCATTGTCTAGTGGTGGATGGAAGGGGTATCGGTGAGGCGAGTGTAAGAGGAGCATGGGAGTGGAGGGGGGAGGGGGCAGGTGTGTGTGTGTGTGTGTATGTTCGAACAAGTGTGTAACTGTTAGAGAGAGAGAGAGAGAGAGAGAGAGAGAGAGAGAGAGAGAGAGAGAGAGAGAGAGAGAGAACAGACAGACAGACAGACAGACAGACAGACAGACAGACAGACAGAGAGACAGAGAGAGACAGAGAGATGCTTAGGTTTCCACACATAATGCAGCCGGCTGTACCTCCTGGGAATACTGGACTCCGTGACAGGTTTTGAGAGGAAGCATTCAGTACAGCTCTGTCATGTGTTCTGAGACCTAAATCAAAATTCGTAGCAGTATGGTAATAAATGTCATCATACTCGTCACTATCATTTTCATTCTCATGGATCCTAATAATATAAATAACAAAGGACATTCTTTTGTGCTAAAATGTCTGTCCTGTGGCGTCTGGTATCCTGCTCCTATGATGGTCCAAGTTTCGATTTCCGCTGAAAATCCTCGTCTATGGAGAGCCCGTGTCCTGATCTTCAGCGACAGTAGGTGCTACAGGGCATTAGCACGCAGATATTGCTGTGTTCTCCCCCTCCGACCAATCTACTCACACTGTCTTAGGTGCTCTATTTATTTTGCTGTTTGTTGTTGTTGTCTACCTTGCAACTGCACCCGTAAGCTGGAATGAGATTTGTGCTGTACTCCAAATATGTCTTCGATGAAAGCGCAGAGTTTGGATAGTAAACCTATACGACTGGCTCGACGCATTCGATTTTTTTTAGATACAGTGGAATCCTACAGATTAGTAGGAGTTTTATCTTGAAATGAACATTTTAGAACTACATCTGGAAAATAGCTCATTAGAGCAAATGCAATACAATGTTCTTATACAGCAGAGTGAAACGTAAAACTAGACCCATTTTTTTTCCAAACGAAACATAATGCATATTTATGCGTGCATAATACAGTTGGTTTAAAAAGAACAGAAAGGCTGTAATCCACAGACTGTTGTTCCCCTTATGAACACTGTCTTTCCCATCAGCAGAATAAACGACAGCCAGACAAATACGCATCATGCAGTACAGAAAAAAGGACAACAAACCAAAGACTTTAGCTACCACAGTCAATGCACATTCTTCACAACCACAACTTGACCATCTCAAGATTTACGCAAGTGGTTCTTGAAGATCAGTGTGTATATTCTGAGTTCATTATCCTTTCCTTAATGGTTGATAAACGTTACAGATTCAGAAGGAGTTTCTCATTTTAGACAGCTCTTTGTCTGATTCTTCACCCGATCTTACGCCTCCACAAAGCAATTATTCTCGTCCGTGAAAAGAACAGCAGAGAGTGTCTTGCATGCATGTCAGGCCCAGTTCAAAACAGGCACAACTAACAGCCCCTGAACAACAGTAACAGGCACAACTGACCACCACTGAACAACAGTAACAGGCACAACTGACCACCACTGAACAACAGTAACAGGCACAACTGACCACCACTGAACAACAGTAACAGGCACAACTGACCACCACTGAACAACAGTAACAGGCACAACTGACCACCACTGAACAACAGTAACAGGCACAACTGACCACCACTGAACAACAGTAGCAGGCACAACTGACCACCACTGAACAACAGTAGCAGACACAACTGACCACCACTGAACAACAGTAACAGGCACAACTGACCACCACTGAACAACAGTAACAGGCACAACTGGCCACCACTGAACAACAGTAACAGGCACAACTGACCACCACTGAACAACAGTAACAGGCACAACTGACCACCACTGAACAACAGTAACAGGCACAACTGACCACCACTGAACAACAGTAACAGGCACAACTGACCACCACTGAACAACAGTAGCAGACACAACTGACCACCACTGAACAACAGTAACAGGCACAACTGACCACCACTGAACAACAGTAACAGGCACAACTGACCACCACCGAACAACAGTAACAGGCACAACTGACCACCACTGAACAACAGTAACAGGCACAACTGACCACCACTGAACAACAGTAACAGGCACAACTGACCACCACTGAACAACAGTAACAGGCACAACTGACCACCACTGAACAACAGTAACAGGCACAACTGACCACCACTGAACAACAGTAACAGGCACAACTAACCACCACTGAACAACAGTAGCAATGCAGTCTCCTTTGGTGAGTAGCCTCATGATAACGTGACACTGATGGTTGCCTGTGGTCTTCCGGTGCTCAGTCTGGAGCAGAACAAGCCTGGGTGTGGCTGTATGTGGAGGAGTCTGAATGAGCAGTGCAAAAGCAATGCTACTCCCAGAACACGGGAAATAAAGCAGATAAAAAAGATCAGTGCACTTTCTGCCATATCCACCTCCCTTTCATTTGATGCAGGCAGTCTATTTTCAGTCTGTTTTTATCATCCGGCCAAAAAAGTAGGAGAAGGTATTTACAGAGCTCAATATTGCATTTCACCACGACCTTGGCGCAGGGAGAGAAACAAAAGGAGGAAACCTCCGCGCCTGTGTAGGTGGGGTGAGAGAATTAGAAAAGTATGAATGAAATCCGACCTGAGTGCGGCCCTCAGACTGCAGGCAAGGGAGGTGAAGCCAGGCAAACACGCCTGGTGAAGAACGGCTGATGTGCGAGTTATTGTCCTTGAGAAGGGGGTTGGGTAAGATCCTCTTACCTCATCCATCCCTCTCCACTGTTCTTTCGAAACCCCAAAAAGGTCACTGCTGGTGTCTTATTACTTTTATCTGTTTTTTTTTTTAAACTTTGTTTTTTCAACCACTTGTTTCACAAAGAGAGATTGAACATGTCCGTGTGTGCTTGTGCACGTATGGGAATGTCTTAAACGGGTGAGGTCTTGTTTTTGTGCATGGATTGGAGGAAGGAAAAAAATGCACCTGAAGGTGCGGGTAGGACTCAGAGAAGTACTGTTCTCAACTTTGTGCATGGAGTGACATGTAAGAAAGCACATGAATGGGGCGTGACATCCATGCCTTCAAAGCTGCAAAGATAATGCATGTGTCTTCACATATGTACGAGCGTGCGTCTTTCTCCCCACCTGCGCTTGTTTCTTATTGTTTGTGTAGATATTTACTCCTAAAAATACTGCCAAAAGCCGTGGTTGCAGCGGCCATACCATACTGCTAGGTCTGTGAGAATGTGAACTTTTTCCTGGTTCTCGTTTATGCTAAAGGGGCTCCAGTTGCTGATATAAGTTTCCAACTCTAAAAAGACTGTTAGTGTTTTTAAACCTCAAGCTGAAGATAATCAGGACACGATGTTTACATGTTTTCCTTTGTTTGGAACTTCACAATCGCAGCTGAAAAGAGATGCAATACAATGGCCCACAGAATAATATTAATAATGATCTTGATGAATGAAAGTTTTCCCCACTAATAGAAAGAGACATACATAGATACATTGATGGAAAGAGTTATGAATATCTACTCAGTTCTTATTAGTCTGACATTAAAATTCTAGATAGTCTGGCAAATGAAGAGACGTTCGCACTACATTATATGACCAGGACTAAATCCAATGTTTTTACCAAGTGCTGTGTCAAGATCACAGGGAATTCTCTTCTCTGTGCATTTCATGTAAAATGCATGCCATGACAATTGTTCTAGTTCTGTTGATGTTGTTAGCAATGCTGCGTCAGTGCACAGAGAGACAGAGACAGAGAGAGAGAGAGAGAGAGAACTCTAAACTCTGAAAAATTTAATGAATAGGCCATAGAACCATGTCAGTGGGAGTGGTTACAAACAGAATGAATTTGTATCACTGCAGAGACACAACTTATACATTCTGTAATAATGCATACAAACACATCTGTACTACGTAAATTTTCACTTCCTTTCTCATTCGAGTGAACTACTGCGCAGTTTGAAAGCTTTTTCAAGATAGATAGCGAGTCGATTCGAAAGCGAGGCTTCGAGGTCGACAGCTGCTTTTTTCTTCTGTGTCACCGTTCAGCTCATATTTTGCGAATTTCTTCAATTCCGCTTGTTTGGGTGTGATTATCCCTTCACTGAATAGAAGTTTGGTATCTTTTGTTTATTTTGGCTGGTCGGGTTTTTGTTATTTTGTGTGGTTGTCATTTTCTTGTGGTTTTTTTTCTTCTCTCTACATTAATCTGTTCAGTGCGTGTCTTCAAAATGGCGGACTCACGTGTGGAACCAGTGTTTTTGCTGAAAAGAGACCTGCCTTATTCTTTTGGCTCTGATCAGAATCGTTCCTTTCAGGCCCTGGACATTTGTGTTGCAGCCGAAAGAATATGCGGCAGAGAAACTATGGTGGGCGCGCAGGAAATACGGGGATTATGGCGACTCTACCCAGCGACTCGAACAGCACGAAGTAAGTTGTTGATAGAAGGTTTGTCTCTTAGCGGTGTTGAACTGCGTTTGTACGACAAGAACCCTTTCATACTCACGGACAGGGTGACTCTGAAAAACCTGCCACTAAAGTCTGGATATCGAATATCCCTTGTCTTGCGATGGAGCGGATATTGAGTCAGCTCTTGTGAAACTTGGAGTTGTTCTTCGCTCCCCTTTGATAATGGAAAAAGTAAGGAACAGAGATGGAAAGCTGACCCGATTTTACTCTTGTAGACGTTTCATTTTCATCAACGTCCCAGAAAACCATTGGAAGGTTTGTAAAGGTAGGGGATTTTACTGCCACCCTTTATCACAAGGAACAACCGAAAAAAGAGGCCAGGGGTAACGAAGTGCAATCGTTGCTTAAAAGTGGGGCATTGGGCCAGGCAGTGTCCGGAGTCTGTTATCACGTGCAGAGCGTGTCTCCAACCCGGTCATCGGCAAGGGGATCTGTTTGCCAGAGAACAGGAAAAGGCCGACTCTAAGCCACTTTCACCCTCCACGAGTTTTTGGGCGAAAGTGGCCTAAAAGCTGCCTTTTCCTGTGGCGGAAGAGAGAGAGAATCACCGGCAGACAGACAGACAGACAGAGAAGAGAGAGACAGAGAGAGACAGACAGACAGACAGGCGGGCAGACACACACACACACAGAGAGAGCAGGGTAAACCGACTTGTTGGCACTGACAGCACAGACTGAGCGAGCGCATGGGCCGAAGGTGTTGGTACACACGAGACTGACACCAGGCTACTAACACAGTAGTCTCTTCAACACGGGACAGACTCAGGAGAAGCAGTATCAACATGGGCAGACACGGGACGAAAGGTGTCAACATGGGCAGGGGTAAAACTGATCTAAAACAACAACAACAACAACAACAACAACAAAACCTGATCTGGGAGCTGTTCACAGTTTCGTGACGTTGACCACACACACACACACACACACACACACACACACCACACATGGGCACAGACAGACACTCATACACGCGCGCGCGCGCCTCACACTGCCGACAAACTGAGAGGCTAAAAAATCAATACTGCCGCCCCGCTCCTCCCTCACCCCACTCCTCACGCCGGGCTTGCCTATTGCAATATTTACATCAGCTTTTTCTCTGCCGCCTGAGGGCGCTGTTAAAGCGCTCACATGACCAGTTTCTAACACGGTTCATCATTCTTCTACTGACTTCCGGACTTGCAAGGACGCTTTTACTTCGCTGTGTATTGGGCTTGGTGTGTTTACTTGTGTTATTTTAAAATGGCTAAAACGTTACTGAAGAACAGGTTTGTTATTCGAGGCCATAAGTTTTACTTTAACTGCATGTTGTGAAACCGGAGAGATTGTTTTTTAGAAAACGAAAAAAGTGAACTAATGCTTTGGAAATGAACGGCTATCTTAAAGGTTTGTTGGTTCAAGGAAATGAAAAGATGTAGCTAGTTTTAATACGTGTTTGACTATTGATGGTGATAAGTTTTATATTTTTAACATAAAATCCGCACACTTATTCTGACTAATTTCTAACCTACAAAACTATGTGTAACAGATAGGCTGACACGAGGCCGAACCTCCGCTTATTACGGCTAGCGAGACGCGCTACCTTCGTTCACACAGCGCACGGCAAGCGACCAAAAATCAATAAAGCGGGAGACTGGGTTTGGCCAGGTGAGGGTGGGGGTGAGGGGGGCGTATTCATTCAGGTTGACAGCGCGCAGGTGTCGTCAGCGAATTGTTCTAGACTGTTACGGTCACTCCCACTTTGTGACCGCTACGGCAGCAAGACGGGTTGTATTGTTCTCTAGTTTGTATTATGATTTGATTGATTGTTAACTACAGATTCAGTGTTTATGGGGCAAGCTGATCTGTGTATTAAGATGTGTATACTTTTCTACTTTTTTAATTCTAACCAGTTTATCTGCCTTCAAGTGTGCCCTTATTGCAACTGAATGGCAATTTTTAATGTTCTAGCAAACAAACTAGATAGGTTAGGCAGACCTTAGTACATCTACTAGTATGGAGAGGAGTAGGGCCTAGTGTGTGGCTAGCACTATCTTCATATAAATGCTTCAAATATACAATGACGGATGTACTACTACTGGCGATTAGAGTCGCCATAAAAGCTTGGCTACGGCAGTAATTGCTGTAACTCTGCCATTTCAAGCCTGGTTGAGAAAGAGAGCACAGCAAACTAGGCCAAACAACCCTATGTGATCGCTTGCTGCCAATGACGTCAGCACCTGCAAAGCTCGGTGGCAAACTAGGTTCAAACGACCCTATGTGATCGCTTGACTACAAAGCGCGGCAGCACAGCAAAGCTCAGCGGCAACTAGGCCAAACGACCCTATGTGATCACTTGGGGTTGATTGAGGTTGCGCGCGGGGCACAGCCTGGTAGTTCTACTTCTTGTTTGTTTGTTGGTGTTTGTGTGTTTTGGCCTACCCACGCACGCAGTCCCTCCACCCCACCCCTGGACGTTTATTGTGTGTTTGTTGTTTTGTTGTTTGTTTTGTCCTGCCCCCACGATGAAACCCCAACCCCCACCTGCCCACCCCCACCCAGCATGCACACACTCAAGTTCCTTCTAAGTTTTTAACAAGTTATTCTCAAGTTCTTACTTAAGTTACTTCTAAGTTGTCCTTAAGTCATTCTCAAGTTATCCCAAGTTTTTAATAAGTTCTTGATCAAGTTCTTAATTAAGTTCTTAATAAGTTTTTGATCAAGTTCTTGATAAGTTCTTGATTAAGTCATCCTTTAAGTACAACCAAGTTCTTATTAAGTTATCTTATAATTATCAAAAAAATACAAGCTATGTTTTTATCTTAAATAGTAGATGTCTAATATAGTACACACACGCTCAAAAAACGTGTCGTCGTTGAGGATGTCTTGCTCAGCGTTTTCTGCATAGATTTTAAGGAAGGTCTTACATCCGAAGCAACCGCATTGATTACAATTCGGGTCTATGGAAATGTCTTTTATAGACTCCATGTCTTTATTTATTGACTTTATCATTTTATAATACGCCATGATTTATTTTTATTAAAAATTTAAAATATTATATGCATTATAAATGGATCAAAATGATCTTTTGTTGTTGACGGTTTTGGCGTGCAGTTGTCTTTTTCTGTATTTAACGGTTTCAGGTTGTTTTAACTTCTTTTGTTTTTGTTGCCATTGGTTATATATTTTATAACCATAATAACTGCCCCCAGCAGCAGCAAGGGCGCCAAAATGGCAACAGTTTTAAGTTCATATTCCATGAAGACTTTGGGGCCCTTGAATCACATGGAGTTTTTATAGCTGGATTGAATCAACTTGTTCTGGCGCTGGCGTGTTATGTTTTCATGATGAGTCATATTCTGTAACATTAATTTTTTTGTCTGTTCCACTCTGCTAATTTTTTTCCTGCTTCAACACGCCCAGGATTTTTAATGGCCTACCTGATTCAGCGTTTTCTGCTGATTTTCTAGCTTGGTTACTTTCTCCACCTGATTCAGTGTTTTCTGGTTCTGATGATTTTCCAGCTCGTTCATTTTGAAGGGAAACAAAATCTATATGATTAAAAGTTATTAATCCCATGATCGCTGGCGATAACAATGTTCCAAATCTATAGTATAAATCACATCCTAGAGACTCTAATGACTTTGTTAAAAACTGGATCTTGCGTTAAATCATACGTAAGATCTTGTTCAGAATCAATGGAGCAAATCTACTGACTAGTTTAGTGTACAAACTAAAACCGTTTGCCCCACACTTTTCACCATTCTAGACCCAGCTGCGCTTCATACCTGTTTATGATACTTTAAATGTCTTGTGAAGACTCTGTTGAATCTGTTCTATGCTGAATTCAGTTCCGAGGAACTGTTTTGTTTTCCCACATGCTGCTAAAGAATACAGCCTCTCCTTTTTGGGCATAATAGCTTGATCATCAACTTGGTCATTCATAAGTTCAGGAGGTTTAGGCTGCCTTGTAGCTGTAGGAGATCATCGCTGTTCATGTTTTTTATTAAATTATAATTATTTTATTTTAAAAATGAGCACCGAAAAAACTATTGCCAACCTTGTATACCATTCTGCGTTATTGGAGGCCTAAGTGTAGGATACCAATGCTCGGTAAAGCTTGTTAAGAATTAAACCAGCAGATCTTGGCAAACTAGACTTTGAGGATTCAGCAAAGCTAATTGCTATCATTGAGCTTCGGTTGCCACGAAAGATTTTCTAGTTAAGCAAGGAATAATTCCAGACAATATAAATATGTAAGAAAAAATACATTTATAAAAAATGGCTTCACTCGCAATAATGATAGGTGGCGCTGTGGTGATGCGCTTGCTTTTAGCGGAAGTATTTCGCATTTAGTAAACTGGGGAATGACGGCGAGAGAAAAGACATAACAAAGTAGAGGAACTAGAGCTGCACAAGACGCCTATGAAAGGCAGAGACTTGAGCAGTTAGATTTTATAATGACACACTGAAAGACAGGGCATGCGCTTACACATTTAAAAATGTTGATCAAGCATAAACAATATTATCTAGTAACAGGCAAACCAATCGAGACATTGCCCCCACCAAATTCAGTGACTTTTATCACCATCAGAAAAACAAAAGATGCAAGAAATCGGGTTTATTGTGTTGGTATGACGTCGTGTATTTTGTTGCGCATAATATTTGGAATAAAAAATGAACAAAATCTATTATTCGCCAAAGGATATTGGAAGGGCTCACAGCAATTAAAAGCTAAGCCAAGCAGCGGGGTCAGGAACAAACAGCAAAGGAATGGTTATCTAAACAAGCGATTTGCAAATTTATTTACCGGCGCTAGACGAATACAGAGACCACACTTTGTCAATACAACTCCAAACGACACCCATCAAATGGATCTTCTATATTTACCCTCTGATAGGATTAGACGAAAAGATTTAAGTACGCACTCACAGTCATTGACATGGCTTCAAGATACAAAGATGCAGAACCATTAACACAAAAGAGTGCTCTGCTGTTGCTGTTGCCATACAGTGATATACCAACGAGGGCCACTAACTTATCCTCGCATGATTCAAGTTGACGATGGAAAAAGAATTTAAAGGCCAAGTGAATCAATTATTGTTAAAACACAGAGTTACTATTAGAAGAGGCATTCCGGGAGTTCACAGATCACAGGCTTTAGTTGAAAACTTTAACAAACAGTTAGCCGAAAGACTTTTCTCCTACCAGTATCACAGAGAGCTTATTGACAATTCTCGCAACACAGAAGGGTTAGAAGACTGCCCTCAGTTTTGCGCGCAATGAAAATGAAGAATTTAAAGGGTTAAAACCAGTACAAGCAATCAAAAAACAAACAATAGATGTTGCTGAAGTAGAGTTTTCATCCGGCAAACTATTTACCGTTTGGTTTAAAGTAAGGTACCTTTATTTACGGGGGAAGCAGAAGGGGACACTCGCATCAGGCAACAGATCCAGTTTGGAGTGTTGACCCATATGAAATAAAAGAATTGTAAAAATGATCGCCCGTGTATTATTTTCGAGAAACTGGCACAACAAAACAGCCAGCTCCTCAAGATCTTTTGTGAAAGAAGAACTGCAGATAATTCGCCAGACACAGTTCCGCTTTAATTAATTTACGGTTTCTCCAGTGCCAATTGCATATGAAAACTCCGGATTAACAAACACCCGTTTTGTGTTTGTTCTATTCTAATGACTTCTTTGTTACAACTGTTGTGTTGATCTCATGTAGATTAGATCGCGTTTTACGTTGTCATGATGAAAAGTCTTATTGCCAAACAATGCTTCTTTGTAGTTGTCATGTGATATGTTTGACTGCACACGCTGCGAGATATTCCCTTTGCTTTCTTAATGATTTTCTCTGGCTCGAAATATGTACATTTTTGACCTTAACCCCACATACTCCTTGATCACCTTTCCAGATAATTCATCCTTCATCTTTCCTAAAACCTTCTTATTAACGGATGAATGCAAAGGCGAATCTTTAGGGTAATCAGATGTATCATACATCCTGCATGGCCTTTAGCCACTTCGGTTTCCATGTCTTTATAGATGTCTTCAGTAGGGATATCTATAAAAACTATCTGTATCTGTGTAAAGTACTCTGGACTCGGGATACGAGGGCTTAAAGTAGTCATAAAGAACTCTAACATCAAAAGCTTTGTAATTCTAAAACAGTAAACCAATAAATACAGGTTTGTCTAATTTGACTTTCTTTTTTTTCATCATTATGCCAAAAAGATGATCATGAAATCTTCTAAAGTCCTGATAATTAGGTTTTGAAGTTAGCTTAATTGCTTCGTTCTCTTTGGTGACCAATCTGACATCTTTGCGCTTGTGCGGATTCTCCATAGTCTTTCCAAAGCAGCTGTTGTTCATCACTTGAAAAAGTCTTTTTATGAAGCATCTGTGGATTTAGTTCTGAGATCAGTGTTCTTCATGATGTATGGTTTCATGAACTGTTCTTGATCAAAAGCGATTATACGATGAAAAGCTGTTAACTTCAAACCATGTCTTAAATAAAATTGTAGAAGTCTGTAATGACAGACATAATTTTTTTTGCCTCGAAGATTAGGCACAAGTTTAGGCGGCTCTCTTGGGTCCATCTTTAGACTTTCTGCTGCTAATGGATAGTCATTATGCAGGTCATGGAGTTCATGAGGATATTCTAAGTCAACTTCTAGAATGAAACCACGCTGTTGATCAGGCGTTAAACTGCCCAACCACTTTAATGCCTTTTGAATATTATTCGTACCTGTGTATATTTTAAAGTTGCGTAATGGAAGCGATTGCGCCATTGCCCATCCATACAGATTGTTTGCGTCTAAATACATGAGATAGTTAGACCTTTTACTCGGATCATAGTCGTCCAAGTATTTGTTGTTTGCTTTACAATAATGATGCGATGCCATACTAATTCCTCCACGCAATCCGTTTTCAATCATCTGAATCATTGGTAGGTCAGACAATAAATCAATCTGTACTCCAGTAAACTTTAAGAAAGCATCCCAACTCATCCCGGGTGCAGAAATATAATGCGCAGGATCCAAACTGTAATGTTTCATTCAGGTCTTTCTATAATTTTCAAAGACGTCCGCCAACAAACATACATCAGCCATCAAGTATGAATCATGATAGTCTCCCATCGTTTTACACTCTAACTTCTGCCACGCATCTTGAGCATGCTGGTAATCAGAGTCACTGATGTCCTTTCCCTAAGACTAGAAAAGAACGCACCTTTAGGAGGAAGTGTGTCTTCGTCAAACCTTTCCCAACTGTTCATGTACTCATAAGGATAAACGCCCTTTCTAACGAGAGTTGGGTCAAAATATTCTTCTGTTATTGGGCAGGACTTTAAGGACATAGCCAGTGCCTCTAATGAGCCCATCATGTGTTGCATAGAGTCGTAGAAAGACATGTTATTTAAAGTGAAACACATGTACTTTTCTGATGACTGTGCAATGCATGCTACCCTGAAGGCGCTGGTTACTGCTTGCAATATAAGATGAGAGTCGTAACCTCGCAAGTTATGAAAGAATACAGGCAGCTTCCATGTCTTTGGATCAAACTTTAGTTGAAGATTGCATTTACTGTGCGCTGCTCCTCTGAACTTTCCGCTAATGTGATCATGGTCTCTTACTGTGGGGTTTACACTCTTGGGCGTTAGCTCTAAACCGCAAATCCAACAATGCGTGGCTGAGTCATACTGTTGTTGGTCTTCAGGCGCCATTATGATTTCAGATAAATTCAGATTATTAGAACAGTCATTGCGCACTTGCTGCATGCGTTTTAAGAATGTTTCTGCAGCATCCGGTCCTCTATATAATTCTGGCTCTGAATGAACGCCATCCGACCTGACAACAATGAAAGCAAATGAACAAATTTGATGATTACTCATTAAGACTGTTTTTCGAAGTTTTTGTGGCGCTGGCCCTTCATAAGGAACAATGAGTGATTCAAAGTCTGCGTAAACAACATATGGAGAATGTTGCAGCCGTTTCCAGTTCTTAAAACTAACTTTAGATCCTGGCGGGGGCGTAGTTAGTTCTGTCTTACAGTCTACAGAACTTTTACAATGTTTTATATGTTCAAGCGCGGCTTGAACAGATGGCATTCTTGTTAAACATTTTCTACAGAATTCTTGTTTATGTTCATGCTTTGAAGTATGCGCTAATAATCTGCTCATTGTGCGTATCAATGTGTAATGGGGCAGCCCTGCTGGCGAAAACATTAGGAGTAAGTCCACATGACTTTTGGCTGGTTCGCCTATTGTTGGACTGTTCTTGGACACTTTAATTGGCACCAAATTTGTTTCCTCATCCCATGTGTATACATTAACAGTTATTGGGTTGTTTTGTTCTTCAAACTGATCAATTTGGTCTACACTAACAGGAAAGGATATTCCATTGAAGTTAAGATCTTTGGTGTATTGCCGATAGTTAGTCACTCTCTCTGCGTGGTCGCGGACATGATGCAGCCTTGCAAGAACGCACCATATGAAACATTTGTCGTCTGAATTCTTTATGTTTAAAACTGCTCTCTTTAAAACCAACTCTCGAGGTAGCGGAATGTAAGCCTTGCCTACAATCGGTGCATACTTAGCCTGTTTTAATCTAATCTCTAAGACTTCGCCCTCTGACCAACCAGAGCCTCTCATTTTAGCTTCTTCAGCGGCAGCGTCAAACTGTGTAAGCAGTTCGTCTGCCCAACCCGGTGTTAAGTCATTATGAGAAAGAATAGTCTGCTGTTTAGTTGAGACCCAGACTTCTAGATTTTCTTCATTTATTGTTACATAGTCGATTAAAACAGCTAACATTACTTTAACTGGCGGGTCTATTGTTAGTTCACTTGGAACTTGAGAAATAGCATGTACAACACTTGCCTGTACGTTTGTTGGGTCAATGACTTCTAAATCAATATCATTCAGTGCTCTTGATAAACGCTCTCTCTCGAGCATTCCTTCAAACAATTCGTCTTGTCCTTCATATATCTTAGCCATGCTGTCTTTCTTTCTAAGCCAAAATATTTATTTAAATTAAAAAAAAAATACTTAATCAGAACCAATATCAACGGTCTTTTTGCGCTTGGACTCATAAACTAAAGTATAAACACCTTTTGGTGTTTGTAATGTGAGCTGTTTAGAACAGAGTTTAATGTCTCGTTTACTTTTTTAAGCATTCCTTTTTTTATCTGCTCGGGGTCTGGCTGTTGAGAAAAAACTTGTCACCGCCTTTCTTTGAAGATCAAACTTTTGTCTTTTGTAGTCATCAAAATCGGCCTGTAAACGATTAAATTCTTCATCCGTGATGTTTGAGTCAGCTAGTGCTTTATTTATTGTCAGTTTGAACGAACTAAGTTTAGCTGTTATTAGTTGAACCATAGCTGTGTGCTTTTGGAGTTTAGTTTTTAATTTTTTGCTAGCAGCACCTACAGCTAATGAACACAGACCAAGAGCTAAAGACAAACCTCCTAGAGGTAAAGCTGCGGGTGCGCCTATGCCCGTTGCTAAGAGACCAACACTCGTTCCTGCTGATGCAGCGCTTATAGTCGATGCTCCAGTATTGACATATGTAACAGCATTAAAGGCAGCAGAATACCTTCGTTTGGTTTTGCTGTATTTTGAAAGGTCTTGCTCTAGTACTTGCTGCATTTGCGTAATGTTTGTTAATCTAAAGGTTTTTATGTTTGGGGTTTCTATAACAGCAGAATTGCCTGCTATCTCTTCTCTCGACATCTCCGGTGCTGTAGGCACATTTGGATAAACCTGAACAGACATGCTTTTTATAAATGAAAAAATAATTTAGTATAATACATATTTTAATCTGTTTTCTTCAATATTCAGCTGCGCATCATATAATAAAAACAAATGTACATTAAGCGGTTTATCAGCTTCTTCTTCTTTATCAATTTGAATGTTTATTACGTCTCTCACATTTCTCCGCTTCCATACAACTCATTATCCTCTGTTGACCTTAGGTCAATCCATAAACCGTATTTTGTTGTTAAATAATCATCAAGCCTAACATTGTGAAGATGTAAATCTTTAGACACTAGGTCTGCTTTTGGATTTCTACCCCTCCCACCCCCAAACAATTTTCTTATTTCGTCAAAATGATGATAAGGTCTAACCCCGCTAGCGTAGATTTGGTTAGGACTACCGTCAATTGTACATTGAACTTTCGTTATTTTAGGATTAAAAAACTTTTCACTTGCTCTTGCGAATGGTTCTTCATCTTCACACAGCAATAAAATACCTTTAAGCGATATTGCTGTGGTGCTAAAACTAAAATTCCATATAGTGTCTGCCCTGCTTCTGGGATATGTTGTATGATGAATCACTCTTTCGTAATATATTGCTAATCTTGACTGATATTGGTGCTCAATCAGCCCTGCTAATTCATGGTTGCTAACAACGTCAAACTCTAACGAGATGTCAGAAATGCTGTACTTTGCTTCAGTGTCTGATGATCTGATAACACGTTTGTATTCATTAAAAGTTAGTTCATATGACAATCTGTCTTTTAATGCTCCTTGAAAGTATGGCGCATGCGCTTTTAACAACTCAAAATCTAGGGGAATGGAAAAGCGATTACCATACGCATAACTTACAGCTAAAGCCTTTTTGCTGCTTTTAGCACCTGAGGCGAGTTCGGCGCCTATTCTAAGTTTTAGTGCTTCTTCATTGCCGATTCCTTGAAACGCAAGATCTTCCCTTTCGTTCCCGGTTAGCCATAGATCAGAATAGGTTAAAAATTTGTCTGCATTATGTAAAGAAAATATTTCTTGTCCCTCAAGTTTTATAGAAATTTTCTTAACGATTGCCCGCCCCAGATTCTGTACAACTGTCCTGTTTGGGTCTGTTGTTGAATCGAGCGCTATTTTGAAAGTAAGACGCGCAGAGCCTGGCACAATCACTTCATCCGCTCCTAGGTCTGGAAATTTGACAGTAAGAATTTGATCCGCATCAATAGTAGATGGATTATTTGGAACAGTAATATTCCGCTTATTTCCCTTCACGCCTTTGGGCTCTTTCAGTTTTCTATGCGGGTTAAGAATCGAGCCATGTGCTGACATTTTTTTATAAACAAAATAAAAAGTTAATTATTTAAAAACATGGCAGGCATTGAAGGTGAAGAAGATTATGATGTTTTTGATCGTGGAGACGACATGAGTGAAATGATCCCTTTGACACGGCATCGCTCAACGCTCTCAATGCAGCGTGAATTAACAGAAAGTACGGTCGGAGCATTTTACAAAAGTTTAGGTCAAGAACCTCCCGAATTTATAGACCCAAATGATTTTGAATTAAAAGATGGCCATTGTCTGTAAAAAACGACCAAGGGCAACTTGTTCGGCTTACAACTAAACCCGACCCATCAAAGTTTTTAGCCGTGGGTTCAATTAGAAATAGACTCAGTGTGAAAGATCAAAATCGCCTTGGCATTGCTAGACCAAAATTAGATAGGGATGCAGTTGCTAAACTTCAAAACACACTACAAGAACTCCCAACAGATAACCAAATACAAAACATGGAACTTAAAGAATTAAATCAATCAGCAGGTGAATTAATAAATGCAATAGAAGCAGAAACCAGTTTTTCAGAAGAAACAGCGTTAAAAACAATTAATGATTCCCCATTGCCTATGCGGGAACTAACAGCCCTTGATCATGCTTTGAGAAGGATCAGAGGCGAATTAACAAACAATTTAGCAAAAACTAGGTGAACTAGATGAGCATATAAAAAGAGAAAAAGAAAAACTCGTTGAGGCTGATGACGCCAACTTAGGGCGTGAGATTAAAGAAAGAATAAGACAAAGACTAAAAGATCTTGAGCAAGAAAGATCAGCAAGACTAGAAGTGCTGACTACTAACCGAGACCAATTACGAACTCAAGTGAATAAAATAAGAGAAACTATCCGAAAAATTTTATATGAAGACACGACACTAGCAGAACGAATACGAAACACTGTTTAGAGAGCAGGGAGTTACATTAGTAAGCGTTTATAACAGCCTTAGGATTTGCAATAAGTACACTGGTGATGGCTATTACAGGCGGCGGTGGAGGTAAAAAGTCCAGTGCCTCCGTCGCCATCGCCTCCACCTGATAAATCATGGGTAAAAAACAGCTTGATCATCTTGCGAATTTATTAAAAAATTAGCCGGTAAAGCTATAGACTCTTTACCGGTATATTAGGCAGTATTGTCAGCTGGCTTTTGTCTACTGCAAGCAAAGTAGTTGGCTTTATGGCCGAGCATTTATGGTCATTAGTTCTCGTAATAGTCGGGTTAATTTTTAGTAAGATAAAGACCAAGTAATCCTAGGCCAGTTAATCCAAGAACAAGCGCTGTCTTTTCATATTCATGGTCATCGCGAACAGAGTCCGCGAGCTTTGCTGAGTCTTCAATGACTTTGGGGTTTGGACTTCGGGAATTAGATGACTTAATCTTGGGCGTTCTTTTATTGTTTGTAATATTACTGGCCCAGAATTTATGTCGTTTTCCCCAACCTTCTGTTCATTGCCTGCTTTTAAGAATTTCATTATTATAGTTTATTATTATTCCTACTGGAGTCTGAGGTCAGAAGGCAGCATGTATAAACCAGTGCCAACAGCAAAGTCTACTTTCGATCTTGCGTATTGTAAAACATTTTGGTATCTTTTAATACTTGAAGGTAAATCAACTGTAGAATTAATGGCGTCCTCTAAATTTGCTAAGTATTGTTTTTGCGCGTCAAAGCCAGTAGAAGGATCAGTTATGCTCGATCTTGCTGTGCTTGCGACCCTAGCAAACACCAAACGTAAGTACGAATAGAGTCGTTTATTCGTTCTATTCCCGCCCTAGTTAGGCCCTTAGAAGTGTCTAAGATAAATGTTGTCCATGCTGTTTTATGCTCTTGCTCTATGGACCGAGGTGAAAAGCTGTTGCGCTTGAAGAGAAAGATGTGTAAGGAGGATTCCAGTCAAATTTAAACTTTCTGTGCATGCCCCAAAAATAAGGGGTGCCTAAGCCATGATTAAGATCCAACTTTTGTCTAAAGTCTGTCTTGGTGTTAATATCAAATTCGTTACAGATCCTTTCAAAAGCCTTCATGTCTATTCGGTTGCTAAATGGATTAAACGGTTTGTCATTTGGTAATGGTGCTTGCAGTTCAGTCAAATACGTCTGAAGGTGTAATAGAAATGAAATCTATACACTGACCTAACCAAAGGATTAGGATGATTTAAGTGATCAGCATACGACACCCCACACCCAGTTGATGCACAAAACACGGCAAAGTTTAACTGGTTCTGGTAAACTGCATCGGATGACTAAACCACGCTTTCGCGATGTGGTCTTTTTTAATAGGCGGGTTAAGATATCTGTTTAATGGAGTACTCACCTTTTTATGAAAGGTGACAGTCTGGGTCACAGAAATGTCGAGGGTGCCAGTTGTTAATATTTTTAAGATTGTAGTGCGGCCCAACAGAATATTTTGCATCAGTATATTTTAATGCACTCATTTTTAATTTGTTTTAAAAAATGTTTGTAACAATAACAACCCAAGACCGCCCTTCGTTTTTAGAACATGCTGTTAAGAACGATTGCGGAACCAAAATGGTCGCACTCCATGAAATATTTTACAAAGTCGTATGGTTTAATATAAGTAAAGCCAGGGAGAATAATAAGATTCAAAAATTTGGCCCAACAGGGGTCAAAGTTAGCCAGTTAACAATACCTGATGGTTATTACGGGTTTTGCTCACTAAAAGAAGCAATGAGTAACTTTGACATTACTCTCAAACTTAACAATGCAAATCTAAAAACAATATTAACATTCAAACCTGAAGAGCACATTACTTTTTTGATAAAGAGCTAGCTAAAATGTTAGGCTTTGCAGATGACAATCATAGATTTAGAGTTGTGCCAGACAAAACTACTTATGAGGGAGAAAATCCGCTCGATCTTGCATTACATTCATTACTCTATATTCATTTGGATGAGCTAAGCACTGATGAAAACTTATATGATGGAAGGCCTTCAACTGTTTTAAGAGCTCTTCCATCAGGGAAAGCTGCATATTGCGATTATGAAATTATACAATTCCCTAATTTACAGTTTAAAAGATTAGTTTGTGGGAGGGTCGGATCATTTAATATAAAGATCACAGACAAAACAGGGAAAGTCGTGAAATGTGATAACCTGCAAATTGTTTTGGAAATAAAATAATAAACTGTACTAAAACATGTCGCGTGGGCCAGAAGAATCAGGAGTTACATTAGCTCCTGTGAGGTGTATAACCTTAGAATTAAAAGACCTTGCAGATGTTGCGGACTTTGAACAGAATGGTGAGATAGGCACTTTGTATGGTTTTGAGTACACTAAAGATGGTGATTATAAACGCAAAGAGGTTGACGACAACAAAAGGTTTCCTAAACTAGAGCAACTACGCAATCTAGAGGCAAATAATGTTGGCCAGTATGAATATAAAATAGTTCGAAAACCTGACCTCAAATGGCACTTAGAACCATATTTAGAATGGGAAATAAAATTGAATTCATAAGCCCATTTACATATTTTAGCCGTCAAAAAAGTTTCAGAAAAGCATTCAACTCTGGCCCTTTACATGTAAGTCTTATGCCAGACGACAATAGTCGGAAAGAAATTGAAATAACGCCGTATGGGAAAAAACAGTACATCCTCCACAGAAAAGAAACAGTTGTAAAAAAAGCTTCTACAAAATTACAGTTCTTTCCAAGCAGAAAATTAGGAGACACGTTCACAATGATATTTGAAATTTCTGTCTTTAAAGATGTGGAGAGGGATGGGGTTGTGGGCGTTAGTGACGTCCTTATAAAAGGAATTAATATTAGCTGGCAAAACTTAGACGTTAAACGCCTTAACGTTGTTGTCGTCGTTCTTCACAATGGCGAGGATATTAAGATCATAACAACAAGCAACAAAATCAATGTTGACTTAAATAGAAACAATCTTACAGAACTAAATTGGATTAATCTTACACATTTAGGTCTTGTAGGGTTTTATTATACTGAACAGGTTTTGACAGAAAGTATGATAAAAATAATAACTGGATTAGATTAAATTCTGCTATAAAACCATGGAGCAGTTAAACTTTATGACAAAAACTCCTCATTGCTCATTGATTTGTGGGCAGACTGGTTGTGGAAAAAACAATATTTGTCCTAGACCTGTTACAAACAGTTTATCGTTATAATTTTAATCATATTGTAGTTTTCTGCCCAACACTTAAATGGAACAAGCATATCATGATAGAAGGTTTATATGGACAGATGATGACATTATTTAGTTAATCCTAGCAATAAACTGAGTGAGTGTTTAGAACAGTTTTATAGACTGTTTGAAGGAACGCAGACACTATTTATTATAGATGACTGTTCGGGAGAAAGAGACATAGTTAAAAAGAGAAACACTTTGTCGAAACTAGCTTTCAGCGGAAGACATGCTGGAATAAGTGTGTGGATTTTATGCCAGAAATATAACTCGGTTTTAAAAGACTTTAGAGAACAGTTAAAGACTGTAGTTTTATTTCACATGAAAGACAGAGACTCATTTGAAGAATGTTTGCGCGAAAATGATGTTATTGAAAATGACCAGGAAAAACATAGGATTAAACAAAAACTGAAATCTGAAAAGTTTAGTAAATTAGTATTAAAAACGGATAACCCTGCACAGTATGTTTGTTTGTAGATAATCGTTATTTTTTGGTTATTGACGTCTTACTTGTCAGAGAACAGTAATATGCGCTTGCGTGTGTGTGTGTGTGTCTGCCCGCCTCTCTGTCTGTCTGTCTCTCTCTGTCTCTCTCTTCTCTGTCTGTCTGTCTGCCGGTGATTCTCTCTCTCTCTTCCGCCACAGGAAAAGGCAGCTTTTAGGCCACTTTCGCCCAAAAAATCGGTGGAGGGTGAAAGTGGCTTAGAGTCGGCCTTTTCTGTTCTCTTTGCAAATTCCGACTCACAATGATGAAGTTGGCTCAGTGTGGGATCCTCTTCCAGTTGTTTCAACGCAGAAACAATCTGTAAACCCTGCCACATTCCTCACTGATGACGACAGTGACACGGTCTCTGACGCCACTGACACTGCAGAGAAAGAACCTAACGTGAGTGACACTGAGAGAGAACTTAGTCAGGAAAAGGGAGAAAAAAGGTGAGAGTGATAATGAAAGGACTGTCATTCTAACTTGTGCTCTGCCCGATGCGTTGAAAAGGGAAAATACAAAAGAAGCAGCAGACCCAAAAAGAGAGAAGAAATGAAAAGAAGGAAAATGATCTGTCGAAAGCAAAAGGAAGGGCTTTTGACACGTCCCGTCGAAACTGGATTTTAAAGCCCGATCGCGTTCTGAGACTCCAAAACGGCCATGGTCAACAGAAGGGATTCCCCACTTTGACCGACCCACGTGACAGAAAAGCTGCCAAGATTTCCGCCCCTCATACAGCGACTGAAAAACAGTGACAGGGCCGGACACGACTGATAACACGGTTGTACGATTTTCTACGCGTCCCATGGTCATTTGTTCGTTGAACCCTGCAACACGGCTTTATCTTCTTTAAATGTTTTTTTCTGTAAATGTCAGAGGGATAAGATCCAATAATAAAAGAAAACGCGTCTTTAGGTTTTTGAAAAACAACGAGTACGATGTGGTCTGTCTGCAGGAAACTTATATTAATACAGCTGTAAGTGAACAGTGGCAAAAAGAATGGGGAGGTAAGCTCATGTTCACTGAGAAAAGTACACATAGCGGTGGATTAGTAATATTAATTAAGAAAAATTTGTCAGCTGAAACGGAAATAGTGTATGCATCTGAAAGAATTGTAATCTTGAAAATCACTACAGGAGAGAAACAGATGATTGTGGTAAATATCTATGCCCCTAATAGTTTACAGGAAAAGCATAATTTCTTCGATAAATTAGAAGATGTTATAAAAAATTTAAATATCAGTAACCTTATTGTGTGTGGAGATTTCAACACTGTCTTGAGTAACGAGTATGATGTGATAAGTGGTGATTATCACGACCAGCATACTGTACAGAGATTTAACAGATTGGTGAGTGATTGTGACCTGTATGACACATGGCGAATGTTTCACAACGAAGAGAAACAATTTAGCTGGTCTAGAATTAATCCATTTATTGCAAGAAGACTGGATTATATACTGACCAGTTCACCTATTTTTGAAAATGTAGTGCAGAGTACTATGCAGAGTGTGTCTTTCTCAGATCACAGAGGTTGTTGTGTTTTGGTGAAGTTCGTTGATGTTGTACATGGTAAAGGGTATTGGAAATTTAATGGATCCCTTCTTTTGGATATAAACTATGTTAATTACATAAATCATATTTTAGACACTTTTGAAAAAGACCCTGAAGATGATAATCAGATAACTTGGGAGCTATTAAAAATCAAAATCAAAGAATGTACAATCAAATTTTCAAAAGAAAAAGCATTGTTAAACAGAAATAAATTAGCACGACTAAATGCAGATTTGAATACACTCGATAGTGCCCTCAGCACTTATCCAGACTGCCAGGAAACTCTGCGTAAAAGAGAGCTCGTAAAACTAAAATTAGAATTAGAAGAAACTAGCAAAGCCCGTGCAGCTCAGGTAAGGGCTCGAGTTCAGTGGATTGAACAGGGGGAAAAAAAACTCTAAGTTCTTTCTTAGTTTAGAAAAAGCAAGAGCAAACTCTAAGATCATAGAAAATATTAAAAAGGCAAACGGGGTTGAGATCAAGGGACAAAAAAATATTTTAACCGCACAAAGAGACTATTTTAAGAATTTATACAAGAAAAAGATAAATAGTGATAATATGCTACAAAGAACACAGGCCTTCCTGCGTGGTGTTAATTTACCTTCTCTATCTGCTAATGATAAAGCTTACTGCGATGGTAATCTTTCAGAGCAAGAAATTACGAGTGCATTGAAAGGAATGAAAAATGGCTCTAGTCCTGGCATTGATGGATTAACCGTTGAATTCTATAAAGTATTTTGGAATCGGATAGGTAAATACGTAATGGAATCTTTTAAGACCGCATTTACTTCGGGGAGCATGTCTTCAACTCAACGAAAGGCCGTAATAACTCTTATACATAAGGGAAAAGGTTTAGCAAGAAATGATCTCAACAATTGGCGACCAATATCGTTAACAAATGTTGATTATAAACTCCTAGCTAAAAGTCTAGCGGCGCGACTGGGTAGTGTCATTGATTCTTTAATAGGTGATGACCAAGTAGGATACATAAAAGGAAGACGTGTGTCCACATTATTACGTCTAATTGATGATGTCACCGAACAACTGCGTCACGAAAACAAACCAGGACTATTAATAACGATTATTTCCATGCTTTCGATTCTATTTCCAAAGAATTCATGTTAAACGCGTTTAAATTATTCGGTTTTGGGGAGGGTTTTGTTAACTGGGTAGAAATATTGATGACCGATTCGATAAGCTGTATAAACTATTGCGGATGGATTTCCGAATCGTTTGCAGTGGAATCAGGAATCAGGCAGGGCTGTCCCTTTTCTCCGTTAGCCTTTGTTTTAGCCCTTGAACTATTGGCAATTAGATTACGGAACGGTTCGGAAATCAAGGGCATTGAAATTAAATGTAATGACAGTACTCAGGAGACATGTCCTTTGTTACTGGCTCTTTACGCTGATGATATAACATTGTTTTTAGCAGACGAAAACGATATGCGAATAGCGCTTGAATTATTTGAAAGCTTTTCGTTCATATCAGGTTTGACAATAAACAGAAATAAATCGGAAGCAATGTGGTTAGGTATCAAAATTAATTGTAGATAAAAGGTTATGGATTTCACATTAAAAAGTAAAATAAAGATATTAGGTATATACTTTAGTAACAGCACAGGTGCATCTAAATTGGAAGAGAACTGGGTGGGTAGAATTGAAAATTGCAGACGGTTGATCTCTATATGGGAGAAAAGAAATTTGAGTATTATGGGCAAAGTAAGTATCGTAAAAACATTTTTAATCTCGCAGTGGGTTTACATAATGCAAGCGATAGTTGTACCAGAGTATGTAATTAATGAGATCAATAGATTATTATATAGATTTGTATGGAGAAAAAAGGACTGCAACAAGAAAGCGTTTGAAAAAGTAAAAAGAACAGTGTTGTGTCACGAAACGGATATGGGGGGGGGGGGGATTAAGATGATAGATTTAAAAGAATTTCAAAATGCATGTTTGTTACAATGGGGAGTCAATGTAAGCTCAAAAGAAGACACAGATAATGGCACAAATAATAAGTGGTGGCGTATAGCAAGAAACAATTTCTTAGAATTTGGTGAAAAGTGTATTTGCTTCTATGCAACCATAAAAAGTAAGCAATTTAAAGGACTGGAACTTATCAAATCACATTTTTGGAACTCGGTGCTATGCACTTGGTTAGATAACAATAATCATTTACAAGTACCAGCGTCTAGGGTAATTTGGAATAACAGTACCATAAAATATCAAGGCAATGTTCTCTTTTTTAAACAATGGATTAAGAAAAATATATTATGCGTGGAAGATATGCTAACCATTAACAACGAACTAAAGTCTTTTGATGAAATAGATGGTATATTGGGGAATTCAGCAAGTCGCCTGCTGGAGTATAATGTTGTGTGCAGTGCGGTGGGCAGGTTTGTGCGTGTTCACCTTGATCAACGACCCGCTCATGACCGAGATTCCCTCAACTTTCCCACATTCTGTGGTAAAAGCCTGTTAAGCATAAGTGGATTTCGGAAACAAATAATTGAAAATAAGTACACTCAGCCATGTGCGGTTGGCTTCTGGAAAAGATTATTTAACATTGATGTCACTCAACAGATATGGACTATTGCCATACAAGCAACAAAAGAAACTAGACTCCGTCTTTTACACTGGAAAATTGTGCACAACATGTATCCAACTAACATCATGTTGTTCAAGATGAAAGTTAGAGAAGATAACAAATGTTCATACTGTAAAGATATAGTCGACGTGATAGAACATTTTTTCTACGAATGTCCTTCCGTCTTGTTATTTTGGAGAAAGACTGAGAATTATATTCTAACTAATCTTGACGTTCATATGAAGATCGATGTCTTAAAAGTAATGTTTGGTGTCACCGACAAGACCATAAGAAAAGCTACGCTGAATCAAATTAATCACATAATCTTAATAGGGAAAATGTGTATACGTATTTTTAAAAAAAAACGCAGGCAACGACATCTATTTATACATTATTTGAAGCCCATATGCTACTCCGTAACAAATATCTGTTGAGATAACTTTATTTCCAATGATCACAGTTTCTCGGTAAATATTTATCCCTCTCGTCTTCTAGATTTATTTACGCGCGATCCTTTTCGCGATATTGTTCATGCTTTCTCAATTGGCTGGTTTCCTTTCGAGTATTCCCGAAATGCTGTTTGGTAATTGTGATGCACTGCAGCGTAATTCTTTTTATGGTATCATCTTTACTACTTTAGTTTACCTTCTTTTTTAAAGAAGGGAGTAACGAGATTAACACATTTTTTCGCTCTCCATTCCTCTGTGCACCCTTCCACTCTTTCGATTTCGTTTGTGAAAGGGCGCAACGCTTTAGGGGAATACGGAGACTGAAAAAGACTAAGACTGTGAACTGTTTCTTTTCTCTCTCTCTCTCTCTCTCTCTCTCTCTCTCGCTCTCTCTCTCTCTCTCTCTCTCTCTCTCTCTCTCTCTCGCTGCTTTTTGATTCCCTCTGTCCATTCGGATCGCTTCTGCTCCTTCTGCTACTTTATTCTTTCTACTACAACTTCGTCAGGTATAAATCGCATACCCGGGGTGAATTAAGTGAGAATGAAAGAACCAAGCAAGCGAACTCATTGCAACATACACTAGTGCACTGAAAAACCCAGACATCATTGTACCATAGTATACATTAAATGAGAAAGAAGCATTGTCCAACGATAGAAAAATCAACAACACTTGGAACTGGGCATGAATGAAAGTGTGGAATGCGCGCGTAAGCGGGCGTTTGTGTGTAAGCATGATAGATGATAGGCGTTTAGGTGTTGTAACAAAAAAGAAGAAAAAGAAAAGAGACCGCCAAAAAAAAAAAAAAAAAAAGAACAAAAAATCAGAACAAAAGAAAGGCGGGGGAAAGTGGAGGGACAAAAAAAAATAGATAGCGAGTCGAATTATCAGTGATTTATTCTCAGATGCCAGAAGCATTGTTAGTCTGAACTGCGAAGGTTGGTTATAGTATTTATGAGGAATATACTTTTCTCTCAAATCCTGATACCGCGGACAATGTAAAACAAAGTGACCTTCGCTCTCCATTTGCAAAATACAGAATGGACATGACATATCGTTTTGTGTTATATTTTTACGAAAGCGTAGCTTGTGCACGTTCAGTTGTGAGACACCTAACCGTAACCTAATCAAACCAATTCTAGCCCGCAAATGATTAAGTACTGTCAAATAGGGAGATAAAATCAATTCACTCTTGAACGTTCGAAACAACTGGTAATGATCATTTTGTTCCATGTCATGAGACTATTGAGTCTTGTAATCATTAACAACACTGTTTTTTAATGCTCTCAAAATGCCTTCTCGTCCTCAATCCCCTGGTTCTCCCAAACCTCTCCATGTCCATCTTTATACAAGAAGAAACAAATTGCTGATGCCCATGTGTTCTTGTTATTATTATGAAAATGTATAAGCAGCATTCTATACGACTTTTGAGACAAACGATGAAATGGCATCTTCAAAATTCTTAACCAGTATCGAATACCTTTGAGGTGCAAGTTTACATATAGTGGAAAATGCCCTAACTCACCGTAAATCATCACATTAGGAGTTCTTATGCTGACATTTAAAAATCTTTTTAGTGAGAACAAGTGCACTTTTTCTACTGTATCAAGATTTCAATGATGCACCAAACTTCGGCTCCGTAACTAAGCATAGGCTGGACCTGAGCATTACAAAGTTTAAAGAGTATAACTTACGATTTTTCTCCTAATGACCAAAGCAACTTAAAAATGTTAATGACCCCTTTTTTCGCTCGACTCGATAAATCGTTTAAACAGTGACTAAATGACAGCCCAGTTGACACGATGACACCAAGATATCTATATATATTAAAACTGATACTTTACTCCATCCATAACACCATTCCTCATGTTCAGAGACCAAGATATCTATATATATTAACAACTGATACTTTACTCCATCCATAACACCATTCCTCATGTTCAGAGACCAAGATATCTATATATATTAACGACTGATACTTTACTCCATCCATAACACCATTCCTCATGTTCAGAGACCAAGATATCTATATATATTAACGACTGATACTTTACTCCATCCATAACACCATTCCTCATGTTCAGAGACCAAGATATCTATACATATTAACAACTGATACTTTACTCCATCCATAACACCATTCCTCATGTTCAGAGACCAAGATATCTATACATATTAACGACTGATACTTTACTCCATCCATAACACCATTCCTCATGTTCAGAGACCAAGATATATATAGATATTAACGACTTATACTTTACTCCATCCATAACACCATTCCTCATGTTCAGAGACCAAGATATCTATACATATTAACAACTGATACTTTACTCCATCCATAACACCATTCCTCATGTTCAGAGACCAAGATATCTATATATATTAACGACTGATACTTTACTCCATCCATAACACCATTCCTCATGTTCAGAGACCAAGATATCTATATATATTAACGACTGATACTTTACTCCATCCATAACACCATTCCTCATGTTCAGAGACCAAGATATCTATATATATTAACGACTGATACTTTACTCCATCCATAACACCATTCCTCATGTTCAGAGACATAGCCGCCATTTCTAAAGATGACAATATTTGACTTTCCTAAATTCACGATTAAACCGATTTTTGTTGTGTAATGCAAAACATTAAGTTGGGTTTGCAAGCCTGTGACCGAATCAGAAACTAAAATAATATCATCGGCAAACATAAGAATAAGAATTTCCAAAAAAAAATCGGGAATAAGCTGAATTCCATGTCTTCCTCTCTGGATAATTTCTTTTGCCAATTCATTTATGAACAGAGAAAACAGGACAGGACTGCATTTTTCTCCCTGTTTTAAACCAATGGGACACGTGAATGCTTTGGTCAGATCACCTTCAATTCTGACTTTTGCTTACAATGATATAAATAGAAGTTATAGCCTGGTACATTTTCCGCCGAATACCCTTTTTCTTCAGGACGACCCATAACTTCGAGCGAGTGACAGAATCAAAAGCTTTTCTAGAATCTATAAAACCAACATATAATATTTTGTGTAACAACAATTGTTTCTGCACCATGGCAAACAACATGAAAATATGATCAACAGTGTTTGGGTTTTTTTTTCTGAAGCCTGCTTGACAATCGTTTATTACATTGTTGTGTTCAATCCATTTCGATAATCTTTCATTTAATATATGACCGTATAGCTTACTGCAGACATTCAATAACGAAATACCGTGATGATTATCAGGCATGTTTTTTTTTAAAGAGAGGCTGTCTAAAGGCTTCAGACCACTGTAACGGATAGGTTCCTGAGGTAAACATTACATTAAGTAATGCAACCAAAATAGGAGCAATTATGGTGATAGAATTTCTAAAGACATCGCCTTTGATCCCATCAGGACCTGCTGCTTTGCCATTTTTTAACGAACGCACGGCAGCAAAAACTTCATTCTCTGTTATATCTGACTCAAGAAAATCTGTGTTCACATGTTGACCGTCAGAGAGAGAGAGAGAGAGAGAGAGAGAGAGAGAGATTTTATACTTCATTCCTTGCACGCAAGCACTGACTTGAAACAAGATCTCTCAGAACAATCGAAAAACACCAGGGGTAAACAATTTCGTCTCTGCGCCCACGGCTAGTTTTTAATCTGGCGAAGGAAACTCGATAGTTTCCTGTATCACTCCTATCCCTATCCCCTCTCCTTCTCCCGCCCCATCCTTCACCAGGTAGTGAAGATGTGCATTAATTACTACGTCACCAGCCACCGAACATTCCTGCGCTTATCCCAGATGGCACGGGCTTGTCCCTCCGTGAAATACTACTTTGCCTGATAGAAATGACTGTCAGGGGGTTAACATGAAAGAAACCCCGAGCGTATAACACGCGAGAACAGCCAGCAGGAACCTTCTAATTCCATGCTTTGTGTTTTCGCCCGGGAGAAACACGAGCACTAAATGGCTGCCAGCTAATCTCACCACTTTCATGAAAACTATGAAGGTAAAATTAGTTATTGGTGGGTTGTTGTTTTTTTTTATATCGGGAGTGGGGCTTTTATGAATAATAAAAAAGAGTCTGAAAGCACAAGCGGATTAAGAGACACAAGCATGAGAGGACCAGTGCTGCTGTCGAGGTGTGCTCTCTCATTTTAATTCAACCTGCCGAGGTGCTTCTCCGTGACACTTTTCAGACCAGGTCCTGACATGCTACCATATGACGGCATTTACCATGACGGCATTTGTGGATAAGAGTTGAAATGTATTTTGCTTTTCAGCTAAAAACAGTGCGATCAGACGAAACACTGCCTGGACTTGTTATTTAGAGGGGGGAGGAGGCTTGGTTTCGCATGTACAGGTTTACTCCCTCTGGGAATTCAGTGTGGTTTCAGCTCTTTTTTTTTAACAAAAAGCTTGCTCTGCGTAGCATAAAATGTTCAACATGCAAAGCTCTGCACATTTTTTGACAGGACGTGTCCATAGGAAGAATTAAGTGGCTTGCATGCTTGGGTCTCTTTATAACTTGTGCTCAAATTCAATGCTGTAATGACGTGAGCTGAAACTTTTTACTTTCTATTCCAGTGAATTCCTTTTTAACATATTGTGGATTCAATGAGTGTATGGACAGAGGACAACAGATAAAAAGGCAAATGCTAGTCGGCTAGTGTGCGGTTTTTGAAAAAAAAAATTGTTCAGTATTTAAAGATCCACTTGAAACATGAGAGAACAGAGCCAAGAACAAGCTATCTGAACTCCCGACTCACAGATGCATGAAAACACCGACATCATATTCTTGCGTCATAAAGCCAACGGATTACGCGGGACGAACTCAAGGATTGTATCCCATGGTCTGGAATGTCTGTGATTGTAGTTCCCCTTTTTTCTGCCATGTTATCGACTCAGTGATTGTAGTTCCCCTTTTTTCTGCCATGTCATCGACTGTAGTTCCCCTTTTTTCTGCCATGTTATCGACTCAGTGATTGTAGTTCCCCTTTTTTCTGCCATGTCATCGACTCAGTGATTGTAGTTCCCCTTTTTTCTGCCATGTTATCGACTCAGTGATTGTAGTTCCCCTTTTTTCTGCCATGTTATCGACTCGGCTTTTTTAATACATTATTCTGTACTTCGTCAACTGTTTCTCTACTTTGTGACTCATTCCGTTGCCTTTGTAGTATGCGGCCTTCACACTTTGGCCTCTTGTTCCAGCTAACAACAGTTTTCTATGGTCTGGCGACCATCCAGTCTGACTGTCAACACTACGCCAAGTGGACACTCGCTGGCCATTCTGCAGTATCTATCCTTTTTTTTTTCTTTTCTTTTTTTTTAAAGCCCTTTTCTGTTTTTCTATTTCGGAATCTTTGTTGTAGTCTAGATTCACGGCTCTATATGCCTTATGAGCACAAACAGTTTCGCCATTATGTTATGCATGGCTGTTCATAATAGTGTGTGTATTTGGATTCTCTCTTGAGGGCACATAAGACCGTATGGCGAAAGCTTGGCTGTGTCTGGAGTGGCACTGTCTTCATCTGTCCGTGGGCAGGGGTGGTTGGGTCTGTGGGGTGTGCTCGGCAGCTGGAGGGTGGTGTTTTTCGCCGGTGGGCTCTGCAGTCATGAAATACGGGCTGGTACACCCATGGGGGATGCTACTTTAAGGCTGTTATGAGCTGCATCCTGTAGTCTAATTTACCTCTGTTCAGGAGCAGTTATGTCCCTTGATATCTTAATGGAGTGTCCTGTGCGTGCCTGTACCCATCGTCAACACAGCGCAGGCCTCCAAGGGTGGTACAGGACTGCTCTAAAGGCAGGCGAAGACAGTGCTTCTCTGGGTCCTCCCCAGCACCTTCGGGTGTTTCTTTTTCTTTTTTTCTGTGTGTGTGTGTGTGTGTGTGTGTGTGTGTGTGTGTGTGTGTGTGTTGTAATAAACTTTCCTTTGTGGTCATAATACAATTGAAACTAGAAATGATGCAGGATGCCAGCCTTTGTCTTCAATATTGAACACAAATCAGAGCTATTCTTTGGGCCAATACTTCCAACTGTCTGCTGTCAGTGATTTTCAGATGAGGTTGTGCGGGACGCAATATTAAAGGAAGCACAATGGTGGCAGTCGTTCCGGAGACACATGAACACTGTGGTCTCAAAGTTATGATGTATCCCGCAGTGGTTTGCGCTAATACGCATGACCGATAATGAAAGAAAACCTGTCGAGACATCAGTCCTTTCAAGTAAAAGCAAATGTAATAGAAGTTGGCATCTGAAAGCACAATTGTCTGTTCGGTCTGTTGAAAATGCTCCCTCACATCACTGGTTTACATAAATGTCTCCACATGTATTTCCTTAGATTATTTATTTAAAAAAAAAAGAGAAATGTCTTTTGTTACACGGGTTCTTCCTTTCATGTCTTTTTGCTCTTTCGATGGGGAAAACATACAGCTATGAGTGATTCCCCCGTACTGGTTTTGAGCAGTAATGTAACTTTTGGGATGAGCTCATTTTTCTATCGAACTCTGTGACCTACACCTCTAATTGATTTGTAATTGAGTGTCCAGTCCACCAAGTCAAGAAAAAAAATGCCTATTTCTGTTTACCTCAGAGAACCTTCCACAATAGAGACAAATGAAAAGCTAGAGCTTGTCTGAAACCTTTGGCACTCTGGTACATATGTACTTACAAAGACATACAGATGGACGAATAAACGACGGTCAAGCAGACAGGCAGGCAGACAGACGCGTTGATTTACGGAGAGAGAGAGAGAGAGAGAGAGAGAGAGAGAGAGAGAGACAGAGAGAGAGAGAGAGAGAGAGAGAAACAACCGCAAAAGACAGAACATGTGGTGCATAACATCGCCATGGTTTTGTGTGCTGTAATGTAACCCATGTCTATGTCTTTATTTGCGATGACATTTGCAAGTACACGCACACAGACGAGCACAAGCTGTTTATACGTTCACATGGTTACATACATACTATAAACTGCACAGGAGCGAAAATGTCAACACCGGCGACATAAGGGTGAAATGAAAGCTACATTTCTTTGATACAGCAGCCAGCAACACATTGGCAAATGTTACTCAGCGGCTGAAGTTCACCAACAGATTGTCCTGCCTGCAGGCCCTCCCACACATTCCAGTACTGTCGATTTCCGTACAGGATACAAAGCAGGAATGATCGGCTTCCATTCCACACTCCAACACAGTCCCACACATCTCGTCTCCCAGTGAGGTATGAAGCATGAGCGATCAGCTGCTGTGACCCAATCCTTTCAGCTCGTTTCCCGGCCAGACGGAAAACAGAAACGATCGACTTCCATCGCACAGTTACATACAACAAATGTTACGGCATACTTTGTCGCCCCTGCACACTTTGTCGTCGGCGACAAACTGTGCTGCATGCTTTGTCGCCGACGACAAAGTGTGCTGCACAGTTTGTCGTCCCAGCCATGACAAATATCGACAAGTTTGCACACTTTGTCGCCCTTGCACATTTTGTCGTCACTTTTCATATGTGACATTGCTGCACACTTTGTCGCCCCTCGAAAGAAGAAACTTCGGATCTGAAGTCATATCGTACATTTCTGACTTGATTTTCTTGTACTCTCAGTTAAAACAGCAACAACAACTAACAAAGAACAACAAACAGACAAAAAAGAATACTTTACAATCGGAACGTAAAAATTCTCTCTCTCTCTCCTCTCTCTCTCTCTCTCTCTCTCTCCCTCTCCTCTCTCTCTCTCTCTCTCTCTCTCTCTCTCTCTCTCCTCTCTCTCTCTCTCTTCTCATTATTATATATTTGTTGGCTTAAGTGTGTGTGCGTTTGTGCATATATTATGTGTGTGGTTGCTTTATTTTTGTCTTTTCTTTTCTTTTTTTTCTTTCTCTAGAGGGCCTGGTTTAAAGAAATTCTTAGCTTAACCAATTACCCTCAATAAAGATTCGTGTTCGTAAAGATTCGTGTTCTCTCTCTCTCTCTCTCTCTCTCTCTCTCCTCTCTCTCTCTCTCTCTCTCTCTCTCTCTCTCTCTCTCTGTGAAAAAAATTGTGTTGTAAATACGTTGTTGTCTTTGGAAGACACTGAAATACTGTTATGTGGTGATATGAATGCCAGAACGTCTGAAAAATTCCCAATACTTTTAGATGAGCTTGAATTACATGTTGTTCATAATAAGAATGATAATTGTATAAAACGAACTTCTGAAGATAAAATCTTAAATGCATATAGAAAATGTTTGGATATGTGCACTGTTTTGGACTGTACATTTTAAATGGAATGTGCAATGGCGACCTTGAAGGTCGTTTTACATATATTTCAGATGTAGGATGCAGTGTAAATGAGTATTTTTTGTAATCAAGAAACGGTTTTGAGCTCCTTTGTGAACAGTTAACTCTTACTGTTGTGGAAAGATTTGAATCCGATCACATGCCCCTTGTATTACGTATTGCCAAACAAAAGGAAGAGAAATGCACAAAAAATGACTCGAGTGATCAAAATAATCAGTTTACTGTTAAATATTCCTGGAAAAAGGATTATGCCCTGGTATTTAATCGTTCCGTGTGCTCTCAAGTTGTTAAAGAGAAGATGGCAACAGAGGGTCCTATACATAGTAATGTAAATGAAGCAATACTCAGATTTGAGGTGACTATGAAAGATCAAGCTGAAATTATGAAGACAATGGCAGTTTAAAATAAAAGTATTCCTAGTGATGATAGTTGGTATGATAAGGACTGTAAAACATCAAAACGTAAAATGCTTAGTCTGTGGAGAAATTTTTGTAAAACTTTGGATAAAGATGATCGAGTCGAATTCTGTGTTGCAAAACGTGAATATAAAAATCTTAATAAAGGAAAAAAGAAAGAACACAATGATTTATTGCTAAATGTATTGATTAATTCTGTGAAGAGTCAACAGGAATTTTGGGAAACTGTACACAAGATTGCAAGGAGAAGATTTCAACCGTCAAACAATATTTCTGTAACTGAATGGTTCGAACATTTTAGAAGCTTGTTGGAGAAAATGAAGAAAATAATATTACAGAGAACATAGTTCACGAAAATGAGGAGGAGGAATTTCCGTAGGAAAGAGCAATATCTCGAGAAGAAGTGTTGCTCGCAATCAGAAAATTGAAAAATGGAAAATCTGCTGGCCCTGATGGTTTAATTGGTGAATTTTTTTAAATATTCTGGCGAGTCCGTCTTGAATTTCTTGGTGAAGTTGTTTAACTTCCTCTTTGACAGTGGCGCTTACCCTGACAGCTGGAAAGAAACTATAATTTTACCCTTGTTCAAGAAGGGTGATGTAACAATGTAAATAATTATAGAGGTATTTCATTATGCAATATTTGTAGCAAACTTTACAGCTCGGTTATTAATAGTAGATTGCATGAATGGGTAATTCAGAACAATATAACTGGAGAGCATCAGGCGGGGTTTAAAAGAGGATATTCTACAATTGATCATATATTCACCCTGCTTGCTGCTGTTCAAAAACAACTTGTAAAGAATCAGAAGTTTTTTGTTGCTTTTGTGGATTTTGAAAAAGCTTTTGATTCCATTTCTCGAAAATTGTTATGGCCTGTTTTGTTAAAAACTGGAATCAGGGGTAAGTTGTACAGTACAATAAACAGTATGTATTGTGAGGTAAAAGCAAAAGTACGATCAGGCGCAAAATTATCGGAATTCATCAAGTGTTCAAGTGGGGTGAAACAAGGAGATGTCTGTAGTCCGATGTTATTTTCCTTATTTATTAATGAGTTAGCCTTAAAATAATTGAAAATGGCCGTCTGTCAACCTCGGTGATGTCGATGGAGGAAGGACTAGCGCACAGCCCAAACACACTCACAGCTTGCTTACAATCTCATTCATATATCATGCATTCGTCACATCAAACCACTAGTAAAGTCTATAACTTTACTACACATGATCATAGAAAGAAACATCAATGCATATGGAATCAAACAAAATAAAACATTCTCTCTTTCCTGAACTTCACAAAATCATTTATCGAAAACATCATTGACTAACCCGGGTATAAATAGATTTCTACTTTACCTGGCCAGGTGATCTTAACTATTCACGAATCACTGTCTTTTTCTTTTCCTTTTTTTTTCTTTTCACTGTCACTTTCACAACACGACACAACTGCTGGCACTGGTGTTGGTCTGCTTGCACCGGTCAAGCTGGACTGCTGGCACCGGTCAGGCTGGACTGCTGGCGTTGGTCAGGTTGGACTGCCGATGAAAGTGGCGCTGGCCAAGTATGAGGTCGAACCCCCGGTTTAGATAGAACAGTGACTATCAACATCGATCTGTTCTCCTTTCTTTCTTCCTGCATTAACGCATTGCACTCTCTCTCTCTCTCCTAGTCTGATCTATTAAATGGACATGGTTGCTTTTCTTTTCCTTTTCTTTTCTTTCTTTTTTCTCTTCATTAGTTAGCAACTCTCTCTTTCCACATCTCTCTTTAGTCCTCCCTTTGCAGACTATATCTGGTGCTAATGCTCAAACTTCACTCCTCTCATCTCTCTGCCTTTCTCCTGCAGAGACTACACCCCAGAACCTCTCTCTCTCTCTCTGTCTCTCTGTTCGTTCTCCCCCTCGTTCTGCCGTTCTCTCCCTCTCACATCCTTCTTATTCCGTTCCGATCTGTCCAAAAAGGGCGAGTACCATTGGTCAGTATTTTTACCCCTGATACCCGAAGTTATCTCCCTCTAATTCCATTGGATATTCAAATCATGACAGTCACGCCTACACGCCTTACTCTCTGTGGTGGTCAATTGGTCATTTAATTGATTAGCTAGATTTCACCCCCACCACACACTACCTTCTCCCTCTCCCTTTCCTGCTTAACCTGCGACGTCCGGCTAACAATGGCGCTGGTTCCACAAATTGGCCAGATGAGCCTGAGCCAGGCGCTACGACTCGTCTCGCTAGACATCGAGGCGTCGGTCAAAGCTGCTTAGTCCGTCTAGCCGGACAGACCGTCTCTGTGGAGCCTCTCCCCTATGCTTAATTGGCTGGATCCGAACCATGGGCCCCGTCTACGTGGCGCCCAGAATATTTGAGTTAGAGCTTATGTCCAAACAACCTGGACCACGACTTGGTTGTTCTATTTTTGACCGTGACAATTTCCCCCTTGCAAAAGACTATGCACCGCATCGTCTCAAAACCACGGTACAAAAAACAACAACAACCGAATTTGCTGACACACAGCTACACGTGCAAAGTTTGAAAAAATACTTTACAACCAACGGTTTATAAATTATAGAATATATCATTAGTGAATACCACTCCAATGAGTTATCATTGATGTGCGCTCTTGCGTTATTTCAATTCATTTTATAACGACCTCTGTGCGCACTTATGCCATTCCCCTACCTGCAGATTTGCCACATCTTCTTTTCACAATTCTTATGAAAAGCACAATATAATATGATCACGATCCATGACACTTCACTGAGGAATCTCCATCCTCACTTATTGCAAATAATGCATCACTACACAAGCGACTGTATGCTCCAAGCATAACTACATTCACATGAACAAGTCTCACAAAGAAAACATGAACAAGTCTCACACAAAAATATGAACCATAGCCAACTGGGAATGAACCCATATCCAATCAACATAACTGTAATCAACACATATTATCAACAAAGCACCCCGGATATGACTGACTTCCTCTGAGTTGCAGCTTGCTAGACTACACGGCTTAAATAGTCAGCTCCGACATTCTGTCGACCTGGAATGTACTGCACTCGATACCTGTAGGGCTGCAGTGCCATTGCCCAACGCAGAACCCTGCTGTTTTTCAGCTGCGCCTCCTGCAGGAATTTGAGTGGTTGGTGATCTGTCTCTATCACGAACTCTTTCCCATACAAGTATTTGTGGAACCTCTGCACGGCCCACACGACAGCCAAACACTCCTTCTCTACAGTTGCGCACCCCTCTTCACACTCTGTCAACCTCCCGCTAGCATACCTCACAGGAAACTCGACCACTGCCGGGTTTCCCTGCCTTGACCAAATCACTGAGAGGACTCGTGTTTCCCTGCGAAATTGGAACAAACTCCCATAGAACCCAATAAAACCTAGCAGACCCTGACTTCTGTTTTGGTTTTTTGGTCTCTCTGAATTTCATCATCTTCTCCCACCTTTCCCCTTTCTGGCTGCTTTGTGTCCCCCTCCGACAAAAAAACCCTGGGAAAACTCCTACTGTCTAGCCCTTCATACAGTGACCCCAATCCCTGTATGACCTCTGGAAACTTAGGCAAAAAAATCTCCCCTTCTTCTGCGGGGTCTCTTCACCTCCATCAATGATTGCTGCTGCGCCTATGTGCTGAGTCTCACGCTGAATATATTGCGGAGTAGATTTGCATGGAAAGTTTGATTTCCCATTCACATCGATTGGGTAGTCCTGATCTACCTTTCAATGATGGTGAAGGGTCCCTTCCAATGCATCAGCACTTGTTGTGATCCGTGGGAAGCAGTAACAGGACTTATCCCACCTTGAGGAATTCCCTTCCTCACCTCCTGTCATACTGCTTCTTCTGGACGACCCTAGCCTCCTGCAAACTCTCCCTTGCGACCTTACATGTCCCTCGAGCCTATTGCGTAGGTCCACCACTTTACTGTTTAAGTGGTTTTTGACCTCTTCTGACTCCTTCCCCGGGACCACAGCTCTTTGAAATTTCACACCCGTCCCCCGAACTGTCCGCCCATACAGCAGCTCAATGGCGAAAAGCCGTGCTTCCTGAGGGCTTCCCTGTAGGCAAACATGCCGCTGGAATGTAGCGGTCCCAATCTGCTGGCCTTCCTCACAGAGCTTCTTTAAGATGCCCTTCAGCACACCGTTGAACTTTCCCACCAAGCCATTGAAATTGTGGATGGTATGGGTATGAGCACTGTGTGATCCCTAGCAGCCTGTTGACCTCCCTCATCAACGCCTGAGGTGAACTGTGACCCCCGGGTCACTGAGAATTGTGCTGGCACACCCACGCGAGAAAGATGTCTACCACCCTCAGCGACCTGTTGCGTACAAACGCCTTTCAATGCAACCGCTTCGGGGTATCTGGCGCGTAGTCCACCAGTGAAACACATACCTGTGCCCACCTTTGGAACAGGGCGCGTTTGGGCCAATCAGGTCAACAGCCACCCTCCTGAATGGGGGTTGTCAATTAAAGGGGGATTTTTAAGAGGCGCCTTCCTCTTCACCCCTCTTGTGGCTGACCTTTGACACACTCACATGAAAATGCAGAAACGCTTGATGTCTGCCATTGCTCCTGGCCAATGAAAGTCTTTCAAAGATTCGGTCGCTGTTTTGCTGGTGCCGAGAGACCCGCCATGAGCGACTCGTGACCCACTGACATGACGTGTCACGATAACCTGCTGGTACCTCTAACTGAGTGGTCACCTTACCTGTCTTCCCCTTGTGAACACCGTACAACAGCCCGCCTTTCACAAGAAATTCTGTCTCACCTCCCTAACCTCCTGTTTCTCTCCACCCCCTTCCCAAACCCTCCCAAGAACTTCACGAGCGAAGGGTCTTGTTCCTGTGCAGCCCTAAACTCATCAGGCGACACGTCTATGCCCGACTTCCTTCCGGGAACAACTAAGGGTTTTTAACAACCTTTTCCTCCTTCTTGCTCCGTGTTTGAACTGCTGCCCTGTAGCAGTCAACAACTCAGATCCCCGGATCCCTTGCCCCTGGAATATTCCAATGATCAAATCATGAAGGGTTTCTCCATCACCAACGCGACAACTCGCCTGAGAAGTAAGGGGTACTTTACTTCTATCTTAGCACTGGAAACTCCCTCACAGTGCCATCGATTAGAGTACAGGTCTGGATTTGCCCTGTCAAATCCCCTTTATCGACCAGCTTTGTTCGTACACCCCCCATGAACAACCAGTGTCTCGTAACACTTCACCCTCTGCGGGCCCAAATTTCCACCCTTCTTCCACTGGTAACGAACCACCCCCCCCTAGTGCCCTCCATCCCTGACACTGCCCTGCTGTCCATGCAGCCATAGCTGCACTCCACCCTTTTCAACTGAATCCCTTTTGGTTCCACTGCTGGCGTTTCCCTTGACGACCCTTATCCACCTCTTGCAAGGCTGCTGCCCTTCGGGAACCTCATGCGACAATCCCTCGCCACAGTCCCTTCTTGTGACAAATGAAACACCTAATGTCCCTTTGCCCTTCCTTCTGCCCCACCACTGGGTTTGCAGACTTTGCAGAAAACTCCCCTGTCTCCTTGCACTCTTCTCACCTGTGCCTAGCACCTTTTTCGCCGCCCCTTTAGTGCCCAGACGGGGCCTCTCTATACACCTCTGCGAACTTCAAAAAACCCTCTCCTGCTGTCTCTGGCTGTCTCTCTTTCAAATGTATGGTTAACTCGGGGCCGCAACCTGACAAAATCTGTTCCTTCATACTAGCTCTTTCAATTAAAGCGAACTCCTTTTTCGTACCACCAACCTAACCATTTATCAAAATAGTGATCTAAACGTGCAAACCAAACTGAGTGTACGTCTCACCTGCTTGTAATTTAGCGAACAAATTTCTTCCTGAACCCCTCCTCTGTGAGGTCAAATCCCTTCATTAAAGACCCTTCACAGCACCAAAATCGGACTGTTGTTCTGGGTGGTAACGCAGTGAAAATCTGCAATGCCCTTACCCGTCAGTAACGCCGACAAAATGACTGCCCACTCTTGAAGGCCAACCCTGACTGGTCCCCAAAACGTTTCGAAACGACTGATGTATGCGTCCCAAACGAATCGTCCCTTCCGAGAATTTTGGCAACTTGGGTCGGGGGCATAGCTGCCACAGAGTCACTGGAAACTGAACTCCCATCCTCGGTGGTCTCCCTCTGTATCTCACTTTCTCTAACTCTAATTGAACCTTTAATCTTCTGTTTCCTGCGTTTCCCTTATTCTTCTGTTTCCTGCGTTTCCCTAGCCTATTATCATTAGCCTGAATCCTTAATTTTTCTATTTATTGTGCTTCTACTGCGACACGTCGTCTTTCCGCGCGTTCATCCCTTCCATCTTTTTTTGGTTTTCACAAATGCACGCAACTCCTCTCCTGATAACCCAAATCACGAGCGACGCTCACGAGTTGTTCAATAGGGGTGGTTTTTTTTCTTCCGCCATTGTATCTCTTTTTTTTTTTTTGGGAAAAAGATTTAATTACTACGACAGCCAAAATGTGGGTTTTCCGACACGAGTGGGCGTAATAGCACGATCCTAGAATGATAATAATTTGCTTGGGACAACGGAGTAGTTTTATAAGACGCCCAGCGCCTGACCCAACAATGAGAGCGAATTATAGGCAATCTGTGCGAAATAAGTACTCTGGGGGTGAAATGCCAAGCCTATATTACTATCTTGGAAGCAATGCCAAAACCTAGTAAATTTTAAATATCTTGGGAACATACAGTAAGACAACCCCTTGTCTTAGGTTACAATACTTGAATCCCACCCAGCTTCCTCTCTGAGAAGTTGAACAATTAAATAAAAGGGCCAGAATACCTGACAAGCTCGCCAATAAATTGCCAACCTCGGGTGATGTCGAGGAGGGAAAGGGCTAGCGCACAGCCCAAACACACTCACAGCTTGCTTACAATCTCATTCATATATCATGCATTCGTCACATCAAAAACCCCTAGTAAAGTCTATACATACTACACATGATCATAGAAAGAAACATCAATGCATATGGAATCAAACAAAATAAACATTCTCTCTTTCCTGAACTTCACAAAATCCATTTACGAAAACATCATTGACTAACCCGGGTATAAATAGATTTCTACTTTACCTGGCCAGGTGATCTTAACTATTCACAATCACTGTCTTTTTCTTTTCCTTTTTTTTTCTTTCAAATGTCACTTTTACAAAAACGACACAACGCCCGGCACTGGTGTTGGTCTGCTTGCACCGTCAAGCTGGACTGCTGGCACCGGGCCAGGCTGGACTGCTGGCGTGGTCAGGGGTTTGGGCTGCCGATGAAAGTGGCGCTGGCCAAGTAAAGAGGTCGAACCCCCGGTTTAGATAGAACAGTGACTATCAACATCGGGTCTGTTCTCCTTTCTTTCTCCTGCATTACGCATTCAAATCTCTCTCCTCTCCTAGTCCCGATCATTAAATGGACATGGTTGCTTTTCTTTTTCCTTTTCTTTTCTTTCTTTTTCTCTTCATTATTAGCAACTCTCCCCTTTCCACATCTCTCTTTAGTCCTCCCTTTGCAGACTATATCGGTGCTAATGCTCAAACCCTTTACTCCTCTCATTTTCTCTGCCTTTCTCCTGCAGAGACTACACCCCAAACCTCTCTCCCCCTCTCTCTCTGTCTCTCTGTTTGTTCCCCCCTCGTTCTGGGCCCTTCTCCTCCCTCTCACATCCTTCTTATTCCGTTCCGATCTGTCCAAAAAGGGCGAGTACCATTTGGTCAGTATTTTTAAAACCCCTGATACCCGAAGTTATCTCCCTCTAATTCCATTGGATATTCAAATCATGACGTCACGCCTACACGCCTTAAATCTCTGTGGTGGCAATTGGTCATTTAAATTTATTTGCTTTGATTTCACCCCCACCACACACTAAACCTTCTCTCTCCCTCTCCCTTTCCTGCTTTAACCTGCGACGTCCGGCTAACAATGGCGCTGGTTCCACAAATTGGCCAGATGAGCCTGAGCCAGGCGCTACGACTCGTCTCGCTAGACATCGAGGCGTCGGTCAAAGCTGCTTAGTCCGTCTAGCCGGACAGACCGTCTCTGTGGAGCCTCTCCCCTATGCTTAATTGGCTGGATCCGAACCATGGGCCCCGTCTACGTGGCGCCCAGAATATTTGAGTTAGAGCTTATGTCCAAACAACCTGGACCACGACTTGGTTGTTCTATTTTTGACCGTGACACCGTCATGGAGTAACTTTTGATCTTTTAGAATTGTTTATGCTGCTTTTGCCGATGATATTATTTTACTTTCAGTATCAGTGGTTGGTCTCCAGAGACAACTAAATAATTTGTATTCTGCAGCAGGCAGACTAGAACTAAATGTTAATATGAACAAGACCAATATTGTTGCATTTCGTAAAGGAGGATATTTAGCCCGCACTGAAAGATGGACCTATGGAGGTGAGAGAATAGATGTGATTAATGCTTACAAACACCTTGGTATTTATTTACAACGAAACTTAGTTTTGCTTTTGCTTGTCAAGATACAGGCAAGTTAGAGTGTAGCTCGTTCAGTGTTTTTACAAAGTTGTTTGATTCACAGTACAGCCAATTTTACAATATGGAGCAGAAGTATGGGCTTTTGACAAAGGTGCCTTAATTGAAAAAGTTCACCTGTATGCGCTGAGGCGCTTTTTGAATGTAGACAGTAGAACGCCCAATGATCAGGTTTATGTGAACTTGGACGATATCCAATTTATTTAAATTCCTATTTGAAATGTATAAAATATTGGCTCAAGTTAACAAGAATGAATGAAGATAGGATACCCATTAAAGGCTACAGGGTGCTGTTGAGTTTAGATGATAATGGTAAAAAAAACATGGGCTTCCCATGATCGACAGTGTTTAAATTCATATGGATATGGTTTTGTTTGGGATAACCAAGGTGTAGAAAATATATCAGAATTTCTGAATTGTTTTAAACAGAGGATTATCGATTGCAGGTGGCAGAACTGGCATGACCATAATTATGTATAATAGTGATAGATTTGCTCAGTATATAAACTTTAAATCGACACATAGCTTAGAACCTTACATTGGGATAAAAATGAATAGATTTATCAAATGTGCACTCACAAAATTTAGATTTGGCGTGTCTGATATCGCATGCCATCGCCTCAGGTATAGTAATGTTGTTGAAAATGAACTGATGTGTCGACTCTGTAACAGAGCAAGAGAAGATGAAATACACTTTTTGTTTTGCTGTTCTGCTCTGAGCGATCTTAGAACAAAATTTATTCAACCCAAATATTACACCGAACCATGTCATTTCAGGCTAATTCTCTTGCTGTCAACAAGGAATGAAATACACTTTAAAAATTTTAGCCATGTATATTTACGAAGCAAATAAGAGAATCCGGACAGTAATGGTTTAAAAGTACTCTGCTTTTAAAGTAACATGTCTACAATTTTTTCATGATTTCATTGGGGTTATGTATTAGGAATGTTGTATGATGCATGTATGAATACCCCTTCAGCATGGGGCTGTGGCCTTAAACTGAATTAAACATTCGCATTCGCATTCTCTCTCGAACAATGTGTGTTCCACGCGCTGCAACAAAGGTACTGGGCCGACCCTTTCTAAAATTTTTGGGAGATACTTTTTACTATGGGTCAAGGATGATGCTCACGGATTATTCCCATTTCCGCCCCTTCTCACTTCACCCTTCCCATTTCGTCCCCAATCTATTCCCATTTCGCCTCTTCCTATTCCGCCCCTTTCCAATTCGTCCCTTTCCCATTTCGCCCCCTTTCCATGTCGCCCTGTCCCCCTCTGCCTCCTTTCTGTTTCGCCCCTTATTCCTATTTCGCCCCTTCCCAATCTGCCCCTTCCCCGTTCATCCGGGGCATCCCTTTTCCCATTCCGCCCATTCCTATCCCCCCCCCCCCCCCAAATTTCGTCCCTTTCCCCGTTCCGCCCCCCCCCCTCCCAATTCGTCCCTTTCCCATTCCGCCCCTTCTTGTCCCCCCCCCCCCTCCAATTCGTCCTTTCCCATTCCGCCCCTTCCTGTCCCCCCCTCCCCCTCCCAATTCGTCCCTTTCCCATCCGCCCCTTCCTATCCCCCCCCCCCCCCCCCCCAATTCGTCCCTTTCACATTCCGCCCCTTCCTGCCCCCCCCCCCCTCCCAATTCGTCCCTTTCCCATTCCGCCCCCCCCCTCCCAATTCGTCCCCTTTCCCATTTCGCCCCTCCCCCCCTCCCAATTCGCCCCTTTCCCATTCCGCCCCTTCCCCCCCCTCCAATTCGTCCCTTTCCATTTCCGCCCTCCCCCCCCCCCCCCCCAATTCTTTCCCTTTCCCATTCCCGCCCCTCCCCCCCCCTCCCAATCGTCCCTTTTCCCATTCCGCCCCTTCCTATCCCCCCACCCCCTCCCAATCGTCCCTTTCCCATTCCGCCCCTTCCTGTCCCCCTCCCTCCCAATTCGCCCCTTTCCCATTCCGCCACTTCCTGTCCCCCTCCCTCCCAATTCGTCTTTTTCCCATCCGCCCCTACCTGTCCCCCCCTCCCTCTTAATTCGTCCCTTTCCCATTCCGCCCCTTCCTGTTCCCCCCCCCCCCCCCTCCCCCCCAAATTTCGTTCCCTTTCCCTTCCGTCCCTTCCTGTCCCCCCCCCCCCCTCCCAATTCGTCCCTTTCCCATTCCGCCCCTTCCTGGTCCCCCCCCCCCCCTCCCGATTCGTCCCTTTCCCATTCCGCCCCTTCCTGTCCCCCCCCCCCCCCTCCCAATTCGTCCCTTTCCATTCCGCCCCTTCCTGTCCCCCCCCCCCTCCCAATTCGTCCCTTTCCCATTCCGCCCCTTCCTATCCCCCCACCCCCCTCCCAATTCGTCCCTTTCCCATTCCGGGCCCCTTCCTGCCCCCCTCCCAATTCGTCCCTTTCCCATTCCGCCCCTTCCTATCCCCCCACCCCCCCCAATTCGTCCCTTTCCCATTCCCCCCCTTCCTGTCCCCCCTCCCAATTCGTCCCTTTCCCTTTCCCCGCCCCTTCCTATCCCCCCACCCCCTCCCAATTCTCCCTTTCCCTATCCGCCCCTTCCTGTCCCCCCTCCCAATTCGTCCCTTTCCCCATTCCGCCCCTTCCTGTCCCCCCTCTCAATTCGTCCCTTTCCCATTCCGCCCCTTCCTGTCCCCCCCCCCCCCCCCTCCCAATTTGTCCCTTCTTTTTTTTGGGGGGGGGGAGAGGGGCTGTTGTAAATTGGTTAAAAATAGAGGGTAACATACCTATAACAAGGGAAATAATCAAACAAATGCAAAGCATATGATTGTACCCCAGTTTATCTTGAATAGCAACTTTTCTAACTGTCACAAATATAGGCCCAAAATCCATATTTGTATCAAGAGCTCTTTGCTTTGCCACAATCTCTCAAAAATCACTTAAAACTCATCAAGTAGATTCTAAGAAATTCAATAAAGGAGAGAGAAGAAAAAATGTATGGTCCGTCACGCGGAAGCCGTGAAGATCGTTGAAAAATAAAATGCCAGCATCAGCCTTAACCATATTTAACATACCTACCAATTTTCAGAACGATCAGTTTTCTGTGAAAAGAGTTAAACATTTTTTTCCTGGGATTTTCCAAAAGTTTTTAAAAAGTTATTTATAGAATTGTAACAATTATATTCCATTTTCTGAAGGAAGGCCTTGATTTGACACAAATTCGTCCAAACCGCTTTACAATCGGTCAAGTAGCTTTTGAAAGAAGAAAAAACAGTTATTTGCCGTTAAAAACCATTATCAACAGTTATTCTTTGATAAATAAATAACTAAATAAATAAAATGAAAATGTCGTCTCGTCCCTTACCCACAGCAAACATATGTCCTACATTTCAGAGATCATCACAGTTTTTTCGTATGTAGCGTGTGGGACATATTTTTTACACACACACACCCACACACACACACACACACACACACACACACACACCCATGCACACACGTGCGCGTGCGCGTGCGCCACACACACACACACACACACACACACACACACACACACACACACACACACACACACAAACGCGCGCGCGCACGCACGCACGCACGAACACAGAATTTTTCCATATAGATTGTAAAGTACGGTCTTATAACTGGGATTACAAAAAAAAAAAATTATTCCAAGTCCAGTGTACAGGACTGACTTCAGATCTGAAGTTTAAAAAAAAAAAGAAAAATGTTCTAAGTCCAGTGTACACGACTGACTTCAGATCTGAAGGTTTTTTTTTCTTTCGAGGGCGACAAAGTGTGCAGCAATGTCACATATGAAAAGTGACGACAAAGTGTGCAAGGGCGACAAAGTGTGCAAACTTGTCGATATTTGTCATGGCTGGGACGACAAACTGTGCAGCACACTTTGTCGTCGGCGACAAAGCATGCAGCACAGTTTGTCGCCGACGACAAAGTGTGCAGGGGCGACAAAGTATGCCGTAA
>CM031601.1:38986313-38991313 GCA_018398815.1 Conus ventricosus
CCATAGCAGCATGCTACCGTATCACACCCAGTAAGAGCATGGCTGGCAGGAGTTCATTCACAAAAGACGCATGCTTCTCTACGGTTTTTCCAATGTCAATGACTGTTCGTTCCTTAATTGGTGATTCCACGGTGATACGATTTTTCATGCTTCCAGTGTGATAATAATGAAGCAAGAGAATGAAAACGTCAGTGTCATCGATATCACAGTTATATCACTCTCTTCATTATTTCGAGCAGACCACATCACCTGTTGGACAATGATATTGTCCGCTTCCTCATGACTAGTTGAAAGGTCCGCCCGCCTGATCACTACACCACCATGGCTGATCTGAAATGGGGCAGCGTCCTCACCAATCACTATCAACTTGTGGCTTTGGGTGCATTCATGGAATGACTCGTCTTCAATCAGAAGTTTGACAATCAGGTTTATCAACTGCTTCTTGTTTTCGGTCACCGTGAACACAGTCTTTTGAGGTGGTAACTTGGTGTTCAACTGCAGCTCGTGGACTCGGCTAACTCCAGTGGCCCTAGCACTTCTGGTGACACTCTTAGTACTGTAATCGTAGTACCGATCGAACACTAGGTGAACGTCCCCAACTTTTAGTCTCTTGGCAATGGCGTGTTTCAAGTTGTTTGTGTAGTCTGTAGTGGTGCCCTCTGCCGGCCAAGGAATCACCCAGAGTAGAGCTGAACCATCAATCACAACTACTGAAGTGTTACTTGCTGTTGTCCGAGCAGATACCTCAACCTGAAGCTGTCGCTTTAAGGAAGACTTTGATGTTGCAGCTCTCATTTCTCCTGTGGGGTCAAACATAGACGTTGGTACTGGGGCCAATTCGTAGGATAGGACATCTTTTATGTCAACATCACGCCCACTAGACTGTTGGCCTATGATCCTGGAGTAGATGACATTCATGTCGTACACTTTACTACCTCCCACATTCACATGTTTCTTTGTAGCCACCATGGTAGTCACGGTCTTGTGAATTGTTTCATGTAAGCCATCAGGTAATTTCTCTCCAAATTGGCACATCTGTGTGAATCCTTTCTGCACAGCCTCCTGTACATTCACTGCCGGGGTTCCATGTTGACCAGTTGCAATGTTCACTAGATCCTGTGGATGTTTCTCGGGATCAAGTGGATCGATACATTTTTGAAGCTTCGTCCTTATGGCTTCTCGGTCCTTGTTGTCATTCTCTATCCGTGCCTTCTTCTCTTCCTTATGTCCACTTCCCTGGTCTCCAGAGTCTCCAAGCATTTCGTCCAGAGCAGCCTCCACAGTACTACATATATGAAGACTCAATGCCCAGACCTTGAGCGTATCCGGCTTCAAGGTTATTCCTATGATGCCATTTGGGGCATGGCCATATCTCATGAATGTAGTTTCTATAAACATATCACTCCACAGGCCATTCCAATGCCCGCGCTGGTGCCTCATCACATACTCCCCTTTCATGAACCGGACTAGTACCTCTTCTGGGAGGGCTTCCATTGCCCTTAGGTAACACATCCCATACCTTGCATAATGCACATGGCCAGCGGCAAAGAAATAGGGAAGCATTTGTTTGCATGCCTCCAGATGCAACAGCCAATCAGCCTCCCGCTCAGCTCGGACAAACCTCATGATAAGGAACACTGGTTTGATCAACATGTCCACCCACAGTTTGGCAGTCTTACTCCTTTTGGCTATGTTCTCCAAGACCTCCATGAAATCCTCCTTTGACTCAAGTGTATTGCAATCAAGTACTCCTCGAAGAACTTCCTCAGCCAGCATTCTCAATGCTCGAACGTTCTGCGGAAATTTCTTTCCAGTCAACATTTTTGTGACTCCTCCAAACACATCACTCAGAACTTCCTCCAGTCCACTGTTTTCCATCAGAGTCCCGATGCAGCCTATGAAACTCATCAAAAAGTGCATACCACCCAAGCGTAGGATGACATCTGAAAACCTTCTGGGTAAGCCCACTTCACATGTAATGCAACTTTATACAGTTGTAAGTCACAGGTAAATAACACAAACTTTTGGTCAGCATTATGTGTCACCTTTTGAGCTTCCACCATTGCTGTCATTATTGTATCTGGTGGGATGGCACAAGATCAATCAAAGGCAGGTATGCCGTCTTAGTCTTAGTTGTTCTGTTTGGCCTTGATTGCGTGTAAGAGCTGTGTTGTAGCCATTGTACTCGGGACAATTCCGTTTCTGAACATCCTGAAAGAAGGCGAAGTCAGTTTCCTCCGCTCTTTGTTTTAGAGTAGCCTGTTGCGCAAGTAACTTGAGTGGGAGAACTGTGCTAACAGCAGCACTCTCGGGCATTTTTGGTTTCTTGGGACCATTGTATCTCTGTATGGTGACATCATATTCTATTGGCTCCGACATCTCCTCCTTTGAAATTCGTGGGATTGTCTCTCTATGGCATCGATCAGCATCAGATGGTGATTCCGGTTGTGTAACCAGAACAGCTAACGAGTGGGTGGAAAGTTTTCCACTTTGTGACGAGATTTCAGCATCAAAATTATCAACAACTACTTGTACCAAACCTTCTGATGCATCCGATATGCCAAGACAGGATCGTTCCATTGTTGCAGCTTTCGCAGCTGAACGCTTAAAGCGTAATACCTCGTCATAAGAACATGTCACACCGAATGACTGCATGGTTGTGATGATATTTTTTGATCTGCCCAATTTTGAACCTAGTGTTATCTGCAGTGTCGTTGGCTTGTTCTTGACAGCTCCGGTCAAGATTGATCCCATCATTATGGCTGGGAAAGTCCTTTCTAGTTTTGCAGATACAAGTCCTAGTAATGTCATCAATGTTTCACTTACTTCGTTCATAACAATGTCCTTATTGATTGTTGTTGAGTAATGGTTTTTATCCAAGTTAATGCCTTTGACTTCACTTCTAACCTTTTTCGCAATGCTATTCAAGATCACATCAATATCATCATCATCCTCATCTATTAGTCTTAGGGATTTTGCCGCCTGACAACGGAAACAAACAATGTTTGCTAAACCTGCTGAATGCAACACAATAAGATCATCACCGAAGAAATCTGACAATTGCCGTAGCAGTGTTTTCCGTGACTGAATTTTGCCCCCATTTTCCGTGTATAGTTTGTACAGGTCAATCGAATTCCAAAGTTGTGACTGGTCTTTCTTCATCACACCAATGACGTATTCCATGGCAGGATCATCTTGTTCAGGTTTATCTGACTTAGTTGATGCAAATGTTACGTGATGGAGAGACAGAAAGCTTGCCCGACAGTCTGTGTGGTATCTTGCTTCAGCAGCATGGAGATCACCCACAATCCCATGAATGCGGAGTCTAACTTGTTCAGCCAAGTCATCATTTCGAACAGCACATGTCTCTAAGATCGATTCCTTCAGGGTCGTCTTTCTATCTGGACTGAGTATTTGTCTGAATTTATAAGCAGTTCTCCAACGTGATGGATTCTTACTGTCTTTCTGGAGTTCACATTTTTCTCCACAAAACAAACAGTCCTGAAGGAGATAAAACTTTCCACAAGCCGACGATTGTCGCCTTGTCTTTGGGGGAATATAGGATGATGGTTCTTGGAATGTTTTCGCTTATTAAACACTTTAACATGATGAGTGGATGTGTAACTAGAAACACAGCTTTTATGGTAGTCAATGGTTAAGTTAGCATTATTCTCAAGTTTTTCCTGCAGCGAAATGTGTACATCGTCATCGTAGATCCTGCTACATCTAATAATGTTCTGAATTCTGGCAGAGCCTGCCTCAATAAGTCTTTCTGATTTGTCGTCACAGCTGAATTTCCAATTGAAGATGCATTTTCTCTCTGCCAATTCTACCATCCTTCCCTTAGAAGACATCAGTTTCTGAAAGTAAAAAAATAAACATATGGTTAGACACCAACATTATTATCCCAGGTCAAATACAAGTCAATTTGTTTCTTTTTGTTTGAAATTTGTAATATAGCAGCCATATTGGCGGCCATATTGCATTTCCATATGATGCAATCCCAAACCAGTCAAATAAATAGTTTCAATGGATTCCTTGCCCCTCAATACATATGGTTAGACACCAAAATTATCATCCTAGGTCAAATACTAACTGAGTTATAGGGAGTTATCGAAAACGGCAGCCATCTTGGACGCCATCTTGAATTTCTCATAATGCTCAAGGTGCACGGGGTGCACCCGGCAGATTCTGAAAGAGTAGACCCTAGGCTACCAAACTCAACCAAAAAAAAAACTTTGCATAAAATTTCCAGGTTCAGACAAGAAATTGGATTTGGCAACCGGACTAGTCAGCTTGGCTTTGTCCTTAATGGCATTGTTGGCATCAAACCACACAGTCAGCGGTGTCCAGACCACCGGCGGCACTGCTGGCACCCTTCAGGCTGGCTGTCAAACACCCCAGGGGAAAAAGTTGGGGAGGAAACAAGTTAAAAAGAGGTAACACCAGCAGGTCCAAAAAACCTCTCTCTCTCTCTCTCTCTCTCTCTCTCTCTCCTCTCCTCTCTCTCTCTCTCTCTCTCTCTCTCTCTCTCTCTCGACCACTCCCATTTTATTCTTTTTTTTCCTCAAAATCGATATCACATATTCCATCAATCAAATGCATTTCTATACAGCAACAAGTGGACAAATGTATACACATATATTCTTTCAGATTATTATATTACCAGATATGTTTGCAGACACATTTACAGTAATCTATTCTAGTACGTACACCGGTACATGTGCTCTTTAACGTGCATTATACGTATCTACACACACACACACACCACACACACACACACACACACACACACACACACACACACACACACACACACACACACAGAGAGAGAGAGAGAGAGAGAGAGAGAGAGAGAGAGAGAGAGAGAGAGAGAGAGAGAGAGAGAGAGAGAGAGAGAGAGAGAGAGAGAGAGAGAGAGCAATCAATATACATTAAACATATGCACTTGTAGAACTTTAAGACAGTAATTCACAATATTTCTCATGAGAGATAATTTT
>CM031601.1:38998813-39001313 GCA_018398815.1 Conus ventricosus
TGCAGCAGAATTCTTCGGCAATCGATGTGAGTGCCTGGAACCAAGGTGGAAAAGGCAATGGCAAGAAAATTTCACAATAATGGCAAGACAGGACAAAGTGACCTTGAAGCCCTTTCATTGCACACACGATTAAATGATGATACTGGTTTCGCTGTAGAACTTCAACGAAAATTGCTACGTGCGTTTTATAAGTTTTCTCCAGAACACAAGATACTGCAGAGACAAAATGCAGCTGCCACTGTAAATATGTAATTGGGTGTCAGACCACAATTCGCAGTTTCTAAGTAACTTCATCGTCGGGGAATAAAACTCACTGTCAAGTAAATTTACCTCCGATAACGAGGTTACCTGTCCGCCTGTTTCTAATTGTTTGTGGGTGTGTCTGTCAGCAAGAGTACGTAAAAACTACCCAACCGATTTCAACGACTTTTAGTGAAAGATGGAAAGCAGTCCCATAACAAACCCATACACTTTTAGTGCAGATTCTGCTCAAAAGGCGAATCCAGGACCACTGACCGAAGTCCGCGCTCTTTTGAGCGCTCTTCTAGTGTTGAGAGTCGTTTTGTTCCAATGTGCGCGCTTTATCTAAATCATGCTTTGTAGTCAGAACTGGGTTTTATGTCCAGTAGTTCTAAGTTTCAGTTATTCAGAGGTAGTTAGTATTTTACGGTTTTTTCATTACTTGCTTTCACGGATACTTCCTCGTATATCCATTTAATTATTTCCCTAAACATACTTTTTTCAGATTTATGATTTAATTTCCTGGGGCAAATCGCCCAACTTTCGTGTCTTGTTTTAGTCTTACTTTTGTCTTTATCTGTTCGCTTCCTTGAATTCTATTTCTATATGCGACGTCATGAGGAACGCTTTTAAATTTCAAGACAGTCATGGCAGCCATGACATTTCTGCGAAAACAAATGAAAAAAACAACAACACAAGAGCATCGATCGACTTTCTCTCTCCAGTCTCCACGGAAATGGAGAAGACCCATTGGAGAGGTGGTGCTAGATCTTCAGCTGAACGTGCTGCTGACAAGTTGCTGTAAATCAGCTGTAGTTCATCTGGCAGCACAGATTTCTGGCTGTCCCGCACTCGATGCCAGAGTCCTCGGCTTCCATTGGATCTCGTATCTGTCAGTCGGATTTTATGAGAGAAAAAAAGGAGGGATGGGGAGGAAGGAGGCACCCTGAAATTTTTTGAAGAGGATTATGACAGTGTTTGGAGAGATGACAGGGGATTTTTGTTTTTCTTTTTTCTTTTAGAAAACAAGTGTGTCCTTCGCCCCCCCCCCCCCCCCCCACCCTCCCCCAACCCCACTCCCTTCCTTCTGCTTTTTTTTATCCAGCGATAGTCAGTTTCTCTCTTTCTTCCTTTCTTTTTATTCTCAGTGTGATCGTGCATGACAAATGCTCCCTGATCTTCTCTTTCCTCATAGTTGGAGACTGTCATTTCGCTCTCATTCACTCCTCATTTTTTTGCTCTTTACTTCCGTCTGCCTTCTGTTTTTGTTAGTGATTTTCTTCTAACTTTATTTCTTTTCTTTTTTTCTTTTTCTTTCTTTTCTTCTTATTTATTTATTTTTGTTTGTTTGCATGTTTGATTTGCTTTTTTGTTTTAAAAGAAAAAAGATGATTATATTCTCAGTATCAAGCTTTCTTTTTTAAATTCCTCTCTCTCTCTCTCTCTCTCTCTCTCTCTCTCTCTCTCTCTCTCTCTCTCTCTCTCTCTCCTCTCTTCTCTCTCTCTCTCTCTCTCTCTCAGTGTGCTCCAAACGTGTCTTTTCCCCTCTTTGTCTCATGACTAGAGGGAAGATGGTGGTGGACTTTTGGCTTGATTACTGTGGAGAGACCAGGCATGGCTGAAGGCAGATCTTTGTTACTGTGGAGAGACCAGGCATGGCTGGAGGCAGATCTTTGTTACTGTGGAGAGACCAGGCATGGCTGAAGGCAGATCTTTGTTACTGTGGAGAGACCAGGCATGGCTGAAGGCAGATCTTTGTTACTGTGGAGAGACCAGGCATGGCTGAAGGCAGATCTTTGTTACTGTGGAGAGACCAGGCATGGCTGAAGGCAGATCTTTGTTACTGTGGAGAGACCAGGCATGGATGAAGGCAGATCTTTGTTACTGTGGAGAGACCAGGCATGGCTGAAGGCAGATCTTTGTTACTGTGGAGAGACCAGACGTCACTCAAGGCAGATCTTTGTTACTGTGGAGAGACCAGGCATGGCTGAAGGCAGATCTTTGTTACTGTGGAGAGACCAGACGTCACTCAAGGCAGATCTTTGTTACTGTGGAGAGACCAGGCATGGCTGAAGGCAGATATTTGTTACTGTGGAGAGACCAGACGTCACTCAAGGCAGATCTTTGTTACTGTGGAGAGACCAGGCATGGCTGAAGGCAGATATTTGTTACTGTGGAGAGACCAGACGTCACTCAAGGCAGATCTTTGTTACTGTGGAGAGACCAGGCATGGCTGAAGGCAGATCTTTGTTACTGTGGA
>CM031601.1:39011313-39016313 GCA_018398815.1 Conus ventricosus
AAAAAATGGGGTTAAAGAAGGCAGATATTTCTTTGTAGCGTGTGTTTCCTTGCGGATTTGTTTGTAAGTGTGTTTCTGTGTATATGCGTACGTGCGCGCGCGCATGTGTGTGTGTGTGTGTGTGTGTGTGTGTGTGTGTGTGTGTGTGTGTGTGTGTGTGTGTGTGTGTGTGTGTGTGTGTGTGTGTGTGTGTGTGTGTGTGCTTGTGTGTGTGTGCGTGTGCGTGCGCGCGCGCGTGTGTGTGTGTGTGTGTGTGTGTGTGTGTGTGTGTGTGTGTGTGTGTGTGTGTGTGTGTGTGTGTGTGTGTGCTAATTTGCTCGTCTGTTAGACCGTGATGAAGACATTAAACATCAGGCAGAAGCTTATCAACACCATCAGCAGTCCCAAGCGAATAGTGATGTGCACACACAGGGTACCATAAGAATGGTTCCATACCTTTTTTTTGAGCATTTCCTTATTGAACAGATGTGTACATAAACAAATTATTTAACTGAAGCAACAACAAGCAAATGTTTATAATGTGCTCAGTGATGGAAAATTTAACAAGAAAAAACACATTTGCGGATTGCATAATCAACATTGATACGTAAGAGAGAAAGAAAAATGCTGAATATCATATGAGAAAATTTGTAGAAAATCTTAATATAAATCAAAAGACAGGAAACAAGATAGACTTCCATACTTCTGTCTGAGTTTCTTAGGTCTGCCTTCTATCTCCCTCCCTTCTCCACATATTCCTACAGCGCATCATGACTGACGCATTTGCAGATCAGATCAGCACAGCAGTGCTGGCAGAAGAACCTTCACAATCCTTCGGTTTCCAGATGGCAGGCAGTGGACAAGAACTCGCCAAGCTTGCTGATGGACTGGATGACACATCAGCAGGGTAGGGCACGCAGGGGACAAGAACTGGCCAAGCTTGCTGATCGACTGGATGACACATCAGCAGGGTATGGCAGGCAGGGGACAAGAACTGGCCAAGCTTGCTGATCGACTGGATGACACATCAGCAGGGTATGGCATGGAGATCAGCGCCGAGAAGACCAAGCTGATGGCTAGCTACAGTACCATCATCAATACTGATGTAACTGGTTACGTTCAGAGACTATAATCTGTTCAACAATTCATATACATGGGATCCATCATTAACCGGGATCCACCATTCGAAACCAGAAATTCCCTCAAGGGCAGCAAACACAACCATGACACCGTCCAGGTTAACATCTGTACGGAAGGAAATCTTAAATTCAGCGCCTTCCTTGCGCTGAACTCTGAAGCAATCAAAGCTAAGTGAATTTTCGTTGTCCTATTTGTTTATATCTTGCCTGAAGAAGACCTAAGGGGTCGAAACGCGTAGTGTTTTGTCTTGTGACTCGTTTTTCCACGTTTCTCTGGGCGGTTCGCTAACATTTATTTAAGATTTGTTTAGATTTCCGCCTGCAGTCGTCTCACTTTGCAACTAGATCTGTACGGAAGGACAAGAACATTTCCAAGAAACACAAGATCAGGCTCCTGCGTGCACGGTACAGTCTATCTCCCAGAACGCAGACATAGACCTCACAATGGATCTGGAAAGCAGAATCTACGACATAGAAATGAGATGTTATTGGAAGATGCTAGACATAAAATACATATCACCAATGAACATGAATACCAAACCATCAAGCAGACCATGGGATCAAATGAAGATCTATTGACATAAGACTGGCCTTGCTAAAACAAGTTTCCAAGGGACAGTTAAAAGAAATCAATCTAAAATAAAGGTCATTCTCCCAAATACTTCTGCATACAAAATTTAGACTTCCTTTCGCCATTTCTTCTATCTAACGTTTCTAATAAAGTGACAGTACCTAAAATGGTTTACACAACTGCAGGATAAGCAGTAGAAATGAAACACACCGAAGAGGGGATGAGGGAAGGGGGAAGGACGGGTCGGAAGAGGGAGGTGAACGGAGGAATCGGGCAGGAGAGAGAATACGAATATTTTTATAGAGGGTAAATGGATAAGCTTACGCTTTTTACACCATGCCCATGAGAGAGAGAGAGAGAGAGAGAGGGGAAGGAGAGAGAGAGAGGGGAGAGAGAGAGAGCCCAGACAGACAGACAGACAGACAGAGAGAGACAGACAGACAGACAGACAGAAAGACAGACAGACAAACAGAAAACCCAGACAGAGAGAGAAAGAGAGTAAATGATACTTCACTAACGCTTTTGCCAAGAGGTACAGGGATAAACGAAAGCAATTTACAGGTCATTCAATCCGGCCTCCCTTCTGTCTGTAGTCCATGTTTCTTGCTTTCCATTCAAATCTTACACAAAATGTAATGGACTGTTTTCGACTGGTGACAGACGCCAATGGGTTTTGATAGGAAAACCTGAAGCGGCCAGACTGCTGAATTCGTGCGTCTGTTAGGTTTACTGGAGAATGAAACAACAAACTATCTTAGATTGACACGCACTCTGAAATGAGGCGTGGAATAGTAAAGAGCACATGACGAATAAGCAGGTTAACTCTTGCTCCCCTCATGGTAGCGACAATGACTGTTTGTCCGTGTGTTTGTTTGACTCTGTTTAAGATTTTGTTTTTAAAAAAGGCTGTGCCCGTTTCAATAAATGTTAATTGCGTTTGCTCATTTCTTCAGTTGTTGTTGCTAATATATTATATATATATTATTATATATATATATATATATATATATATATATAATATTGCAGTGAAGGGTGGACTCTACAATGTGCAGGGAAGGTGGACTCTATAGTGTTCCGTGAATGGTGGACTATGCAGGGTACAGTGGAGGGTGGACTTTGCAGGGTGCTGTGGAAGGTGGACTCTGCAAGATGTAGTGAGGGTGGGTACAGGGTGTGGTGAAAGGTGAAACTACAGTAAAAAAGAAAATGTGACGTCGTTTTTTTAAAATTTATAGTCTACTATGACGTCAATAGTATTGATGTCATCGTGCTAAGGAGATGTACTTGCATCGGTTCTGAAGAAGCCTTTTGGGGAAAGCCCTTTAAAATGAACTCCGTGGCGGTGCTGACTACTTATTTTTCATCACTATTAAATATATAAATACACAAAAAAACTAATAAATTCCAAGGATAAGTACCGAGCACCATTCCAGCAACTTACAGAGCAGCTTGGTGTTGCAATGACTGCAAGAAATATTCAATTATAAAAAAAAGCTTGCTCTTATGTCTTAGATTGAAGAAATAGGGGAGAGATAAGCTTCATATCTGTTGTGGCAGTTAATACGCCTAACTAACAGTATGTGCTCACAAAGGGTGGATGGGGAAAAAAAAATAAATGCTTCTCAAAAAGAGCCTTCAGCAAGCTTATATCTCCAATAGGAGGAAACTCACTAACACCTAACTCCTGGTCATATACCGATATTTCGAAACGTGGTTGTTTCTCCCCCATGACCGCGGAAAGTGGTAATTTGACTTTCCCCTGCCTTTTCGGTTTTAAGAAGAATGCTATCCCCGAAAAAGGGTGGTGTGCAATCCGTAGTATGTTTGTTGAGGTTTCAAAAAAAACAACCAAGGTGCCACCTAAGAAGGCAAAAGAAAAACATGAAAGAGCAAAAAAAGCTACATTTTCTTGTGAAAAGTAGAAAATATAAAAAGATAAACCCCTTAAGACACAAGTGCTGAGGGCCAGTTCTTGGAATGAATCCGCAAGGGACTAAATTACAAAAAAACTAATAAATTCCAAGGATAAGTACCGAGCACCATTCCAGCAACTTACAGAGCAGCTTGGTGTTGCAATGACTGCAAGAAATATTGAATTATAAACAAAGCTTGCTCTTATGTCTTAGATTGAAGAAATAGGGGAAGAGATAAGCATTCCATATCTGTAGTGGCAGTTAATACTGCCTAACAGTATGTGCTCAAATGGGTGGATGTGGAAAAATAAAATAAATGCTTCTCAAAATGAGCCTTCAGCAAGCTTATAATCTCCAATAGGGAGGAAACTCACTAACACCTAACTCTTGGTCATATACCGATATTTCGAAACCGGGTTGTTTCTCCTCAGTGACCGCGGAAAATGGTAATTTGACTCCTCTGCCTTTTCGGTTTTAAGAAGAATGCTATCCCAGAAAAGGCTGGTGTGCAATACCGTAGTATATAGGTTTCGAAATATCGGTATATGACCAGGATTAGGTGTTAGTGAGTTTCCTCCCTATTGGAGATTATAAGCTTGCTGAAGGCTCATTTTGAGAAGCATTTTTTTTTATTTTTCCCCATCCACCCATTTGAGCACATACTGTTAGTTAGGCAGTATTAACTGCCACTACAGATATGAATGCTTATCTCCCCCTATTTCTTTAATCTAAGACATAAGAGCAAGCTTTTTTATAATTGAATATATATATATATATATATATAATATAATATATATATATATATATAATATATATAATATATATATATATATATATATATATATATAATTTCCCTTTTTATATTTTCTACTTTCACAAGAAAATGTAGCTTGTTTTGCTCTTTCATGATTTCGTTTGCTTCTTAGGTGGCACCTTTGGTTGGTTTTTTGAAAACTCAACAAACATACTACAGTGTTGCACACCAGCCTTTTCTGGGATAGCTTTCTTCTTAAAACCGAAAAGGCAGAGGTGTCAAATTACCGCTTTCCGCGGTCACTGAGGAGAAACAATCAGGTTTCGAAATATCGGTATCTGACCAGGAGTTATATGTTAGTGAGTTTCCTCTTTTGGGATGTCTCCTTGATTGTTCTGTGTGCTCTGTGTTGTCATTTCTGCTTTGGCAATTCGGTATCGTCAGCAGCATTCGTTAGAAGTTATGGGCGTGTATATATTTTATCATGGAAGCAGTGGTCACTCTAGTTGTTCGTTATTTACTGTTTACTGTTCCCTGCCTCATTTAAGATTTCTCTTCGTACCAAACAAACCGAGGTTACTGTATCTGTTCTTCATGTATTTGTTTGACTTTATTTAAGATAAAGAGGTTGTGCCCGTCTTGAA
>CM031601.1:39023813-39026313 GCA_018398815.1 Conus ventricosus
CTCTCTCTCTCTCTCTCTTTCTCTCCCTCTCTAGTGAAGTAAGCTGCCGTAATCAAGAGAAGACGCACTGTACAGGCTCACATGTATTAATTGCTGCAGACTTGGTCAATTCTATATACTTCTCCATGTTAGACAGACAGATTCCTTAAACAAGTGAAGAGAAATCAGTCAGTACTTATCCCTACCCTGTCCACGTTTTCCACACACATGCACAGACATACATGAAGCAACGCATGCAAGCGGAGAGAGAGAGAGAGAGGAGAGAGAGAGAGAGAGAGAGAGAGAGAGAGAGAGAGAGAGAGAGAGAGAGAGAGAGAGAGAGGATAAGAAAGGATGGAAGGGGTGAAGTGGGAGGGGGTGGTTGCAGATGGGAGAGAAAAGGAGGAGATGGGAAAAAAGTGGAGAGGTGGGGTCAGACAACAGAGAGAGAGGCATAAAGTGAGAATGAGAGAGAGAGAGAGAGAGAGAGAGAGAGAGAGAGAGAGAGAGAACAGACAGACAGACAGACAGACAGAGACAGAGCGAGATGAAGAAGAAGAGACGGAGAGAGAGAGAGAGAGAGAGAGAGAAAAGAGAGAGAGAGAGAGAGAGAGAGAGAGAGAGGAGAGGTGAGGGTGTGAGTTGAAAAGTGGAAAGTGGGAGGGGAAGTGTGGAAAGCGGATGGGAGGGAAGGAGGGAGTGAGAAGTGGAGAGAGAGAGACAATGACAATGACAAATGTTTTTATTGTCATAGCATTACAGCCTTAAGACAAGGGGGTGAACATGAACAATTGTATGCACATTTCAATATTATTTACTGATTTCACACATGCATAAACATAAACGCACACACAAACGCGCGCGCGCCACAAACAGCACACACACACACACATACCACACACCACACACACACACACACACACACACACACACACACACACACACACACACACACACACACACACACGCGCGCGCGCGCGCCGCGCACATACACACACACATTGATACAGGATCATCTTGACTAGTTACTATTTTATTAAGTTAAATGTTATCGCACATTAATTCTAACTTACTCTTTCTTATCTTCATTGCCTGTGCTATAAATTTAGCAACAGATTTAATAACAGTTTCATTACTACTGAAAGGATTTTTACAACTTTGTTCTGATCGGGAATGTTGGGGAAGGATTCCAGTATGGCACATGTTTTACGGATATCATCATAAGTGGCACAGTAAAATAAAACATGAGTTTCATTTTCGAATCCATTTCCACATGATGGGCATTTAATATCTGTTTGGTCATTTCGAAACCACTGAATACAGTTTTTAAGGCCACAAACTCGGAGTCGAAATCTTGAGAAGCTGTCTCTATGCCACTTATTAGTAACACATGATAAATATTTTTCAGGTTCAAAGACATTTTTGAAAGAGTGAAACCATCTATATTTATCATTATCCTCCAACTCAGAGTGCCAGTTCTGTTTAAAGCAGGAAATAAGCGTATCTTTCAACTCTAGAATAAAAGCAGATTCACACCCAACACCTTGACTCAACCAAACTATGCCATACCCATTTTCCGTCAAAACTTTTGTACTTTGATGCCCAATTAAAGTGACCAGATTCATGCTGCCTTAACAGCATTTCATAAGCCTGTCTACATATTCTTGACATGGGCAGTGACACGAGTTTCAACCAGTATTTAATACACTTTATTGATGTCCTAAGATACAATGGGTATCTTCCGGTTTCTCCAAACACCAGATTGTTTGGGGCATGCAGGGGGACATTTAGGAATCTTTTTATGGCAAAGGTGTGTACAGTTTCGATTTGTCTACAATCATTTTCTAGACCCCAGACTTCAGCTGCATATGTTAAGATAGGTTCAATTTGCGAATCAAAGAGTTTCCAGAACAAACGTGCATCTATTGATCTCATTTTTTCAAAGACTTTATGATTTCTATAACTCCTCTTTTCCCTTTTCTACAGGTTCCGACAGAGCAGAACTTACACTTAATTTTGTCGTAAAGAGCATGCCCAAGTATTTATAAGAATTCGTTACTTTAACCACTTCATCCCCATAGTACCACTTTTCCACAGAGGCCAAATGTCCCCCCTTCCTAAAAATCATTACGTTTGTCTTTCAAGGTTAACAGTTAAAGCCAAACGGTCAGCTTCTCTTTTTAAACAGTTTAGTTGATTTTGAAGTCCAATGACTGTATCAGACAACAGAACAACATCATCCGCAAATAACAATAGAAATATTTCAGTAGCACCAGTATTAACTGAATACCATGTTTTTCCGCTTTTTGACAAATCAGTAGCCAGTTCATTTATAAAGAAAGAAAATAATTGGGGACTCAACAGACAGCCTTGTTTCACACCTCTAGGACATTCAAAGAAATCAGAATAATTACACTTGTCACGCACACATGCCAAAACATTATCGTATATGCTTCTAAGGGCATTATACAGTTTAACCTTTTACACCATTTTTCCTCATTATCGCCCAAAGCACATTTCT
>CM031601.1:39041313-39043813 GCA_018398815.1 Conus ventricosus
ATCGCTCTTCGATCGTGCGATTGATTTGGTTGATCATGATTGTAACTATGCTTTGAACATGTTCAATGAATGTATTAGAAAACAAGCTAGCTGTATGAAAAAGAAAATCTGTTTGTCAATAAGTGATGAAAATCACTGGTATGACAAGAATGCAGATTAAGTAAGATTAGTGCGAAAGGTTTGCTCTCGATACTCAGGAAAACAAGGGATAAAAATGACGGTGATGCTTACTGTATTGCAAGAAGAGAATATAAGATGTTGAAAAGAAAAGAAAAATCGTACAATGATATGTTGCTGGAAAAACTTGTCTCAACAGTCAACAGTCAAGGAGAGTTTTGAGAAACTGTTCATAGGATATCCTTTAAACGTAAACAAGTTCATAATAACTTAACTGTCGATGACTGGTTTAAACATTTTAAAGACCTACTTGAAATAGATGCAACTACAAGCGTAGATATTACAAGCGTAGATATTACAGACACTGATTTAGAATACACGTAATAGGACGAAGAGGAAATTACAGCTGTGAACCGCCCTATATCAAGAGAAAAAGTAATGGTTGCAATAAGAACATTAAAAAATGGCAAAGCTGCATGACCAGATGATATAATTGAGGAAATGCTGAAATATGCAGGAGATCGGACTGATAACTTTTTTTTTTTTTTTGGTAAAATTTTTCAACGTATTGTTTGACAAGGGAATTTTCCCAGACAGCTGGACAGTCTATAATAATTCCTTTATTTAAAAAAGGCGATGTAAATTATCCTAGCAACTATAGAGGTATATCTTTGTGTGACATTAGCAGTAAACTTTATAGTGCAGTCATGAATAATAGGCTTAGAGAATGGATAGAAGAATATAACTTGACAGGCGAACATCAAGCGGGATTTAAAAGAGGCTATTCTACAACTGACCATATGTTTACTTTGTTAGCATTAGTACAAAAACAGTTTTGTTTCAACCGTAAACTTTACGTTGCCTTCATTGCCTTTGAAAAGGCGTTTGACTCATAGAAAGAAACCTGTTATGGTCGATCCTTTCGAAAAATGGGATTAAAGGCAAGTTGTATAAATGTGTTTGCAGTATGTACATAAATGTGAAAGCTAAGGTCAGATGTGGAGTTAAATTGACTGAGTGTATTACTTGTACACGTGGGGTGAAACAAGGTGATGTTTGCAGCCTATATTGTTCTCTTTATTTATCAACGAATTAGCATTAGGAGTTATAAGAAGAGGCAAACACGGTGCAATATTTATACATGATTACTTTGAGCTGTTTATATTATTACTGGCTGATGATGTAGCTTTGCTGGCAGAAACAGTTATTGACCTGCAAACACAGATAAACAGTTTGTATGGCGCAGCGTCAGCACTACATTTGAAGGTGAATATGAATAAAAGTAATGTTGTGTTTAGGAAAGGAGGTTATTTATCTGCTAATGAGAAATGGACTTATAATGGAATAAGAATGCCTGTTGTTAACGTGTACAAATACCTAGGAATATACTTCTCTACAAGGCTTAGTTTTGTAGCTGCGTGCAGTAACCTTTCCAGCCGAGCCAAGAATGCTCTGTTATGCATTTTGCAAAAACTATATAAGTTGGAAAATAATTCTCTTAACACGCTTCTAAAATTATTCGACTCACAGATTCAGCCAATGCTTCAGTATGGTGCGGAATTATGGGGACTGGATAATGCAGCTGTACATTGTGAAAAAGTACATTTGTACGCTCTCAAACGTTTTTTAGGCGTCGATTTTCGAACACCAAACGATCTGGTGTATGGAGAAACGAACAGGTATCCTATTTACATAAATTCTGTTATAAAATGTGTTAGGTTTGGGTTAAAATTAACAACAATGGATGAGCATAGATTGCCATATAAGGCTTATCGCATGTTTGATTTGGACGAACGTGATAAAAGAAACTGGGCTTCAAATGTTCGTTGTAAATTATACATGTATGGGTTTGGTTATGCCTGGTTGAACCAAAGGGTTGATGCAATTGGTGATTTTCTCCGAATCTTTAGAGATAGATAATTGCGTGCAAATGGCAAGAGTGGAATTATCATATCAGTAATAGTAAAGGATTTTAATGTTTGCAGGACGTTTTGCATTGTGCCTGATGTTAAAAAAACTTATCCTTTGCTTAATCTGGATAGGCATTTAAAGTATGTATCTACTAGATTTAGACTTGGTATTTCTGAAATTGCTGTGCATTTTGTGATATGTTGTCCTGTCCTGCAAAATTCAAGAACTCAGTATATACCGTTGAAGTATTACAAAGTCCCAAACCATTTCAGATTAGCGCTTCTATTGGCATGTACTCATGAACGAACAGTCAGAAATGTGTCGATTTATCTATTTAAAGCGTTTAAACTGCGATCCCTTATGCTATCTTAAGATCGTTTCTGAATTCAAGTTAGTTATCTGTGTCCAGTTCTTATGGTACTTCTATGATTGTATTTTCTTGCACCCCTTCATGAGGGGCAAAGGCCTAAAA
>CM031601.1:39046313-39048813 GCA_018398815.1 Conus ventricosus
AAATGGAATGGGATTGAACGTGTTTGGGTTTGGTTTGGCTTTGAACGTGTTTGGGTTTGGTTTGGCTTTGAACGTGTTTGGGTTTGGTTTGGCTTTTAATGCATGTGTTCACATACGGGACCTGGGTTAAACTTTGAAAGGTGAGAGTCTGTTTAGATTTCGAATCCGAAGAGAACCCCTCCTTCACCTGACCGTCTCTAGCGAGACATGAACAAAGAATTTTCGGATGAAGAGAACGATGCTTTACCTAATGGGCCACGAAGGCGCTCTAGAAGACTTACACCATTGCTGATCACATTGGTGACAGTCAGCAGGAGCACTGTTGGTTTGGTAATTCTTCGCACGGAGTGCATCCACATGAAGACATTCTCAGCCATCACTTCCACTTACCGAGATCCTCTCCAATTTCACCTATTCTGAAGAACGTGACATGAAACCTTCCCAGATCCTGGTACAGGGGAAACCGACACTGGAATCGTCGGGAGAGCCAGACATCACGAGGCCAGACTATTCCAGACAAGACGCCACCTTTATTTCATGATAAATCGTTGAGGACAATAACGGTGATCCTGTTGGGAGCCATTGTGTGCTCTGAGGCCGGCATGAGAGGGCTGCGGTCTACGATTTCCTTTCCTGACAGGGCCCTGAGGGGCAACAAAGCGCCAGTCATGGTGGACACGTCTGGAAGTCTGGTCGGCAAATTCGAGTACTATTCTGGAAGATGCATTCGAAGTGAAGTGGAGGAGTTTTGAAAACGTTGGTATATCCGCTGAGAAGATTTTTTTCAATTTTTTTCCTATCTTGATATAAAGAATGGTTATGCCTTCCTACTGTCTTATGGACAGTCACGGTACTAAACATAGTGTTGGAATTAAAGTACAGGAACATAGAAACAAGTGAAATAGACAAGGAAATGGCCTACATCATGTAGTGAGAAAAATTGTTAATGGAACATTACTTTCCAGCAGATGGTTTATCACCCCTGTTGCAAAATAATTTAGAGTAATATTTCATTGTATTTACTCGTGCACACACATCCCTTCCTCCTTATTCCATCATCCTCTGACTTTCTTGATGAATTCATCTGCTGCAATAATGATCTCTTTTCAAAGTTCGTTCCCCATCTCCTTCCCCATGTTGCTTTCAACTCCTCCCCTACTTCTTTCCCTCGTTCAGTCACCTTAACCAAATATAAAATGGAATCCATGTGCTTTATCCCGCCGCCACCGGATAAAGCACAGAAGACTGTTCAAAATTCCTGTCTTCTCAGAAAATTTTCACTGACGGTTCCAAGTCTGAGGATGGAGTGGCCTGTGCAGCCTATTGCCCTGGGGCTCCTTCTCAGATACTGTTAGAACATATTCCTCCAGATGCTTCTGTCTATTCCGCTGAACTTACTGCTCTGGTTCTGGCGCTGAGGATAATCTCACAATCCACAAGAGAGGACTTTCTGGTTCTGTCGGATTCGCTGTCAGCTTTGGAGGCCATAGCTGGCCGCAACCTTCAGCATCCAGAACTTTTACATTTCATTGAACTTTTTAGCAAGTTGAAAGTGGATGGTTACAACATTACTCTAGCTTGGGTTCCTGGTCATGTTGGCATCGGAGGGAACGAAATGGTTGATCGTTTAGCCTAGAATGCCACAAGAGAGAAATTGTCCAACATATATATCCCCTGCTCAGATCTGAAACCCAAAATTAATGATTATGTGAGAGACCTCTGGCAGGAGGATTGGAATACCCAGACGGATAACAAACTCTTTCAGATCCGTTCAAACCTTAAGAAGTTCCTCCCATCTACGTCTGGTGGTCGTAAAGAGGAAACGGTTCTGTGCCGGCTGCACACCGGCCATTCGTATTTTACCCATGCTTACCTTTTAAAGAGTGAAGAAGCTCCGTGGTGCATTCCATGTCATGCGCCACTCACAATGAAACATGTTCTTTTAGAGTGTTGGGACTTGCACGATGTGAGACACAAACATTTTACAGCGGAGTCCATGAAGATCCTGTTCAGGGATGTCCCGCCTGACGTGATCCTTGAGTTTTTGAGAGAGATTAACATTTTTCATCTGATTTAAGATTTTACGGAAGAAAGATTTTTAACGAAGTTTCTGGTGCGTTTCTAGATGTCATTTAAAGAGATGTGTGAAAGGTGTTTTTTTTTTTTAATGACTTGTGAGTTGATTTTAACGTGGTGACAGCCCTGATGTGGCCCTTTGCGGTCGGCTGGGCTATAAGCAACATTATCTTATCTTATCTTATCCGCCGCCACCCCATCCCAACATCTCACTCTCAGCTGCCTTCTTCCCTCTTTGAAAGGTTCAGTTAGAGGATGTTGTAGTCCACCGCTTTAACATCCCCTGATCTGAATCAGAAAACTTTTAGGGGACCAGAAAAATACAGCATTACAACGGCTTTGTGGCCCATGTCACTTCTTTACTTACTTTTTGTTTTGTCTTTTCTTCCTTATTTCATCCGTTCATTCATTCATTCATCCATTT
>CM031601.1:39063813-39076313 GCA_018398815.1 Conus ventricosus
TCATCTCTTGACGACGTGCTGGCAGTTGTTCAATCATAAGCCATGCTGTCCGGGTTTCTATCCAGCGTTGTTCAATCATAAGCCATGCTGTCCGGGTTTCTATCCAGCGTTGTTCAATCATAAGCCATGCTGTCCGGGTTTCTATCCAGCGTTTCAATTTAGAACTATTTATAGGGTGGCCAAAATCAGTTAAGAATTCATTTCAGAAGGGTATGTGTTCATTCCGTGACTTCTTGACTACACCTGGAATTAACGTCTAAACCAGTGAACGAAAAGAGACGTGTGATGTTAATTTTAACCCATTTCTTTTTAAGTTCAGCAGGAAAATACATGCCAGTACAATCTGACAGTTACTGGGCGATCAAATGTACCAAACAGGACAGGATGCCAAACAGATCTCTCTCATCTCTCTCTCTCTCTGTCTGTCTGTCTCTGTCTCTGTCTGTGTTTCTGTCTCCGTCTCTCTGTCTCTCTCTTTCTATTTTTTATGATAAAATAGAAAATAAAAATGAAAAAATAAAAAAATAAAATAAAATAGAAGTTGTTAACCAGTATAAATATTTAGGTATTATTTTTTCAACTGAGTTAACGTTTTCTTACGCGCTTGATGACATGGCATCACGAGCAAAAAAGTGTGTTCTATGTGTACTAAAAATCTTATGGAAACTTGGTAACCATTGTCCTCGTTTATTTTTTAAGCTATTTGATTGTCAAATACAACTAATGCTCACTTATGGATGTGAAGTTTGGGGCCTTGTAGCTGATCACAGCATAATAGAAAAAGTACATTTATTTGCAATTAAAAGATTTCTTAACGTCAGCGTACAAACACCTAGTGCTTTAGTATACGGCGAAACAGGCAGATACCCTTTAGATATAACAACTAGAACCAGATGTATTAAATATTGGCTTAAACTTCTGAAAATGCCTCAAGATCGTCTCCCCTATAAAGCTTATCAGACACTCTTTAACTTGCATTGTAGAAACAAAAAATAATTGGGTTTCTTCCGTTTGTTTTACATTGTATTATCATGGATTTGGCTTTGTGTGGGAAAGTCAGGGGGTCGGAAATGATAGAATTTTCTTACAAGAATTTCAACAAAGATTAATTGATTGTTTTCGTCAAGGATGGAATAGTCAAATTCAGTCTAAACAGCGATTTGAATTCTTTTCCTCTATCAAATCATCACATAGTCTTTCTCCATATCTATCTGAAATGAAAAATATAAATCTACGTAAACCAATACTTAGATTCAGATTAGGTGTATCATGTCTGAGACCCCACCATTTTCGCTTCTCAAAGGCACAAACAGATCACACTTGTCCCTTTTGTCCCAACACAAACGAATGTGAGTATCATTTTCTCCTTAAATGCCCCAAATATCATGCTCTACGAGAGCAATTTTTGCCAAAGAAATTCTTCGTCAACCCCACGGTTTTTAAAATGTCATTACTATTGGCAAGCCCCAAACATACTTTTGGTCTTGCTAATTTCATTGCCAGAGCATTTGAACTTAGAAATTCAATCAACACTTAGTTTCGCTTGTGTGTGTGTGTGTGTGTGTGTGTGTGTGTGTGTGTGTGTGTGTGTGTGTGTGTGTGTGTGTGTGCGTTCTCTTCCCAACTTCCCGTTATTTAGTTCCTTTTATGAAAATACAGATTTTTTCCAACCTCCACTTAACCACGATCCTATTCATTCTCTTAGTCATGTATTGTGAGAGACCTTTTTTTGATATACATGCAGATATTATACTGCATGCTATACTCACTGTATTATGTCTCGTGTTTCCAATGATATGTACTATGGTTTTTGCATCATATTTCGTGTTTCCCATATGAATTATGCTTATTGTACTATGTCCTTTGTTTCTGATGCCTCCTTTTTCCTGTAAGACATGGGCAAATGACCTTGTTCATTAAACTTTCGTTGATCGTTGATCGTTGATCGTCGTTGTCTCTCTCTTTCTCTCTGTCTCTGTCTCTGTCTCTGTCTCTGTCTCTCTCTCTCTCTCTCTCTCTCTCTCTCTCTCTCTCTCTCTCTCTCTCTCTCTCTCTCTGTCTGTGTGCGCGTGTGTGTGTGTGTGTGTGTGTGCGTGTGTGTGTGCGCGCGCGCGCGCGCGCGGGTGTGTGTGTGTGTGTGTGTGTGTGTGTGTGTGTGTGTGTGTGTGTGTGTGTGTGTGTGTGTGGTGTGTGTGGCTATGTGGCTGTGTGGCTGTGGCTGTCTGTGTGAGTCTGTTTGTCTCTGTGTGTTTAATGTTTCAAGTAAATATGATTGTTGTCGACTAGAAAAAAAGAAATGTATTCAAATCTGACATTATATATCTCTAAAGCGCGAAATAGAACTTGTGCTCTTATTTTGTCATGCATTTATACAACTAATCTATATTTCTGCTGTTGAGGCTTATTTGTTGATTTGTTGTTTTATTTGAAAGTACCCTTCCTGCATTATGTTTATATCATTCCCTTCATTCCCCTAGGGATAGGTTCAATTCTTTAAAAAGCATTCATATTCGTTTATACTCTCTCTCTCTCTCTCTCTCTCTCCTCTCTCTCTCTCTCTCTCTCTCTCTCTCTCTTTCTTTCTTTCTTTCTCTCGCATATGGATGCTTGCACGATCTTGTCGTTTGCTTTTGTAGTATTAGTCTGTTACTTCTTACAGTTTGCAAGTTGACTGGTGTATTTACTTTTCCTCTTTGTTGCCATATTGACTTGTGTGTTGTCCATGTGGGTTTTTTTTTTTGTTTGCTTTTTTTTTTCCCAGGGCTGGGTGGAAAAAAGCATGTGTAATTTGCTTATCTCATTACCCTGGTGAAATAAAATTTCGTTCGTTCGTTCGTTCGTTCGTTCTCTCTCTCTTTGCGTGTTGTGTGTCTCTCTTTCCCTCAACCTCTTTCCTTTTTACTCAATGCCTAGATCCTCCACAGAAGGAACGACACGGGCAGCCGTTCTTTTCCGGGTGTGACGGTTGGCAAAGCACTGCAACATCCGTCTGCATTGTGTCCCCTTGACAGCACCGGATTTACGTGCGCAGGATGGTCGGCTGCAGGGCGGGGGAGGGGGGGGGGAGTTAAGAGAGCAGGGGAATGAGAGAGCAGGGGGGTGAGAGACCAGGGGGTGAGAGAGCAGGGAGGTGAGAGAGCAGAGGAGTGAGAGAGCAGGGGAGGGGGGATGAGAGAGCAGGGAGATGAGAGAGCAGGGGTTGAGAGAGCAGAGGGGGGGGGGGGTGAGAGAGCAGGGGGTGAGAGAGCAGAGGGGGGGTGAGAGAGCAGGGGGGTGAGAGACCATGGGGTGAAAAAGAGGGGGGTGAGAAAGGGGGGGGGGGGGGGGGGGGGAGAGCAGGGGGGGAGAGACAGGGGGGGGGGGGGGGGGGGAGAGAGCAGGGGTGTGCGGGAGGGAAGGAGTGGAGGAGGAAGATTGCATAGGACGGCAGAGGGGGTGGAAACAGGGGATGAGGGTGGCATAAGGAAGACGGATCAGTGAGGGAGAGAATGTTGGGACGATTGCAACAATAAGTCCAGGCTCACTCAGACTAAGGCTGGTGTCACGTGCTGCAGTGACATGCCGAATCGCCCTTTTCAAACTGTCCTTTCTCATTTCGCATGGTGTCGTTTCGTCCCATAGCATCTCGCCCTGTCATTGTTCAGATGTTTGTCTTTATCAGGGATCCACAGTAACTGAATTGTAGTTTGCTGTTTTGTGAACGGAATTAACATTTTTTTTTTTTTTGCATTACAACAAAGTCCACGTGGGTTTCATCTTTTCTCCGTTCAATGGACTTGTATGGAGGTTTTCATGCTACAATGAAAAATTCCTTAAGGTCTTTCAGAAAATTTATTCATGCACGTGAAATTGAAAAGGTCGAACTAAAAATCTGTCAGCGGAGAAAAATGGCATTGTGGAATTTTTGCCACAGTAGTCAGTTTACCTTGGAACGACAAATTAAAGGGGGGGGGGGGGGGGGGGGGGGGCTAATGTGACCCTCACTGTGCTGTGCTTCCTTGTCCTTCATGGCAGGTACACAGGGATTGAATGCTTGTTATTTGTTGGAGGAGTATAAGGCGGATGTGATTTTTTTAAGGAAAAGGTGGTGACAACATCATCATGGTATGATAACGACTTCTAACGGTACAAACAGTAAACTGCAGTATTTGCCACAGCAAGACTGTAGCCAGGTCAAAGAAGATGTCCTGTAAGTAAATCGACCTTCATACCATATGGCGCACCATTCATTTTTATGAGAGAGAGAGAGAGAGAGAGAGAGGAGAGAGAGAGAGAGAGAGGAGAGAGAGAGGAGAGAGAGAGAGAGAGGAAAGGAGAAGAGAGAGAGAGAGAGAGAGAGAGAGAGAGAGAGAGAGAGAGAGAGAGAGAGAGGATACCACGCAACGCGTGAGAAAGAAATTTGGGCTACGTTAGCCTCGGGTTTGATGTCCAAACCAAGTGTTGCGTAATATAACCAACGGATTTAACCATCCCAAGAAAAATGGAGGGAGGGGAGGAGCGGGGGAGATGTCCAATCTAACAAACACTACTATCACCAGAGTGACGACAGGTGTGGACTGCAACAAAAAGCCAGATTGTATGTTGAATGGCGGTGATATGACCTTGGATCCTTTTGACTACTGAGGTCGGTGCTTTAAGCAACGAGCTATTCAGACGCCCTGTTTGTAGACCTAAACTGACAGAAACATTCTGCAAATTTGTGATAATCATATGATGAGGAGTAAACAAAATAAACATGCTGAATGATAGATTTGAATGTTTACACAAAAAAGCGTAGACACTGTGAATACTTTTTTTTTTTTACTATACGGGGAAAAAGATCAGAAGCGCTTCAAGCGGAATTTGTTCGTCTGTTGAAAGAATGGCAACACAACCAAAAAGAACAAGAAAAAAAAATCAAATGTTTTAACGCAAAACATGAGTGTCAATCTAAAGAGAATTATTTTGCTGGTGCATAGTTCCTGGGGAAATGCCGGGTGACAAGAAAATACGGAGAGAGACACGCAGAGAGACAGACAAAGATACAGCACAGAGCAGTTGGGGAAGGGGGGGGGGAGTAAGAGTTGCCCCATCGAAGTGCTTAAACTAAGGCCATGAAAAAAAAACCCGCTGTACACCCGATGTGGCAAGATGATTGTGTATACCACCGGCCAATTTGAAGATGAAGAGTTGTCAACAGATAAATTGCAGTTTATCAAACACAAGAAACCGACACAGGACGTAAATTTTAGAAAGATGCTGTCGTAAAACTCGCAGGATGTGTACATCAAGTTAAGAAAGGGAAACAAAAACACAAAGAACGAAACTGAAGGGACGCTTTATGCAGAGTTTGCGTGCCAGTTGAAAGAAATGTAGAAGGACGTAAAAAGGACCAGTCTTCCCAATAATGGCATAAATGAAGGGTTTTCAGGGAAAAAATATCATGGAATTAGATATTAATCAAACGACCGTACAAGAAAAGGTTTGGCCCATGGAGTTAGCATAAATCATGGAGGCAGCTGTCACATCTTTTTAACGGAAGTATATAACTTGGAGCCTAAAACATGACATCGTGATTATACGGGTTATTATAAGAGGATAAAAAAAACGATGCATAGAATAGTGCATTTAGATGATTATTAGCTCATTCTATATTTACCTACTTCCAACCAAAAGCACATAATGATAACATATATGAATCTTTTAATGCAAAAGAAACGTACTTGCATGCAGTTTATATATTCGCTGGTGGTCTTGAAAAATGAATAACAAATGCTGTGTGAAAAAGAAAAATATGCGTTCTCCATGTATATACTCTGTTTCTCATCAATTTTGTTCTTTTTTACCATTTTCATTTCTCCCTTAATCCATTTTTCTTTGTCTGTTTCCTAGTCTTTTAGTTTCTGTTGTTTTTGTGCCAGTCTCTTTCCATCTCTCCATCTCTCTCTCTCTCTCTCTCTCTCTCTCTCTCTCTCTCTCTCTCTGTCTCTCTCTCTCTCTCTCTCTCTCTCTATCTATATATATATACATATTATATAGATCAGTATATTTAAAATGCCTAAAACAATTTTTTAAGTGCTCAACACGCTTGAAACAAATTTGTAGATAGTTTTAAGATTCCTCTTTTAACTTGTTTTAACTATATATATATATATATATATATATATTATATATATATATATATATATATATATATATATATATATATATATATATATATATATATTCTTCTTCTTCTTCTTCTTCTTCTCCTCATAAAACTTTGTCAAGGCTCGAAGAAGAACAATCTAACCAACATTTATGTAAGAAAAGATTTCCTTTTTTTTTGTTTGTTTTGTTTTGTTTCGTTTCAAGCTTTTATTTTTATAGAAGAAAACAAATAATTCAATAAAATGTATGCGCAGTTTGACAAATCGTGCGTCCATTTTCATGACAAATGTTTTGGGACCGATAGGAGGATGAAGAGAGGGAGTGAGGGAGGGAAAAAGAAGAAGAGGAAGAGGGGGAGAAGGAGGAGGAGGAACGGGAGAAGAATGGATGGAGAGAGAGAGAGAGAGAGAGAGAGAGAGAGAGAGAGAGAGAGAGAGAGAGAGATTTGAATTTAAGAATCGGATGGGTACCCTCTCTCTGTCTCTCTGTCTCTCTCTCTCTCTCTCTCTCTCTCTCTCTCTCTCTCTCTCTCTCTCTCTCTCTCTCTCTCTCTCTCTTTGTCACCCCATCCCTCTATGCATGTGTCTCTCTCCGCCTCTCTATTTTCCTCGTTTTCTCCGTCTGACCCTTTGGTCTGACCGACTCCGTGAACCCACTTCAAAAACAGGAAGTGGATTGGGAAGTCTTGATTGGCGACCAACCGCCGTGGCGAAGTGGTTAGCGTCGCGGACTCCCGGCTGGGAGGTCGTGGGTTCGAATCCCATTAGAGTCATGTGGGTTTTTCTGCCCTGACCGGCTCCTACCCAGAGTTGAGTTTGCTGCGGACTCAGTTGGGAAGACTGGGACCACACAGTCGAGTCTCATCCACTTAATGGATGCGTTTCTGAGAGTGTTGCTCAAATTCCCTGACCAACACTGCAGGTGTCTGTATCTCTCGGGCCTGGTTGACGCCAGGTTATATTATGAAAGAAAGCGTAGAGTGCAGCCCTGTCATGTAGTCTCAGACCGAAATGGAAATCCGTAGCATCATCTTAATCATCCTCATTCTCATCGATCAGCATTTAAAAAAAAATGTCTCAAATTCTGTGGCCCTTCATGCCCTGCTCTCATGGTGACCTCAGTTTCGATGTCCTCTCCACGTCTGTGGCCTTGGTTTGCTTCCGTCGGAGTCACCGGTATCGGCGAGTCCATGGGGACTGTCGTTGGACGGACGTGGTGGCGCCCTCCGGGGTAAAGCTCACTCACGCCGGCTCCGCGACTAAGCGATTATTGTCGTCAGTAGGGGGCTTAGTAGGTGGTGTCCTGCGTATGTTAGATCAGAACAGACGCCACTGAACACCACCAAAGTGACTCGGCAGCAGTGCAGTGTCTCCTCCGGTGGGTTGCCTCTTGACGACTTGACACTGACTGCTCCCAGTGGATTGCCGGTGCCGGGGCTGCGGCGGGGCCGACCGGGTTGTGGCTGTGGACAGGGTGTCGGAATGAGCGGCGTGGGTGCACTGCCTCTGAGGTGGCGCAGAGGTTGGGACAGCACTAAAAAAAGTCTTGATTGGCAAGAAGTAATGTGCAGCCTTCCGCTGGAAAATTCCTATGGGATAGACTGCCCAGGACATGCAGGCGTCAAAGGAAATGAGAGAGCAGATACACTGACAGGCAAGGCAACAACAACTGGATTGCATCATGGCTGCGCTGATGTGGCAAGAAACCTAAAGAATTAGCTAAACAAAATCGAAGCCGCCGTACCATAAACCACCTTGCAGAACTCAACATTAAGAGAGGAAGTGGCCGCACATCCAGACTAAAAGGAAGAGCAAGAAACGTCACATTTATGTTGAAAGGGTTACCCAGCCATTGGGGTACATCACGGATTCATAGGGATCCCAGTACTGTAGCCGTGGGCTTTTGATGCCAATGGACGTATAAGTATTTGTGGATGGAAAGAATGAAGTGGTGAAAGGGGTGATCGTATGCATCATTCACAGGCACGAGTGTCGTGTAGCGTACTGGTGCTGGTACTGGTGAAGGTTATGTGTGGTTATAATTTACGAGGGTGGTACATTCTACGTACTGTGTGGCAGAAGAGTGAATGAGAGGGTAAAAAGGGGTGGTACAGCTAAACGTCTATTGATTAGTTGCAGTGTGTGTGTGTGTGTGTGTGTGTGTGTGTGTGTGCGTGTGTGTGTGTGTGTGTGTGTGTGTGTGTGTGGTGTGTTCCTTTTTCTCTTCCTTTTTTGTTGTTGATTTATTGTCGTTTCACTGTCATGTTTATGCAAATGGTTTGTATTCTCATTCGTTCACTTCTCTTCAGTTGTAACTGCCATTAGAATCATGAATGTCATTGTTATTATTGTTGTTATTGTTATTGTTGTTGTCACTGAGAGCGCTTCTACTTGTCCCAGTATCACTCTGGCCGGCTGCTGACAACCACTGACCTTGACGCAGTGAACTTCTTACCTCAGACACAAGACCGAAGCAACTGTCAGTCAAATTTGGATCGCTGCCACTGTATATAATAGCCCCATTTTGTGTTTGTTCTACAGCCATAATCTATGCTCCATTCATATCTCTCACGTAAGTTATCGGTATTAAATGCCGTCTTCTATACATTACAGTATCCATATCCCGAGTTTGATCCAAACTCTGTCCTAAATTAATCGTCATTGTGTCTGTCTACATTTTTATTCTCGCGTCCGTCAACATTCTTTCAGCTGTTGCACAATGGCCGCTTCAGTCGACTTACCAAACATTTAATTCAATGCTTCGAAAAACGAATCGAAGTGAATTTATGATCTATTAAAGGTTATTTCCATTGTTGGACATCTTGCACACGCGCTCGTCGGCTTGCCTCGTCAGCCAAGGTGTGATTTCTAAAGGTCTTACGTGATTAATGAAGTAGTAACTCGCCAATTATGGGGAACTATGTGTGTCGCACATCAACATATTTGTCTCCAATCCAGCTATTAATAGTAACACTATAATGTAATCAGCTTTGGTCAGTTTGGGGAATCTCTTTCTCTGTTAAACATTCAGTTGCACAGTGAGCTGACTGCGGGCGGAAATCTAAGTGGTTAAAATAATAACTCCCGTCGAACAACATGGACCAACGAATCACAAAGAAAAAACACGTTTATCTTGTTTATCTTCCCTGAAGATGTCCTAAGGGGTCGAAACGCGTCGTGTTTCCTCTTGTGATTCATTTGTCCATGTTGTTCAGCGGAGTCATTTTAACCACTTTTTAAAGATTTCTTAAAAATATGTTTAACATGCCTTTTAAAAAGGGCTTTAAATTGAATACCTAAAGCTAACTAACTAAACAAAATACCGATGCAGATCCATAAGCTGGGTTTGGTATCATTGAAAAGCCAATGCTGAACTTTTTTCTTCGCGGCATGAGCAGTTCGGTCCGTGATAAAATCAAGGAGAAAGATACATTTCATTATGTGTCATTCAGCGCAAACGAGTGCCAAATTGCTAGCGGTACCCCCTGTCCCCTCCGGCTATTGTCCCTTGGTCCAACGGCTGGCTGGTACAGGGACTGCAGGTTAACTGGACCACTCGATGAAGTGGCATAGCGGCTGGCTGGTGAAGGCACTGCAGGTTAACTGGACCACTCGATGAAGTGGCATAGCGGCTGGCTGGTAAAGGGACCGCAGGTTAACTGGACCACTCGATGAAGTGGCATAGCGGCTGGCTGGTACAGGGGCTGCAGGTTAACTGGACCACTCGATGAAGTGGCATAGCGGCTGGCTGGTACAGGGGCTGCAGGTTAACTGGACCACTCGATGAAGTGGCATAGCGGCTGGCTGGTACAGGGGCTGCAGGTTAACTGGACCACTCGATGAAGTGGCATAGCGGCTGGCTGGTACAGGGACCACTCGATGAAGTGGCATAGCGGCTGGCTGGTACAGGGACCACTCGATGAAGTGGCATAGCGGCTGGCTGGTACAGGGACCACTCGATGAAGTGGCATAGCGGCTGGCTGGTACAGGGACTGCAGGTTAACTGGACCACTCGATGAAGTGGCATAGCGGCGAACCCCAAGGGAGAGGTGGCAGCTCTCGTTTGAGGGGCACTGATGTGAGAGGTCAGTATCAGGCGGCGCAGCGGTCCTTCCACCCGTGCGGGTGACGGCGGGTCTAGTCTGTGTCGCCGTGGGACAGCTCCTGGAGATGTGAGGCGATCGGTGATGGATCACTGCCTGACAGAGATTACCGTGGCCCGTGATTACGTGCTTTGGGCTAGGCACGGGGGCACAACCTTATGGGGTTGGGCTGAAAAATTGCCCTCTAGCCTTAGTCTGCGTGGACACAGAACATCACAGACTCGAGCAGCGCTCCAGCGACTTTCGTCCTGCTCCCTCAGGGCACAGGACAGGACACAGGACCATCGCCACAGGACCATCACCACCCGAGCACGAAGAAGGCCGGCTGGTGGCCCTGAAGACAGCCTTTTGGTTGGGGAAAAGAAGCAAAATTCACCGACGACCATCGTCGGCCGACCAACACCCGATTTTGAACTAAAGTTCAAAAGGAACCAGAGCTCAGTGAGCAATAGATGACGGCTTCCACACGAACTTACCCACTACTGCCAGAGCTCAGTGAGCAATAGATGGCGGCTTCCACACGGAACTTACCCACTACTGCCAGAGCTCAGTGAGCAATAGATGGCGGCTTCCACACGGAACTTACCCACTACTGCCAGCGACAGTAACAGTTGTCGCAGAGTGTGCACTTATGTCGGCGAGTATACCCCGTCCTTAAGGGCCTCCTGGAGGACATAAATCTCACTCACCACCAATTGACCACTGATTGGTAGACCGACACCTCTCAGTACTCGTGCGTTCTACAATGTGCTAGTGTTCACAGCAACATTGGCCTGCACCTTGCTGCCAGTCGTGTTGTCATTGATATACGTGTTGCTTTGTGCTGACTAACTAGGTTATGTGCTACTCATTTATGTGTATAGATCTCAAAATAAGATGTAATCAAATCATTTTTGGTGACGTGTGTTTTTTTTTGCTTTTCATATTCGATTTCTTGATTTTATTTCCCTTCGCTATCATTGCGCTTGTTGTCTGCATGGACGTTGTTGCTTCGTAAACTGGCTATTAAGTGTCGTCACTGCTAGCCTTGACGCTGAATCGGAGAAGTTTGATATGATCGGCAGTAATCAATTCAAACTGTTTTAGTTGTTTATCCTGTCTTTGGAAGTGATAAAATCGTTCGGATCTATCTGGTCAATTTGGTGTCTGACTACACTGTCTCGAGCACGCATGCCGGCTTGTTTCCAGCTCTCAATGTTTCAGTTGAGATGTGCAGTGATATAATCGCGTCACTGTCTCCATCGAAATGCATGGTGTGAATGCATCTGTTTGGTCATCATGCATGGTGTGAACGCATCTGTTTGGTCATCGTCATCTGTTTGGTCATCGTCATCTGTTTGGTCATCGTCATCTGTTTGGTCATAGTTGTACGAGTGCCGTGTATGAAGCCCTGTCGCGTCCGTCTTGACTCACCTCACATGTTTTGTATCAGTTTTGGCTCGCCCTACATGTTTTGTATCAGTTTTGGCTCGCCCTACATGTTTTGTATCAGTTTTGGCTCGTCCCACATGTTTTGTATCATTTTTGGCTCGCCCCACATGTTTTGTATAAGTCTTAGCTCGTCCCACATGTTTTGTATAAGTCTTAGCTCGTCCCACATGTTTTGTATAGTTTTGGCTGGACCCACGTGTTTTAGAATAGTCTTGGCTCACCCCACATGTTTTGTATTAGTTTTGGCTCGCCCCACATGTTTTGTATTAGTTTTGACTCGCCCAAGATGTTTTGTATTAGTCTTGGTTCAGCCCACGTATTTTGTATGTCTTGGCTCAGCCGACATATATTAGTCTTAGCTCGCCCCACGTGTTTTGTATTAGTCTTGGCTCGGCCCACGTATTTTGTATTAGTCTTAGTTCGCCCCACATGTTTTGTATTTGTGTTGGCTCGCCCTACATGTTTTGTAATAGGATCGGCCGACTTGTTTTGTGTTAGTCTTGGCTTGGCCCACGTGTTTTGTATTAGTGTTGGCTCGCCCCCATGTGTTGTATTAGTGTTGGCTCGCCCCACATGTGTTGTATTAGTCTTGGCTTGGCCCACGTGTTTTGTATTAGTGTTGGCTCGCCCCACATGTGTTGTATTAGTGTTGGCTCGGCCCACGTGTTTTGTATTAGTGTTGGCTCGTCCCACATGTGTTGTATTAGTGTTGGCTCGCCCCACATGTGTTGTATTAGTCTTGGCTCGGCCCACGTGTTTTGTATCTGTTGCGCTTGTGTTGTAGGTGTTGCGTTACTTGTTAGGCTCTTTTTTTAAAAATGATTTTGTCAGTGTTTAT
>CM031601.1:39088813-39101313 GCA_018398815.1 Conus ventricosus
GAGAGGGAGGGTAGTTACAGGTTAAGGAGGAAGAGAGAGAAAGAGATGATTGCAAATAAGAAACTGTTTGTGTGACTTCTGTTTACTTCTTTTAACGTATTTAGGTTGGCCCTTTTATGGGAATCGCGCTCGATAGACATACAATAGACAGAGAGACCGCGCGCGCGTGTCACGCACAAAATCACACCAAAATCGTAACATACGCACGCACACGCGCATGCAAACACCACGCGAGGGGGGAGAGAGAGAAAAGAGAAAAGGGAGAGAGAAGAGAAGAGAGAGAAAGAAAAAGCAAGCTTAAAAATTTCAATAAAAAATTTGTGCCGGGTTCTAAAAATTTGGTTTTGGGGGGTGTGTCGAAAATAGGTAATTAGTGTGTGAGGGAAAAATGTTGGCAACCGACGGCTTCGGAAAAGAAAGTCAAAAGAGAGGAGAAGAGAGAAGGAGAAGAGAGGGAGGGGGGAAAGGGAGGACAGTAAACAACGAAGGGGGGTGGGTTTTCCCAACCCCAGGTGAGTGGCTTTTACTGGCATACCCTTTAGTTAGTTGTCTCGTCTGTCTTCTTCGCCCTGTCCATCGTCAGTCTCTCTTTCAAATTGTCTGTCTGTCGCTGTCTCTTCTCGTCGCTGTCTGTCTGTTGTCTGTCTGTCTTCGTCTCTCTCTCTCTCTCTTCTCCCCTCTTCCCCTCTCTCTCCTCTCTCTCTCTCCCCTTCCTCTCTCCAAATGTCGTATTACATACCTTACAAAACACAGAGAAACCCCCACACACACACCACACAACACACCAACACCACACACAAAACACACACACACTGGCGCGCGAGCGGCGCACTCACGCGCCGCGAAAGCCGCACACACCACCACACTACCACCCACAACACACACCACACACACCAGAGAAGTATAAACACCGTTTTCAGACCACTGCTACTCACCAGTTTTTGGGCAAAAAGTGCCCTAAAGCCGCCTATTCCTGTTCTCTGAAAAGTAACCAAAAAATAACGACCCTACAAACAAACCACTGGCAGGGTTATCCGTTTTTAATTAATTTACAAAAGGTTTCAGAGAGTAGCGTAGGGGGAAAGTAGCCAAAACGAACACGCCCCCTGGGGAAACGGGGGAAAAGGGGTGACTGAACGCGCCCGGGTAACCCTTTAATTGCTAGTTGAGGGCCTACCTAAGGACTCGCACTACCCGATTATTACCGCGTGACGGGGCATGGCATTTAAACCCAAATGCCAGTCTTTTAAATAAGTGCAGGGCTTAAAACGCACTCTGCCTCGGCATTTCCTTTGCGGTTGAGTTTAAGGGGTATGTGTTTTCTGGGACTTTAAACTTGGTTTGGTTTGGGACAACTGTATGTGGGGACAATTTTGCTGTGTGCGTGTTAAAATTTGATATTTTGAAAAAAAAATGGCAGCACGCTACAACATAATATTGTAGATAAATAAAATACAATTTTTTAACATAAAAAATAAAAAAACCCCCCCCCGAGCATGGCCGACTGTTGATTTAATTTTTTTTTGCAGGGTCATTTTGGTCGACCATGCCTTCGGGGGGAAACCCCAGGAGTATTTTTTGCCCTGGATTTTTTGGGTGGGGGGTGTGGCCTCGTCTGAATGGCTACCGGTTCTTTTGGGATGGGGTGAACTGCCCCCCAAAGACCTGGTCTCACTCGAAACCGAAACTGGTGACCAATAAGGGGGGGGGAAGTGCACCCTGAACCAGCAACTCCAAACTCCAAAGGGACGCCTCTGGGGCCCAAACCCGACCACCAATAGCGAGTATTGAATTTTAATATTTAAGCTTACTTTGGGGGTGGTGCAATCCACGTGTACAGGGAGACCACTCCATTACTACTTTTCGTGTGCAACCGATAAAGCTGCGTGCGCGACCTTAGACAGGGGGCTTTTGTGTGGGGCCAAATGCGGTTTTTTTCTGTTTGCAGTGTGGCGAAGTAGGTGTGTGCATGCGCGCGGGTTTGTGTGTTGTGCCACCGTCGTATGTGTTGTGGTGTGTGTGCAAGCAAGGGCCCAAAGGGCCCAACGCTCAACCTCTACCGTTCGTGGCTGTTTGATCTGTTTAAAAGCTTTAAAACACCAACACGGTACAATCAGCCAAAAGGTAAAAAAACACACCCAAAAACAACATACAGGTTTGTTCCCCGCTTGCGTGTAATTAATCCCCGTAAAACTCCCGTCCTTTTCCACCTTCGTTCTCTTTCTCTCTCTCTTTTGTGTGTGTGTGGTCTGGCTCGGCGGCCCCTATAAAAAAAGGGATGTGCGTAGTCCTATCACATGACCCCCCGGGCGCCGACATGTAAAGGGGCGGGCATGTGTGTGTGTGGCATGCCGCGTGCGTGCGTGTGTGTGTGTGTGTTTTTCTTTGTTTTAAACGTCTTTCCAAAAAAGTGTATTAGACGTGTAACGCGCTTGGTATCTTTTGTGTGTGGTGATGACACACTGTCACCCAGCGCGACAAAAACGGGGTTTACCATAAGAGACGCACCAAGTTCTAATGGGCCACTGAAAGAAACTCGTTTAAATCCCCAAGCAAGTTAAACGGTTTATTTCCCTTGGACTTTTTTGGGAAGTGATCCTGTTCCCCCATTTGAACGACTTGGGGGAAAGGTTAATTAAGAAACCCTTTAATTTTTTTAATTAAGTTACCTCTAAGTGGGGAATTTTTAAATTAAGGCCCCCCCCAATTTCAACCCCCCAAGTATTTCCCAATTTTTAATTAAGTCACTCTAAATTTTTAAATTAAGCATCTTAAGAACTTAATTAAGTTTAAATTAATTTACTTAAAGTTCTTAATAAGTTCTTGTTTAAAAGTTTTTGATCAAGTTTTTTAATAAGTTCTTGATTAAGTCCCTCAAGTAACCCAAGTTCTTTTTTTAAGTTTCTTTAATTATCAAAAAATACAATCATGTTTTTATTAAAATGTAGTGTCAAATATAGAAAAACACACACCCCTCAAAAAACGCGTCATCGTTTGAGGATGTCTTGATCACTTTTTCGCTAGATTTAATAAAGTTTTTACATCCGAAGCAACCGCATTGTTTTTACAATTCGGTTTTGGGAAAGTCTTTTAAGACTCCAGCTTTATTTATTAAACCCCCACTTTTTATAATACCCATGATTTTTTTTTAAAAAAATTTAAATTAAGTTTTTAAAATTTATTACTTTTCAAATGGATCAAAAAATGCTTTTTATTGGGGTTTTGGGCTGCGGGTGTTTTTTCTGTTTTTTAGTGGCTCAGTTTTTTTTTGTACTTCGTTTCTTTTGCCATTGGTATATTTTTTAAAACCCATAATACCCCCCCAACAGCAGAAAGGGCGCCAAAAAGGGCAACTTTTTTAAGTTCAATATTATAAAAGATTTTTGGTGCTGTATTTTTGTATCGCATGGTTTTTTATACCCGGGCTTAAAACCAATTTTGTTCGGCGCTGGCGGCTTTATTTTTTTCTGAGGGTTTATTCTGTAACTTTAATTTTTTTTTCGTTCCACTCTGCAAATTTTTTTCCTTTTTAAAACACCCCCGGGATGAGATTTTTTCACGGGCCCCCCACCGGGTTCAGTGTTTTTTGCTGTTTTTTCGGGGCTTGGTTTACTTTCTCCCCCTATTCTGTTCTGTTTTTCCAGCTCGTTCATTTTGAAGGGAAAAAAAATCTATATATTAAAAGAAATTTAAATCCCTATTAATGGCGATAACAAGTTCCAAATTTGGGTTTTAGACACTCCTAGAGACTCTAAGTCTTTTTTTAAAACTGGATCTTGCGTTAAATCATACGTAAGATCTTGTTCAAATCATGGGAGAAAATTCTACTAAACAGTTTAGTGAAAACAAGAGCCGTTCCCCCCACCTTTTTACCATTCCGCCCAGCTGCGTTTTCAAAACCTGTTTGATACTTTAAAATTCTTGCGGGAATCTTTTTGAATTTTTCAATGCTGAATTCTTTTCCGGGAACGTTTTGTTTTTAAATGTCCCAAAAAGAAAACAGCCTCCCCTTTTTTGGGTAATACTTGATCTTTAAACTTGGTCATTCAAATTCAAAAGTTTAGGCCGCCTTGTCTGTATAATCATCACGTCTGTTTTTTTAATAATTAAAATTATTTTTTTTCAAAAATGAGCCCAAAAAACGTTGAAAACCTTGTACCATTCTGCTGTTTTTGGGGGCCTGTGTAGGAACCAAATGCTTGGTAAAACTTGTTAAAAATTTAAAAACCAGCAATCTTGGCAAACTAACTTTGGGGATTCACAAACTGATTGCTTCATTGAGCTTGGGTTGCCACAAAGATTTCAGTCAAGAAAGGAATAATTCCAGACAATAAAAAATAGAAAGAAAAAAAAACATTTTTTAAAAAAGGCTTCACTCGCAAAAATGTTTGCGGGCTGGGGTGAATGCGTTTGCTTTTAGCGGCAGAAAATTTTGCTTTAGTAAACTGCGGGATGACGCAGAGAAAAAACAAAAAAAGCTATGGGGAACTACAGCTGCACAAGACGCCTAATAAAAGGCAGAGACTTGACTTTTAATTTTATTAATGACCCCCTGAAAAAAAGGGGTGCGCTTACAATTTAAAAATGTTGCCAAGCAAAAAAAGAATATTTCTAGAAACGGCAAACCGGCCCCAGACATTGCCCCCCCACAAAATTCAGTGACTTTTATAAACCATCAAAAAACAAAAGATGCAAAAAAAGGGTTTATTGTCTTTGGTATACGTCGTGTTTTTTTGTTCGCAAAAATTGGCTGAATAAAAAATAACAAATCTATTATTCACCCAAAATATTGGAAGGGTATCACAGCAATACAAAAGCTAACCAAGCGCGGGCAGTGAAAAACAGCAAAAGAAGGGTTTATCTAAACAAGCGATTTGCAAATTATTTCCCTGCCCAGACAATAAAAGGCCGCACTTTGTGAACAAACCCAAACGACCCCCTCAAATGGTCTTCTATTTACCCTCGATAGGATTAGACGAAAAAGATTAAGTACGCACTTACAGTCTTGCATGCTTCAAGATACAAAGATGCGGAACCATTAACAAAAAAGAGTGCCTCGCTGTTGCGTCGCTATACAACGAATTCAACGGGGCCACAAATTTACCTCGCATGTTTCAAGCGATGAGGAAAAAGTTTTTAAAGGGCAAGTGAATCAATTATTGTTAAAACATAATTACCATTAAAAAGAGGCTTTCCGGGAGTTCACAGATCACGGGCTTTATTAAAAATTTTTAACAAACAGTTACTAAAAGACTTTTTCCCTACCAATCACAGAGAGTTATTGACATTCCCCGCAACACAAAAGGGGTTAAAGACTCCCCTCAGTTTGCGCCAAATAAATAAGAAAAATTTTTAAAGGCTAAAACCAGAAAAAAAGCAATCAAAAAAAACAATAAAGTTGTAAAGCCCGTACCCCCCAGAAAACCTAAAACCGTTTGGTTTGAAAGTAAGGTACCTTTATTTCCCGGGAGAAGGGGAAGGGGACACTCGCTCAGGGCAACCGATCCAGTTTGGAGTGTTGCCCCCTATAAATAAAAAAAATTTTAAAAAGATGAACCCGCCGTTATTATTTACGAAAATGCACAAAAAACAACCCACCCCCTAAAAGATCTTTTGTGAAAGAAACTGCAGATAATTCGCCAGACCAGTTCCGCTTTAATTAAATTTTAACGTAAATTATTTAGTTAAAAGGAAAGCTCAGAAGGAAGGCAGAAGAAACGATGGAAAAAGGAAGAGCCTTTGAAAATGTACGGGAATCTTTTCATGGTTAATGCTATTAAGGAAACTTTTCGGGGATTAATCTGCATGTTTAAATAACCAGATCACCTACAACTCAAACCCCCCAAAAGGGGGAAAAAAAATATCTTGAAAAATAAAAAAAATTCGAACTCGTCAAAGCAAACATGAAAAATTTTAAATGAATTGGATGAAGCTATGATTGACTTAAAATTAAGTTGATAAAAAAATTAAACCCCCCTGTTTTTTGCGGTCCCCCAGTCCCCGATTGCATATGAAAACTCGGTTTAAACAAACCCCGTTTTGTGTTTGTTCATCTAATGACTTCTTTTTTTCAACGTTGTTTTTGCTCAGTAGATTAGACGCGTTTTCTTGGGTCATGATGAAAAGTCTATTCCCAAACAATGCTTTTTGTTTGTCATGTGATATTTTTGAGCACAACACTGGAATTTCCCTTTGCTTTCTAATGATTTTCTCCTGGCTCGAAATACTGTAATTTTTTCCTTTAGCCCCAAAATACTCCTTGATCCCTTCCAGATAATTCTCCTTCTCTTTCCAAAACCTTCTTTTTGTAATTAATGCAAAGGGCGAATCTTTAGGGAATCAGTTATAAACACCCGCATTCCTTTGGTACTTCCTTTCCATGTCTTTAAAGTTTTCTTCAGTGGAAATTTTCAAACAAAACTATCTGTATCTTGTAAATACCTGGACTCGGATACGGGGCTTAAAGTAGTCAAAAAAAACTCAAACATCAAAAGTTTTGAAAATTCAAAAACAGTAACCCAATAAATACGGGTTTGTCAAATTTGACTTTTTTTTTTTCATATTATGCCAAAAAGCGATCATGAAATTTTCAAAAATCCTGATAATTGGGTTTTGAAGTTAGCTTAAGCTTCGTTCTCTTTGGTGCCAATCGACATTTTTCGCTGTGCGGTTCCCATATTTTCCAAAACAGCGTTGGCACAGCTTGAAAAAGTCTTTTTCTAACATCTTGGATTTGTTCAAATCATTTTCTCATGATGTTTTTTCATGAACTGTTTTTACAAAAAAATTATGCGATGAACAGCTGTTAATTTAAAACCATGTCTAAATAAAATTGTAGAAGTCGAAGGGCAACATAATTTTTTTGCCTCGAAGATTGGGCCCAAAAGTTTTGGCGGCTCTCTTGGATCCTCTTTAGCTTCGCTGCTAATGGATGTCATTAGCAGGTCGGGAGTTCATGAGGAATTCAAGTCAACTTCTAGAAGAAATGCTGCTGTGGGCGTTAAACAACTCAACCATTTTAATGCTTTTTGAATATTTAAATTTTACCTGGTCATTTTAAATTTGGAAAAGGAAGGATTTCCCCAAATTGCCCTCCATACAGATTGTTTGCATCAAAATCAAAAGAAATTTAAACCTTTTACTGGGTCAAAAATCACTAGGTATTTTTGTTTGTTTACAGAATGATGCGAGCCATACAATTCCTCCACGCAATCCTTTTCAATCATCTGAATCATTGGAAATCTGACAAAAATCAATCTGTACTCCAGTAAACTTTTAAGAAAGCGTCCCCAGCCTCCCGGGCGCAAAAATGTAAGCCGGGACCCAAAACTGTAATGTTTCAGCAGGTTTCCTAAAAATTTTTCAAAGACGTCCGCCAAAAAATACATCTGCCTTTAAAAGGAGCAGAAGTTCCCCCCGTTTTACAATTAACTTTTCCCAAGCACTGAGCAGCCGGTAATCGGAGTCGCTGATTCCTTTCCTCTAAACAAAAAAAAGAAGCGCCTTTAGGGGGTGTTTTGAACTTTCCCCAATGTTTGACCAAAGGGTAAACCCCCTTTCAAAAAAGAGTTGAGTAAAAAAATTTTTTTCCCGTTTTTGGGGCAGGACTTTAAGGACATAGCCAGGCCTCTAATGACCCACATGTGTTGCATAGAGTCGTAGAAAACATTTTTTTAAAGGAAAAAACAGACTTTCTGAGATGTGAAATGCCTACCCTAAGGCGCGGTTACTGCTTCAATAAATGAGAGCTAACCTCGAAAAGTTTTGAAAAAAGGGAGCTTCCATGTCTTTGGTTCAAACTTTAGTGAAGATTGCATTTGTTTTGCGCCCCTCCTCAAAAAATTTCCCCCTAAAGTGATCAGGGTCTCTTACTGGGGGTTACACTCTTTGGGGGTTAGCTCTAAACCGCAAATCCAAAAAATGCGTGGGTGAGTCATATGTTGTTTTGGTCTTTAGGACATTATGATTTTAATTAAAATTTGATTATTAAACCCAAAATTTCGCCTTGCTGCATGGTTTTAAAAAATTTTTTTGCAGCTCTGGTCCCCTATATAAAATTTTGGTCGAAAAGACGCCATCCGACCTGACAATAATGAAGGGCAAAAGAAAAATCTGAGATTCCTAAGACGTTTTTCGAAGTTTTTGTGGGGCGGCCCTCATAAAAGGGAAAAATGAGTGATTCGAAGTCTGCTAAACAATATGGAAATGTTGCGCCGTTTCCCGTTCTTTTAAAAATAACTTTAAACCGGGTGGGGCGTATTAGTTCTGTATTTTTAGTCAAAAGGGGGCCCATACAATGTTTCTTTTTTTCGCTGCGGCTTAACAATGGGATTCTTGTTAAACATTTTCTCAGAATCTTGTTTATGCCCATTTTTGAAGTATGGGGCCCAAAAATCTACTATTGTCGATCAAGGTAATGCGGGAGCCCCCCTTTGGGAAAGCATCCTAAGTCAAAATGGCTTTTTCTGGATTTCCCATTGTTGGGCTGTTCTTGGACCTTTAATCGGGACCAAATTGTTTCCTATCCCCTGTGTAACATTTAAAAGTTTTGGGTTTTTTTTTGTTCTTCAAACCTTAAGGAAAACCACGCTAACGGGAAAGGAATTCCCCAAATTAAGATCATTGATGAAGGGCGATAGTTAGACACTCCCTGCTTTTTGCGGGCGTAATGCGCCGCAAAAACAAACCACATAAACATTTGTTGTCTATTCTTTATGTTTAGAAAGCTTTTTTTTTCGACTAATGCTGGGGGAGTGGAAAGTGAGACTTGCCAACAACGGTGCATACTTTTCGTTTTAATCTGACTCTAGGACTTGCCCTCTGACCAAAACCAAAACCCCTTCATTTTTGGGTTTTTTCCAGACGTCAAACTGTGCAAGCTTTTCTCTGCCCAACCCGGCGTTAAGTCATAGGGAAAGAAAAGTCGCTGTTTAGTTGAGCCCAGACTTCTAATTTTCTTCATTTTTTGTTACATACAATTAAAAAAGCTAACATTACTTTTAAGGCGGGTTATTGTTAGTTTACGGGGGCTTTGAAATGAAGACCAAAATTGCCCCTACGCTTTCGGTCAATGACCTAAAACAATTCTTTATGCTCTTGACAAATTTTTTTTGCTTGCTTCAAAAAATTCGTCTTGTCCTTCATATATCTTTCCATGTTGAGTTCTTTTCAATCAAAATAAATTTTTTAAATTAAAAAAAAAATACTTAATCAAACCAATATCAACGGGCTTTTTGCGCTTGGATCTTAAACTAAAGTATAAACGCCCTTTTCATTGTTAATTACTGTTTAGAACAGAGTTTAATGTTTCGTTTACTTTTTTTTAAGCATTCCTTTTTTATTGCTCGGCGTCTGGCTGTTGAGAAAAACCCCCTCGCCCTTTTTTTAAAATCAAAATTTGTCTTTTGTAGTCACAAAATCGGCCCGAAACATTTAAAATTTTTAACCTGAGTTTTAGTCAACAAGCCCTTTTTTTTCGCAGTTTGAACCCAGCTAAGTTTACCGTTATTTTTGAACCAAGCTGTGTGCTTTTTATTTGTTTTTATTTTTTTGCTAGCCACTTTCAGCTAATGAACACAACCGAAGCTAAAGACAAAACCGCCCAGATAAAGTGGGGGCACCAAAGCCCCGTTGCTAAAAACCACACCGTTCCTGCTGAGCAGCACTAATAGTCGATGCTCAGATTTAAATAAGTAACAGCATTAAAGGGAGCAGAATACCCTTTGTTTGGCTTTGCTTTTTTTTGAAAGGTCTTTCTCATTTTTGTTGGGATTTGTGTAATGTTGTTAATCTGAAAGGTTTTTACTTTAGGGGGTTTTTAAACGCAGAAGCCTGCTATCTCTTCTTTGGCGGGGCTGTGGCACTTTGGATAAACCTAACAGACAGTTTTTAAAATAAAATATTTAGATTGTATATCTTTTATCTTACCTTCAAAAGTCAGCTTCGCTCATAATTAAAAACAAATGACATTAAAACGGTTTATCGCTTTTTCTTCTTTACAATTTAAGTTTTTTACGTCTCTCACAGTTCTCCCCTCCAAGTAACTGATATCCTCCTTTACCTTAGCAAACCATAAACCCATTTTGTGTTTAAATATCATCAAGCTTACACTGTGAAGGGGTAGACTTTTGACGCAAGGTCTGTGTTGGACTTTTTCCCCCCCCCCCCCAAAAAAATTTTCTTTTTTCTCAAAAGAGATAAGGTCTAATCCGCAGCTAGATTTTGGTTAGGACGCCCTCAATCAAAAATTGACTTTCGTTATTTTTGGATTAAAAAACTTTCCTTCCTCTTTTGAATGGGTTTTTCATTTTTACACAGCAAAAAATACCTTTAAGCGTCTTGCTGAGACGCTAAAACTAAATTCCATATAGTTCTGCCCCTTTTTTTAGGAATTTTTTTTGATGACGCCGTTTTGTAAAATTTTAGTTGGGTATTTTGACCCCAATCAGTTTGAAATTTTGGGTTGCAACCAAAGTCAAACTCAACAAATGTCAGAATGCTGTCTTTGCTTCGGGGTCTGTTGATTTAAAACTTTTTTTATTCATTAAAAAGTTAGTTCTATGACAATCTTTTCTTTTAATGCTCCTTTAAAGTTTTTGGGGCTGCGCTTTTAACAACTCAAATTAGGGGAATGGGAAAGCGATTACCATACGCAAACTTACAGCTAAAGACTTTTTTTCTGCTTTTGCACCGAGGCGAGTTGGCGCCCAATTTTAAGTTTTTTGTGCTTCTTCATTGCCGATTCCTTGAAACGCAAATCTTCCCTTCATTCGCGGTTTCCATAGATCAGAAAGGTTAAAAATATGTCTGCATTGTTTAAAGAAAAACTTTGCCCCTCCGTTTACAGAAATTTTCTTAACGATTGCCCGTCCCAAATTCGACAACTGTTCTGTTTGGGGCTGTTTTGAAGCGGTTCTATTTTAAAAGTAAAAAACCGGCAGAGCCTGGGACATCAAAACATCCGCTCCAGGTTGGGAAAACTAACAGAAATTTGATCTGCATCAATATAGAGGTTATTGGAACAGTAATATTCCGTTTAAATTTTTCCCCCACCCAAGGGTTTTTCGCTTTCAACGGCCAAGAATCGAGCCTATGCTTGAACATTTTTTTTTTAAACAAAAAAAAAAGTTAAATTTTTTAAAAACATGGCAGGTTTTTAAGGGGAAGAAAATTATGTGTTTTTGATCCGGGGACGACAAAGTGAAATGATCCCCTTTTACACGGCATCGCTCAGCGCTTCAAAGCGGCTGAATTAATAGAAAGAGGTCGGGCATTTTTAAAAGTTTAGGGCAAGAACCCCCCGAATTTATAGACCCAAATGATTTTGAAATTTGAAGTGGTCATTTGTTTGAAGGGCGACAAGGGGAAACTTCGGCTTACAACTAAACCAGACCCATCAAAATTTTTTAGCAAGAGTACAAAAAATACAAAACTCAGTGTGAAAGATCAAAACGCCCGGCATTGCAGACCAAAAAATTTGATGGGGGGGCGTTTCTAAAATTTAAACACACTGCAAGAACTCCCCCCAGAAACCAAATGCAAAACATGGAACTTAAGAATTAAATCAATCAGCAGGGGAATTAAAAATACAATAGAAAGAAAACCCTTTTTCAGAAAAACAGCTTAAAGATAACAAAGACCACCCACCCCTGGAGAAATAGCGGCCCTTGACATGCTTTAAAAAGGATCAGAGGGGAATTAACAACAATTTTGCAAAAAGGTGAACTGATGAGCATAAAAAAGAGAAAAGAAAAACTGTTGAGGCGATGACGCCCCTTAGGCCGGTGTTTAAAAAAAAGAATAACCCAAAAACTAAAAGATCTTTAACAAGAAAGATCGGCAAACTAGAAGTGCAATACTAACCCAGACCATTTCGAACTCAAGTGAATAGAATAAAAAAACTATGAAAAAATTTTATAGAAGACACGACACAGCAAACGAATCAAAACTTTAGAGAGCAAGGAGTCACATTACAACGTTTTAAAAAAGCCTAGGGTTTGCAATAAACATTGGGGTTTGTTTACAGGGGCGGTGGCCAAAGTTCAGTACCTCCACCGCCATCGCCTCCGCCTGTAAACAGGTAAAAAAACAACTTGAACTTGGAATTTATTAAAAAAATTTGCTGGGAAAGCCCTGGTGCTTCCAGGAATATTGGGGTATCGCGCGGCTTTTGTCTACTGCAAGCAAAGTATTGGGTTTATGGCCCAGCACTTTTGGACATAGTTCTCTAATATTTGGGTTAAAATTTAGTAAGATAAGACCAAATAACGGCCGTTAATCCCAAAACAAGCGTGCTTTTCATATCTGGGGCATCGCGAACAAGCCGCGGCTTTGCTGAGTCTTCAATGACTTGGGGGTTTTGGGCTTTGGGGGTTTGATACTTAATCTTTGGGCGTTCTTTTTTTGTTTTTAAAAATTTTGGCCCGAATTTTTTGCTTTTTTCCCACCTTCTGTTCAGCCTGCATAAAATTTTTATTATTAGTTTTTTTTCCTACCTGGGG
>CM031601.1:39121313-39126313 GCA_018398815.1 Conus ventricosus
TTATAATCTTCAATAGGGAGGAAACTCACTAACATATAACTCCTGGTCATATACCGATATTTCGAAACTTGGTTGTTTCTCCTCAGTGACCGCAGAAAGTGGTAATTTGACTCCTCTGCCTTTTCGGTTTTAAGAAAAATGCTATCCCAGAAAAGTCTGGTGTGCAATACCGTAGTATGTTTGTTGAGTTTTCAAAACACCAACCAAAGGTGCCACCTAAGAAGCAAAAGAAAATCACGAAAGAGCAAAACATGCTACATTTTGTTATGAAAAGTAGAAAATATAAAAAGATAACCTCTTAAGACACAAGTGCTGAGGGCCAGTTCTTGGAATGAATCCGCAAGGGACTAAATTACAAAAAACTAATAAATTCCAAGGATAAGTACCGAGCACCATTCCAGCAACTTACAGAGCAGCTTGGTGTTGCAATGACTGCAAGAAATATTGAATTATAAACAAAGCTTTCTCCTGTGTCTTAGATTGAAGAAATATATATGTACATACTATTATTTGCTGTTTATGTCGTCCTTTTGTCTGAAACTGCTGTTTGTATTCAAAATCACCTCAATGGTTTACATGACGCGACATTATCTCTTGGTGTTGAGATAAGAATGGGCAATGGTAACACTATAGTGTTAAGAAAAGATGTTTTATAAGTGGTAGGGAAAACGTTTTGGATGAAAAGAACGCACATAATATCAATGCGTATAAATATTTTGAAATTTATTTTTCAAATAGACTAGGTGTGATTGCTAGTAAAGTCAAACACATCGTCGTTTTTTTTTAAATTTGTTTGTTTGTTTGTTTTTGTTTTTAAAGAACATTTTAAGAAAAAATACAATTAACTTACTTTCAGTAGGACTGTAAAAGTGTTTGAATCTCGCTACAGCTCATAGCTTTGTATAGTTTTGAAACAGGTCTGGATAGAGCAGTTGTATAATGTGAACAGTGCATTTGCTGGATTGACACTTAAAATCTGTAATGGTTGAGTTTCGTTTTGGTGTATCAAATTTAACTGCGCACTACCTTCATCACATAAAAAAAAGTTGTATGTTTGAACAAATTTGGTTTGGTGGAGATCTCCCCCCCCCCCCCTCTCTCTCTCTCTCTCTCTCTCTCTCTCTCTCTCTCTCTCTCTCTCTCTCTCGCGTGTGTATATGTATTTGCGCGCGCGCGCGTGTGTGCCTGTGTTTGTGCGCGCGCGCACATCTGCATTTGTCTCTTAGTGCCTGTCTGTCGCTGTCACCGAGTCTCTGTCTGTCTGTCTGTCTGTCTCTCTCTCTCTCTCTCTCTCTCTCTCTCTCTCTCTCTCTCTCTCTCTCTCTCTCTCTCTGACCTGAAAGATCACCTCTTTTTCTTTTTTCATTCTCACGAACGCTCCGTTCGTTGACTTACAACCTTGAACTGGAAAACCTCCCACGCATTCAATCATTCCCTGGCACGAAGAAAACAACTGCCTGCCTATCGCTGATGACGGCAGGCTGCTTTCAGACGGCAGTGAGCGCAGCACCACCGACCTTTCGGCAGACCTAGAAGGTGAGCAGAAAAATGGGTCATTTGTACAGTGGAACCTCTCTAAAAACATCGATCTATGTGGAGAGAGGAGTCTTTGCAGAGGGTTACACTGTCTTCTGCCTGTCTTTGGAGGATAATTCAGTACGGCTGGTGGTGGAGGGTAGATGTCTCAGACGGAGTCTTCGCAACCCTAAAGTAATAGGAAGTCGACTGACTTATGTTGAAGCAGCAAGCGAGCACGTAACGCTAGTGGGCAAGAATTTTTCCACACGCCAGGAGCTAGTCTGTTGCGGGCATCTGCCTCACCCGAGTCCCATGACTATCCCAGCCTGGACTTTCGCCTCATCAGTGAACATGACAGTATTCAGTGTAAACAGACCATCTGAATGCAGGGATGTGGGTAGGGGTAGTATCAGGGTTGTATATTATATATATATATAATATATATATATTATATATATATATATATATATATATATATATTATATACAACAAACTAATACATTCCAAGGATAAGTACCGAGCACCATTCCAGCAACTTACAGAGCAGCTTGGTGTTGCAATGACTGCAAGAAATATTGAATTATAAACAAAGCTTTCTCTTATGTCTTAGATTGAAGAAATAGGGGGAGATAAGCATACATATCTGCAGTGGCAGATAATTCTGCCTAACTAACAGTATGTGCTTGAGTGGGTGAATGGGGAAAAATAAAATAGCATTCTTCTTAAAACCGAAAAGGCAGAGGAGTCAAATTATCACTTTCCGCGGTCACTGAGGAGAAACAATCAGGTTTCGAAATATCGGTATCTGCTTTTCTGTTTGTAGCTTTCTTATGAAACCGTTTTCTGGCCACATAATGTTTAAAGAAGTGTGGGTTGTGCTAGAGGCCCTGGCCTAATAGCCGCATGAGCAGTGAATTTCTGGCCGTTAACATAATGTGAAAGAAGTGTGGGTTGTGCTAGAGGCCCTGGCCTAATGGCCGCATGAGTTAAAGAAGTGTGGGTTATGCTAGAGGCCCTGGCCTAATAGCCGCATGAGTTAAAGAAGTGTGGGTTGTGTTAGAGGCCCTGGCCTAATGGCCGCATGAGTTAAAGAAGTATGGGTTGTGCTAGAGGCCCTGGCCTAATGGCCGCATGAGTTAAAGAAGTGTGGGTTGTGTTAGAGGCCCTGGCCTAATGGCCGCATGAGTTAAAGAAGTGTGGGTTGTGCTAGAGGCCCTGGCCTAATGGTCGCATGAGTTAAAGAAGTGTGGGTTGTGCTAGAGGCCCTGGCCTAATGGCCGCATGAGTTAAAGAAGTGTGGGTTGTGCTAAGGGCACTAGTCTAATGGCGCATGAGTTAAAGAAGTGTGGGTTGTGCTAAGGGCACTAGCCTAATGGCGCATGAGCAGTGGACTGTCAGTGGGTCACCGTGTCCTGGGCATGGCATGATGGGAGGCGGAGCTCATCCCTCGCCTTCTGAACCTTCCCTGACTTGAATCGAGTGCCCAAGCACAGCCGGGTGGACAGCTAAAGAGGGTCTTCAAGCCGTAAAAAAATCCTATCCCACAAATGCCGGGTTCGAACTCACAACCGTCAGCCCTCAGGCAAACACAGCGGGGTCCCTCCGAAGATGAGGGAAAAAAGAAGACCCATGTAAACATACGCGACTTCACCGGACACAGACAGGCCTTAGCTACAGTTGAACACAGCCATATTTATGCGGTGGCAGGAAATTAACCTATGGCACCTGTATATGAAAACTACCAAGAACTTAGGAACACAAGCATTGGCAACAGACAGAGCGACAGAAAACCCCAAAGCTGTCAGTACTGGCAAGTGGTCAACCTGCAGGGACCACAGCAACCACACCGCCCTTTCATCCGTATCCGAACCATGTTTCTGTGGATAAATGAAGCGCCTTGGCCGCTGGACCACGTTCGGCCTATTCACGAAGTTTCGTTCAAATATGTTCTGTGTTTGTTGCACAATTTTGCTTAAAGACCAGGATGAAAACATATGTCCTGAGTGGAAGTGCTAATACAGACAATCGGCATTTGTCTACACAACGAACCAAAGATCAACAGGAATAGCTAGGGTGTGAAAACCCGTTGAAGAAATATGTATTGCCAGACCTAAACAAATGAAGGAGAGAGAGAGAGGGGGAGGGGGCGCGGGGGGGGGGGGGGGGGGGGGAGACAGGCAGGCAGGCAAACAGACGGACGGACGGAGACAGAGACAGACAGACTGACAGAGAAAAAATGGGAGGGCAAGGGAGTCGGAGAATGGATATTCGTTAAAGAATGAGCGCAGAGGGAGCTGAAAGGTTAAAAAATGGGTGTGTGGAGGATATGGATGGAAGAAGTAGGTAGGGGGTCTCACAAAAAGACCACTGAGCTGTTGGTAGGAAGATCGTTTGACGTGTGCCTGGTAATGGGTGGTTAGTACCACAGTGATGTGTGCCTGGTAATGGGTGGTTAGTACCACAGCGATGTGTGCCTGGTAATGGGTGGTTTGCTACAACAGTGATGTGTGCCTAGTAATGGGTGGTTAGTACCACAGCGATGTGTGCCTTGTAATGGGTGGTTTGTTACAACAGTGATGTGTGCCTGGTAATGGGTGGTTAGTACCACAGCGATGTGTGCCTGGTAATGGGTGGTTAGTACCACAGCGATGTGTGCCTGGTAATGGGTGGTTAGTACCACAGCGATGTGTGCCTGGTAATGGGTGGTTAGTACCACAGCGATGTGTGCCTGGTAATGGGTGCTTAGTACCACAGTGAATGACAGGAAAGGATTCTGGCACTGAAACCTCATAAGAGATTATGAAGAGACAAGTCGAGAGAGAGAGAGAGAGAGAGAGAGAGAGAGAGAGAGAGAGATGGATACGGATACAGATGATTTATTCATTATATATCATGGCCCCTTCTGAAGGGGGGTGAATTAAACATGAACAGAAATGATAATATACACATATTGAACAAAAGGAAAACAGCACATCATCAATAACACGCTATGGTCTGGAGTTTAAAAGCTTTATGTAAGTGCAAGGCAAACTTTTTAAGAACATCCTCTTATGTACAAGCCATGAGTAAGACGAGTCTAAACACAGGTGTGGCCAATAAAATCTAGGAGGAATGAACTCATCTCTTGATCACTCAAGGCGGTTCACTGCAATACAAAATGAACTCTTTCACATGCGTTTTTGCATAATGGACACACACAAAAATCAGAATTACAATGCTGCCTACAGCGAAAAAGCTCAGTTAAGACACCTTATGTTCCAGATCTAAACCTTGTCACTACAGATTTTAGATGTCTATCCACTTTGATTGACAAGTAAGTCGGAATACAGTGCAAAGAGTTACATTGTCTCTACAGATCAAATCCAGTACTGTCATTCATGTGGGAATTTCATTCTTGCCATCTGCTATCAACCAATCTGGTACGGGGCATTCGAATTTTTTCTTTCTTTCTTTCTGCGTACGCAGGCTGATACTCCTGCGGA
>CM031601.1:39131313-39143813 GCA_018398815.1 Conus ventricosus
GAATATTGATGCACTCTAGGTGAAGGAACATACAGCTGATGTGCTGACTCAAAGCCTGAGGGGAGGGACTGTGTGCGAATCGGTGCCACCAGCGGTGCCTAACTTTCTATCATTCCATCGCTCCGAAAGGAAACTGACTTATGGGCACCATTACACACGGAAGCGGACTCTGATGTTGTGCATCGCCAATGTGTTAAGGTAAAAAAGAATTCTTTTACATAACAATCATGTTTTGTGGTTGTATGCTGTGCTATGTCAAAAGCCAAGAAAGTCCAAGCTTGAAATGTTAATATCAAGTTATGAGACACTGTATGTACCTCTTGATGGGTTGTCTTCAGTTTAGTTCTGATGTTTTGGTTTATGTTGATGAAACATTTGACATATGTTGTGTCATTCGGTAAACATTGGCAAGTGACATTTCTCTGCTGTTCTTGCTGGGTTGTTTTGTTGTTGTTGTTTTTTTAATAATATATATCAGTGTTAGTCGTGCTCCTTATTTTTCGTTTTAACGACAACGAATCTCTGATCACAAACCCCAAACCAAGATTACATACTGAGATTCATGTCATATAAAAGAAAGGCTGATGCTGAAGAAAAAAAATTCGTTCCCAGATTATTAATACTATCATTGGATTTGTATCGTCAACTAACAACACCACAAATACAGGTATCTCATGAATATAATCTTTTGTCTGCATTACTACTTGTATATTACAAACTCGACATATTCTATCAAACCCGTTACGAAAAGGAAAGTCTTCAATTAGCGATTCTTATCTAGAGACAGGTGATTGCTAGCATGCTGCTCAAAAATTTAAAAGCCAGCCAGGATCAACTACACATGGTGTTCTACATTGCTGGTTTTCATCGCTTTCAACATTGAAATGGAACCTCTTAAAGTTTACACATTATGAATTACTTTCGTAAATATGACTTTTTTTTACTAGGCGAATGAACTTGCTTTTGAACTTCAGATATGAATGGACTGATACATTTTGTGCCTGAATGTTTTAAGCTATGAGTAATACAGCCGTTGATACAAGCTCTATGCCCCTGAACACACGAACTTCCTTTCAGTTGTATTTCGAAATGTCAGTGTGCGTTGTGTGTGGTGTGTGTGTGTGTGTGTGTGTGTGTGTGTGTGTGTGTGTGTGTGTGTGTGTGTGTGTGTGAGTGCGTGTGCGTGCGTGCGTGCGTGCGTGCGTGCGTGCGTGCGTGCGTGCGTGCGTGTGTGTGTGTGTGGTTTGTTTGTTTAAATCATCACAGTCACAAAACTCAAAAATCTGTACGTTAGTTTCTTTCAAATGCGGGTCATTTGTTGAGAGAAATATGGGGCTGCCTGGTTCCAAAGAAGTGGAGGAGACGAGACATTGTCTTGGTCTTTCTCTAGTCATCTAAAGGCATACACCTCTTCCTGTTGGATTGACTGGCTTGGTGACTGCCCCCGATAACCGGTTGGCGGCCCGTTCCCCACACATCACAGGTGATAGCGTCAAAGTATAAAGTTTGAAGCACACACATACGGTGCACAGCTTGCGGGAGAAGCCTTGGTGCGTTCAACCGATCTCCCAGAATAGTAGACAAGACGTTGTGGTTGCCGTTGAGGGCAGCCCAGTCCACTGAACACCTCTCACCCGGAAGCGGTTGGTGACCTGTGCCAGCCAACACGAGGCTTATAGACGCGTACAGTGAGTGGGGAAACAGGCGAGTTACCGTTCCTTTTCCCTATACGTTTTCGGCTGGCTCATACATCTGTCAAGTGTTCATGTATGGCAATGAGATTAGAATCAAGATATGAAAATCATCCCCTTACTTGCCTCTCTCTTTCTCTTTTTTTTCCCCACTGATACTGAAAGTAAATCCACCGAGCTGTCGCCGATTAAGAACTAACCAGACTTTGAATGCCTTGCTTGCTGCCAGCCATAGCTGCGATGTCATCTGCAAGATCAAGGTCTGACTGATGACTGACCACGGAGCAGGCAAAGGCACGCCTTACCCAACTGGTGGCAACAGCAGGCAGGAGAGGAGGGAGGACGCACCTCTGACAGACACCAGTGAGGACGCAGAAGCAGCAGCTGTGGCAATGCTCTATTTGCTCACTGCAGATGAGTTGTCATTGATCTGTTCAGTGGCAGAAACCAGCCGTCTGACATGAGAATCTTGGAAAAAGTTGGTCTGTGGACACTGTCAAGAGGCTGATAGAAATCAACAGCGCCGATTGCCTGTGGCGCCTGACACTCCCAGCATGTCTCTGTAGTATACCCTAGAGTAAGGATCGATCTTGCGCAAGACCGCTCAGTTCTAATTCCAACCTGCCTCTCACAGAGTGCACTGCCGCGTGCATTCCGTCCGCTGTGGTCTGCTCTCCAGTTCTTGGTCACTGAAGTCACCCTTCTTGAGAACATGAAAAGTGTACCATCCTCACAGTTCTCTAAGACATTTTTTAGAAACCCAAATCTGATGACCAAGTCTGTACTTCCAACGTAAGATGGCCACCCACCCACCATCTATCCCTCTTTATCTCTCTCTCTCTCTCTCTCTCTCTCTCTCTCTCTCTCTCTCTCTCTCCGCTTCCCAGAGCTTTTATAGCGCTAGTTCCGTCCATGCCAGGTTACTTTGATTTGGAAGTTTTGATGGCTTTTTTCACTTCTCAGTAGTAATCGGAAGAGTGTGTGAAGGATCTTCTACCTGTACTTCAAACGATCAAGTGCAGGTTTTGTTGAGGATTTCGCCGAAGTACCCCCCCCCCCCCCCCCCCCCCGCCCCCTCCCTGTCCATCCTGACCATTTCTGTTCGCTGCCCGGCAGCACTCGCCCATTTGTTGCCTTGATTTGTCCGGACTCAGTTCTAGACTTCCGGTGACTGTCTGGGCGAGTGGACACACACTGTGCATGTGACAGCAACAAACAGAGTGGTCAGCTGTTTCGGCTGTTTTCTCCGGCCAGGTACGCCTTCTGCTGTGGATTCAGTGATCTCAGTCCATGTAGGGCTAACTCTCTGTTGCAGCAACACACAGCGTGATCAGCCGTTTTGTTTCCGGACAGCCACGCAGTCCTTGTAGCTGGATTCTGGATTCTGTGATCTCAGTCAGTGTATTGGCTGGCTACCTCTCTCCTGCCAGGTCTGAAGAACTTGTTGCACCTGGCAGGTGTCGCTGCTTCATTTCTGTGATCAGATCGCAGGGCGGTCTCCAATTCAGGCACTTCAGTGATGCACTGGTGTGTAAAGATGATTTGTCTTTGTGTTGTTTTTCCTTTCAAGACTGGACGCTGTTTGAGTTTCATTACACACACACACACACACACACACACACACACACACACACACACACACACACACACGTGCGCGCGTGCGCGCGCACGCACGCACGCACACACACATAGACACACACTTACACACGTAAAAAATGGCGGAGAGTGCAAACAACTTTTTCTCCATGTGAACGTTTTTATTGGGCATCCGCTATAATGACGAGAAAGACCCCAGGAAAAGACGTGGACGAGTCTTTGAAAAACAAGACAATGACGAAGAGAAAAAAACTGGTTCAGGAACTGGGGATGTTTGTGGCAAAGCAGGTGACGGCGCAAGTGATGCCGCCACTTCCACCTCAACTGCCGCTTCTGAACAGCATTCCGACACCGCGAGGCCAAACACGTCAAGCTTCAGCGACACTACGCTCACTACAGTGATCACCAGTGCGGTTAGTGAGCTTAAAAATACTATATTGAAACTCTGTGACAGAATACTATCCCTAGAAAGAGCTGTGCACGATCAAAGGCATGAAATAGAAAAACTCAAGTCGATCCAGGCTAGGCCAGTAACATCAGTTTGCCATGGCTACCACACAAACAGAACCCCAGATCATTACCCCTGGCCTTAAATCTTACGTAGAAGTAGCAAGTTCCACTCCAACATCCTCATCTCCATCGCCATCCAGTGTACTTGTGAACAAAACGGGCGTGAAGGGGCAAATAAATAAAAAAGGAACACTGGAAGACAAGAAAAGAAAATCTGACGTCATAAAGGCAAATGACGCGAAAAGCAAAACGTCATCCAAAGACTCCAATACGAAAAAGAACAATGACTTTCCTTCAGTGATCTTACACTCTGACTCTATACTGAAAGGTGTACAAATGAAAAGACTAGGCCGTTACGTATGGGTTTACCTCCAAACGACAGAAAACATATGCCACACAAAAACTGAGTCTTCAACTACCTGATACAACAAACGACTCAGAAATACCAGACGCTATAGTAATTCACTGTGGTATCAATGATTGAAATCGAAGGACGCAGAAACAGTCAGCAAAGATTTCACAAAAGCAGTCAAACAAATCAAAGTGAAACACCCATCATCACACATTGTTGTGAGTCAGGCAACTGCAGTAGAAGATGCTGAATTGGATGCTAAACGTGAATTGTTCAATGCCCTTGTAAGAACAGAACTGCTGGCTGACGAAATTATTTCTTTCGTACCACACAATAACTTCTATGACTACGGGAGAGACGGATGCATCCAACCACCAAGGATCATCGATCCTGGCAGCTAACCTTGGCCGGCATCTACGAGACCTCCTTTGGGAAAAGCCCAAGAAGCCATCTCGCCGCCTACCTCCCCATCCAGGGCGTTGGGGTACTCAGATGCTGTATCGGGACGAGAGGGGACCTGGTGGAACCGCTATGAAATGCTCTAAGTGTTCGGGAGCATCTCCCTCAAGTCTCTATATTGACTGAAATCTAGTCATGTAGTGGAGCCCAGTTATATACCTCCACCTCACTTGTTAACGTGACAATTTGAATTTTATTACTGAAGACTATTTAGTTTATTATTTTGCATTTCTGTTTCATAATTCTTGTTTAAGTCTTATTGGTATCGTGCAGGTCCTTACCTGCTAATATACGTTAGAAAGGAGTTTCTCAGTCACTTCATTTATTATATACATTTTTTCATGACAACAAAAAAGAGACCAACTATTAAGCTTCTCCAATGGAATTGTCGCTCCATAACAAGAAATATATCATACTTGAATCAATATCTTGGAATAAATAAGTTTCATGTATTATTATTACAATCACTAAATGTCAACAGTGATAATCTACCACATTTACCAGGGTTCTATCACCCCCCAGTTTATGAACAATGTGCGGATCGAATACAAACAGCTATCTATGTGCGTGAAGGCCTGGATTTTTGTGAAAGAACTCCACCAGTATCCAGTAACATCCCTTCTGCTTCATGCTGTGCAGCAATGGTCAAATTTACTTCTTCTTTGATATTGAACATTGCCTCGGTTTACCTTCCAAAAGGACCTGATGATACGAATACAGAATGGCTAAAAGGGTTCCAAGACCAAAGAGACAAATGGGTTATTGGAGGAGATTTTAACGCACATGCTCCTTTTTGGGACCATGGCTGCTCTTATGTTACAAGTAATAGATTACTAGATAACATAGCTGATTCTAATCTATATTTGCTAAATAAATGGAAGTATTACTCGCATTCCAGATATAGCCACCCATAACCCCTCAGCCATCGATTTAACCTTTACATCTCCATCACTTGTAGTAAACTCAATGTGGGAAACTGGAGATAACCCACTGGGATCAGATCATATTCCAATAATAATATCGTTGAATGACATATTAGAACAGGAAATCTCAGAAGATATTATTCCAAAATATATTTACAAAAATGCAGATTGGTCACTTTTTCAAATCAATCTTAACAACACAGACATAGTGTTCTCAGCTAATGAAAATGTAGATGACCAATACACTGCATTTTGTAAATATATTTTAGCAGCAGCTGACAAGTCGATCCCGAAGATAAAAAACACAAAGTCAAAGAAACATAATGGAAATATATGGTGGAACAAAAAATGTGAAACAGCCAATAAAAAGAAAAAAAGAAAGATTCAAGATTTATTGTAAAAAGAGATCAGCAAGTAATCATAAAGAAATGAAAAAGGCGGATAAAGAAAGTGTAGATGTCATAGATGATGCAAAGTTGCAGCATTGGAATGAATTTTGTAACTCTGAAGTTAAAAATCATAACGATATTGGTAAAGTGTGGGAGGAACTGAAAGCTATGAAAAATGGATTAACATCACCACAGTACCCTATAAAAATAGATAACAACAGTCTTCTTAGTGCTGATGAGAAAGCAGAAGCCTTTGTAAACATGTTTGCTGAGGTAAGCCGCACTGAAGGTCTAACAAGTACGGACCAAATATACAGAGAGAAAGAAGAAGGTAGTAAAGCACAGGATGAATCTACAGCAGACAATAGTAACAATATCAATGCTCCTATAACTATCCAAGAAGTAAAAGAAGCCATTAGATCCATGCCATTAAGAAAATCATCTAATTGGTTTAGATGCAATATCTAATCAAATGTTAAGAAATTTGTCTGAAAACTTTGTAGAGTTTCTTCATAAATTATTTAGTACATGTTGGAGCAATGGTGTTATTCCAAAAATATGGAAACAGTCGATCGTTGTTCCAATTCATAAGCAAGGAAAATGTACAAAGGATCCTAAGAATTATAGACCCATTGCATTAACTTCACATGTATGTAAACTTTCAGAAAGAATTGTTATGAATAGACTTGTACATTACTGTGAAAAATATAACATAATACCAATTAATCAAGCTGGTTTCCAGAAAGGTCGATCCACTACAGAAATTTTACTGAAATTATCAACAAATATAAAGAAACAGTTTGCTAGACGAAAATGTGTTCTTGCTACCTTTTTCGACATAAATAAGGCTTACGATCAAGTGTGGCATTTACAGCTATTGAACAAACTTAAAAACATTGGTTTGACAGGAAATATATACAACTATGTCAGATGTTTTCTGAAGGATAGGGAATAAGAACAAGAGTAGGAAAAACATATTCCACAAGTAGAACACTTTCAATGGGAATACCTCAAGGGTCAGTATTAGCGCCACTTCTCTTCTCGTTATTAATGCATGATCTGCCAAACAAACTATCAAAAAATGTTGTTCTTGTCCAATATGCCGACGATATATGCATGTGGATGGATGTAACGTTAAAAAAGAAAACTTCGCAGCGAGATATAAAATTCGTCAAAAAGAGATCTATCAGGGAGAACTAAACAAGATGGTGGATTACATGAAGCTAAATGGATTAAGTCTGTCAACCGAAAAAACAAATATGATTCTTTTTAACAGTGGATCTAACCCAGAAAGTATGCCTGTTTTCACATTGGATGATACTCCTCTTAAGTACGTAACAGAGATTAAATTTCTAGAGTTTATTTTACATCTAAGTTATCATGGAACTTTCATATCGAATATTTATTACAAAAGCGAGAAAAACATTAAACTTTCTGAAAATTATTTCTAAAGAAAAGTGGGGACAAGATCCAGCTACTTTGATTACTCTATGTAAGTCTTTAATGAGATCAAAAGTAACTTATGGCCAAGAAATATTCTTCAATGCGCCTAAATATTTATTACAAAAACTGCAAAGTATTGAATGTAAGGCATTGAAATTAGCCCTTGGACTTCCTGTGCACGCATCATCGTCACGTACATATTATGAAGCCCAGGTACTTCCTCTAGATGATTATAGAGATTTAACATGTTGTAAATTTGTCATTAAAAGTACAGCTAGAAAAACACATATCAAATCAGAAATTAAAATGAGATCAGATTTTGATTTTCCGAAAAGAGCAAAGTCTATAACTTCTCAAATAACTATAGCAACTTATACATCAAAAATACTTTCAGATTCTGGGGTTTCCTTAGAAAAGGAAGCTTTCTCTCCCAGACCATCTTTTTGTCCTATTCCACCCTGGGAACTTAAAAAAGCCCATTTTGATATTGATCACACCAACATTAAAAAAGATGAAAATATCAATATGCTCACAAGTTATACAAAGTGTCATATTGACGAGAAATACACTAACCAATTAAAAATATACACAGATGGTTCATGTATTGGTAAGCATACAGGTTGTGCATTTTTAATCCCAGACTTGAGGGTGGAGAAATCTTTTACATTGGATGTAACATATCCATATTCACAGCTGAATTAACAGCAATACTTATGGCTTTGAATTACCTTTTAAATTTCCCCCAAACAATATTTCAAGCTCTGTTTTGTGTAGATTCAAAATCAGTCCTCCAGCGCTAAAAGATTTTCATCTGCATACTAGACCTGAAATGATTATTGAGGTCAGCTGTTTGATCCACATGCTTATTGAAGGAGGCACCCAGTTATCCTTTTGTTGGATTCCTTCACACTGTTCCTTTTATTATAACGACAAAGTAGATAGGGCAGCTAAATGTGGAGCAAAACATATCTCTGGTTCTGAATATCTTAAACTAGCCTTATCGGTACATGAGCAGTGCAACCTAGTTAAAACACATATTTTGAAAAAATTCAAAGATAGAATGATAGAACATGACAATCAAAATCAGTTTGATACTTTTGATATTAAAATTATTCAACATAACTTTAGTTTAAATAAAAATATACTTTCGTTGATGTATAGGTGGAAACTCGATGCTTTTAAAACAAAATATGTTAAAAACATAGTGTGTTTATGTAAAAAGAAAATAACACGTGAACATACTGTTGCATGTCAAGACATGAAAAAAATAATTCCAGTGTTGAGACAAAATAGTGCACAGGCCATCTTTGAGTCACCAGCTCTAACACATGAGTTTTTTGTATGCTTAGAGCGCACTCCATTGGGAAGTATTTATAGGTTCCTTTTTTGTTGTATGTGGGGCGGGCATAAGTGTGGGGAGGGAAGATGGAATAATGTACAAAGCTTAAAAGTGAAAAAGACGGAGAAGAGTTACGGTTCTGTGCCTTGATAGTTGTTAAATTGATTAGTTTTGTTAATTGTTTTTTTCTTTTCCTTTGAAATTTTTGTTGAAAAATTTAAGTGCTTTGTAATTACCATTATTATTCATATAAGCACTCATATAAGCACACACATATGTACACACACACACTCAAACACACTCGCATATGCATACACACACGCGCACAACGCACATGCACTCATACATGTGCGTGCACAAGCATAAGCACACACGTAAGAACTTGTAAATACTTCTATTCCAGTGTTGTTGCAAAATAACTCACATTATATACAATTCACCAGCTTTAACCTAAGATTGTTTTGTAAGTTTAGATATCAGTCCAATTGGTCACTACAATATCTGAATTTTTTTTTCTTAATATAAAAGTGATGGAGGGGGAGGATGAACGGGGAGAGGATAGAGAGGGAAAAAAGGAAGGGGTGGGTGGGGTGGGGTGGGGGTGTTCACTGATTTTGTTGTTGTTATATATATATTGTTTGTTTTTTTTTTTCCTTCTGTTCTTATTTCTAATAGTGTAGTTATACACATATTTCTTTAATCAGATATATTTTAAATAAACCGCCTAAGCACCATATGTGTACACACATTCACACATACATGCATGCATACTTGGAACTCTATAACTTTCAGTCATGCACAGTCTTATTCTCTTACACACTCCTTTTTTTTTTATCGTCTAATATCACGTTTAGTGGAAAGACGTTAAATGAATGACACACACACACACTTACACACAAACACACTTACACACACACACACACACACACACACACCACAATGCGCTGTCGGCGTGCCTCAAAGCCACAATAAACCAACCACCTCCTGCAACGCTTCGTATCAAGTTAAAACGGTAAAACCAGCAAGCAAATGTCCATCAGTGGTTTCACTTTCATCAAATGCGGACCGGTCCATATACGCTACACCACATCAGCTATATTTAAGACCACACTACGCATGATTTTAAGCTGATGGATAAGTTAATTAACAACTAAGAGGAGAGAATGGAAGGAGAGGGTCTCGTGGGTACGACTTAGCAATGTCTCACCTACGCATTAGCCCAATGCGCTGGTCAGACCTCCAGTCCTTCCTAACATTGGTTGTCGTTTTTTTCAGTAATAGCCACACACAACAGTGGGGGTGAAATTGGAGGTTGGAGAACCCACCAAAAAAACTTCCGCATGCAGGGTGGGGGCAGGTGGCTTTTATCCTCCAAATTATTATAAACGCGAGGTTGTGTAGGTGGGAAGGGGTGCGTAGGTGGACTGTCATCTTCCAGATTATTATAGTAACAAGGGGAGAGGAGGGGAGGGGGACGGCTCTCACCTTTAACATTCTTGTGAAAGTTTAGTGTGTGAAGGTGGAATGCGTAAAGGAGGGGGGGGGGGGGGGGGGGGGGGGGACAATCATATTCCAAATTTTTATGAAAGAGGCGAGCTGGGGGGTGGAGAGACAGCGCCACAATATGCCGTCCACATTAATTTTTTTTATCCAAAGACAGCGAAATGGAGCGATCTGATGCAACCTAGCCAAGATTTTACCGAAATACATCTCACAAAACTATCATTCAGAAAGACACAATACACGACTTCAAGTGTGTTAAAAAGCTTTCCTCTCCTCCGTTGTCTCCCTTTTTTTTTTCTTCTTTTTTTTTTGGTTATCGTTGTGTCCTTGGCTTCAAACAGAGAAATGGGGGAGAAGAGGTGGCATGGCAGAGGGTAGACTCTCCCGTCACTCAATTTTTTGTTTGTTTGTTTGTTCGTTTTGTTTTTTGGGGGAGGGAGGCTGCACCCCCTGGGCCTCTAGTTCCAACGCCACTGTGCATCAATATACACCGCAGAAATCGAGACAAAGCTGTTTCTCTTGGCTGGAAAGCTTTATAAGAAACAGTGTTTACATACACTGTTTTTGTCGTTCCATGCCACCAATACACAAACCTAAATGAACATGGAGCTACGTAGTATCTGTCTGGTGTAAGTCTTACGCAAAGATTGTTTCACAGCAGGACATTCCAGATCAATGCATTATATCCTCATTTGATTTATAACACAAAGGGCACCATAAATCCAAGTTACGTACATTTGAGAGAGAGAGGAGAGAAGAGAGAGAGAGAGAGAGAGAGAGAGAGAGAGAGAGAGAGAGGGGAGAGAGAGAGAGAGAGATTGAGAGAGTGAGTGAGTGAGAGAGAGACTCGCCGTTTCAGAATACTATAGCGTAATTGAAATAAAAAGAGAGAACTTTTTGTCCCCAAAATATACATTTAAAATAAACATATCTTCACAGGTAAACATTGTTCTATGCCAGCATAGCACAAAGAACAATGTTGAATTTCTCAACTTTGTTTTATACCTGGAGAGTGTGATCCAAAGTGATTGTGTTTGGGTCTACTGGTTCGTACACTGGGTGTGTGGATGTGTCAGCTGCTTGTCAGTAGGACCTCTTCACAAAGGAGAAGGTGGGGGAGGTGAGGGGATACGAGGGATGGGAAGCGGGTAACCAAGTATGTCTCTAACTGCTAGTTGTATGGATAGGTGTATATTGTACCAGAATGTTAAAACATGTACAAATGAAGTGAAATCCTCGCGCACCTGACGGAAAAAAGCACACTTAGTACACGGGAAGTAAAATGGTACCCACACATTCTTTTCTGCAACTTTATAGACTTTGTTCAATAGCACATTATCGCCCTGTATAATTCGCAGAACAATCAGTGCAACCATTGTTATTATTCCACAACACAAAAAATCGAACATTGACTGTTCAGTTAAAAAACAGCCAATTAAACGCTTTGTTTGATTTTTAAAAAATGATAATGAATTGCGAAACAAATTTTTGAATCCATTCAAACTGAAACATTGAAAAAAAAACCTTCAACTTACATTAAACACATACTGAAAAAATCGGAAGCCTTTTTTTTTTTTTTTTTTTTTAATTTCCCTTTTTTTTCCTTTCGTTCCGCCTCTTCAGAGGGGAATTGCTGTCTTCCTGAATTAAGGGGTGTTTCGTTTTTCCCCTTTAAAGGGGTGGGCGTTCCGGAAACGTCCATTCAGTTTCTTAGCGTCCACATCCCCTAAAGGGTGGGGTCATTGCAAAACACTACCCCTGGACAGGGGGGGGGGGGGGGGGGGGGGGGGGGGGGGGGGGGGGGGGGGACTGGTGTCAACCTTCAGGGTACCCCCAAAAGGTCAGCATCAGAAATTGGCACCTGAATCGCACCTCTTTTAAATTTTAAGTGTGACTGATAGCGAATCGCCAAAAAAACGTAGAAAAACAAACACCAGACAAAACAGGGGACCCCTTTCGACCTTTTGGGGTCTACTTCAGGGGAAATACAAAACACTCAGGACAACGAAAATGAAAAAAGCAATCACTTATCTTCTTCACTTCACGCAAGATGGGCCTCATTCGTTGTCCTGGGTGTTTCGTAAACTTGCCTGAAGAAGACCTAAAGGCGAAACGCGTCGTGATTTTGTCTTGTGATAACGCCCATCTTGCGTTAAATGAATGAAGGTAGGAATTGCCTTAATTTTCGTTGCCGATGTTTGTAGCTTGCCTAAGAAGACCCAAGATTTTGAAACGCGTCGTGTTTTGTCTTGTGATTCGCTGTCACTTTTATTGCGGGTTTGCTATTAATTCAAT
>CM031601.1:39148813-39151313 GCA_018398815.1 Conus ventricosus
GCATTTTGTTTTGTCCCGTACAGAAAAGGAAATCGGAAATGGGGCAGGAACAGTAAACAGTAAATAACAAGCAAGTACGGCAACTCTTGCTCTCATGATGAAACAATTACAGGCCCACAACTCCAAACAAATACGGCTCATAACACCAAATCGTCTAGCAGAAATGACAGCATAGAGCACACAGAACAAACAGCAGAAATGACAGCACAGAGCACACAGAACAAACAGCAGAAATGACAGCACAGAGCACACAGAACAAACAGCAAAAATGACAGCACAGAGCACACAGAACAAACAGCAGAAATGACAGCACAGAGCACACAGAACAAACAGCAGAAATGACAGCACAGAGCACACAGAACAAACAGCAGAAATGACAGCACAGAGCACACAGAACAAACAGCAGAAATGACAGCACAGAGCACACAGAGCAAACAGCAGAAATGACAGCACAGAGCACACAGAACAAACAGCAGAAATCACAGCACAGAGCACACAGAGCAAACAGCAGAAATGACAGCACAGAGCACACAGAACAAACAGCAGAAATCACAGCATAGAGCACACAGAACAAACAGCAGAAATGACAGCACAGAGCACACAGAACAAACAGCAGAAATGACAGCACACAGATCAAACAGCAGAAATGACAGCACAGAGCACACAGAACAAACAGCAGAAATGACAGCACAGAGCACACAGAACAAACAAGGAGACATGACCACACAGAGCACACAGAACAAACAGCAGAAATGACAGCACAGAGCACACAGAACAAACAGCAGAAATGACAGCACAGAGCACACAGAACAAACAGCAAAAATGACAGCACAGAGCACACAGAACAAACAGCAAAAATGACAGCACAGAGCACACAGAACAAACAAGGAGACATGACCACACAGAGCACACAGAACAAACAGCAGAAATGACAGCACAGAGCACACAGAACAAACAAGGAGACATGACCACACAGAGCACACAGAACAAACAGCAGAAATGACAGCACAGAGCACACAGAACAAACAAGGAGACATGACCACACAGAGCACACAGAACAAACAAGGAGACATGACCACACAGAGCACACAGACCAAACATCATGGGTACGAGAGTTACCCTACTTGTTTGTTATATACCGTACAGAAAGGGTCGAGTCCTGTATTTCGCAGCGTTCAATACTTACCTTGGTTTTTTGTTGTTGTTTGTTTTTGGGTGTGTTTTTTTAATCATGCAAAACCCCAGCAGTTCATAATTTGTTTCGTTTCGATCGACTTGATTAGCCATCGTTTTAAAAAAAACTTTGATCATAACTGTTTTTTTTTTAGATAACACAAATTGTTTCTGATGTTTTCATCGTGAGCTACCCATGATGTTTTCATCGTGAGCTACCCATGATGTTTTCATCGTGAGCTACCCATGGTGTTTTCATCGTGAGCTCCCCATCTGGCCTCAGATGACTGCAGCATCTGTCTCACCGCCTCTTGCATTATGTAGCGCCTTGTTTGCCCGGGTCGAGTGATTACAACGTTCAGCCGTGAAGTGAACAGTCTTTAGTTTGAATCACTCAGGGAGTCGGTTTTTTTTTTTTAAACTTTCACTCGATCTTCTTCTTGCAAAGGAAAAAGAGTGGAATTAGTGAGCATGTGATAAAAGAGTGTTTTTCATGGTCGATGGGGGGGGAGGGTTGGAAAGCAGGGGGAGAGGGGAATGGGGGAGGGGAGCGAGTTGAGGGGAGCGAGAGAGTGGAAAGGAGACGGGAGGGAAGGGGCACAGAGAACGTTGGATATTAAGGCAAAGGGGGAAGGGGCAAGGAAAAATGCAGTTATCAGAGTTACCTCAGGCAGTTATCAGAGTTACCTCAGGCAGTTATATGAATCCGCATCTGAAAACAACATGATCAGTTTATGACAGAACAACATGATCAGTCTGTGACAGAACAAAATGGTCAGTCTGTGACAGAACAACATGGTCAGTCTGTGACAGAACAACATGAGCAGTCTGTGACAGAACAACATGGTCAGTCTGTGACAGACCAACATGGTCAGTCTGTGACAGAACAACATGGTCAGTCTGTGACAGAACAACATGGTCAGTCTGTGACAGAACAACATGGTCAGTTCTGTGACAGAACACATGATCATTCTGTGACAGAACAACATGATCAGTCTGTGACAGAACAACATGATTAGTCTGTGACAGAACAACATGATCAGTCTGTGACAGAAACGTACGTACATCTGAAAACAACATGGTCAGTCTATGACAAAACAACATGATCAGTCTATGACAGAAACGTACGTCGACAACGGGGACTGCATCAAAACATGCTTCATAAGAAATCAATCAATCAATAATTAAAAAGGTAATTTCCAAAAACACAACCACAGATTTATGGGTGATCCCTCTCTCTCTCTCTCTCTCTCTCTCTCTCTCTCTCTCTCTCTCCTCTCTCTCTCTCTCTCTCTCTCTCTCTCTTTCTCATATATTATATATATAT
>CM031601.1:39158813-39161313 GCA_018398815.1 Conus ventricosus
CAAGAGACTGTCCACATTTCTGCCCTTTGAATAGCTACCGACAGCTAAGATTACATGTCTCCCCCCCCCCCCCCACCTCCCTCCCCTCTTCTTCCTCCCCCCCCCCCCCCCCCCCCCCCACCCTCCCTGTTGCTTCAGAGAAAAACAGGACATTAATAAGAGGACTGAATGCCACGACCGCAGGAGCGGGGCTATCGACTTTTTAATCAGCAGAACCTCCGAAATGCCAACGGGCATGGCGACATTAACCGTTGATTCATCAGCAATTGCAGGTGCAACGGGGGAGACTGTCAGCAGAATCCAACTTCAGGCGGATGGAACTGCTAGACTCCCACCTCCCACCTCCCACCCTGCTCCCGTCACTCTCAGCTTCTTGCCCTTCTTTACCCTTCCTGTTCACCCTTCCCGTCAAAACGGTTTTGTTTTTGTTTTTTCTTAATTCCATGTTGAAAATCCGCAATAACATGATATTTTGTGGTCACATATTTCCAACGTGACAAGCATGATGAGGTTGTGTTTGGCTTTGCGTGTGTGTGGAAGTGTGTCAAATCAGTAAAGATCTCTCAGCTGTGTGATGCCCTGGGTGCCCGTTCACAGAGTGTGGACCTTGCATTGTGTTTCAAGTGCGCGGAACTACCGCTTAGCTGGGCTGGCAGGTCGTGTGCGGTTGATCGGAAGGTCGATCCGGGTGATCGGTCGTCAACACGGTTTCCAGGGAGGGGCCAAGACAGCTGTGTCCGGGGCCAGCTCAATGAATAACAAGTGGGTAAGGATCTTGCAGTCGACAGACTCCAAGATCAATAGATCCCTGTCTCCGTGGCCTCAGGTTAAGGTGAGCTGTTCCGGATCATGGTGAAACTGACACAATGAAGTTAGAGATGAAGGTGATGTTAGTTGTCACGCCTCGTGATGGTGAAGGGGTATGGTAACACAGTTACGTCAAGGTGATGTTAGTTGTCACGCCTCGTGATGATGAAGGGGTATGGTAACACAGTTATGTCAAGGTGATGTAAGTTGTCACGCCTCGTGATGGTGAAGGGGTATGGTAACACAGTTTTGTCAAGGTGATGTAAGTTGTCACGCCTCGTGATGGTGAAGAGGCATGGTATCACAGTTACGTCAAGGTGATATCAGTTGTCATGCGTCGTGATGATGAAGGGGTATGGTAACACAGATACGTGAAGGTGATGTTAGTTGCCATGCCTCGTGATGGTGAAGGACTATGGTAACACAGTCATGTCAAGATCGACGGTGGGTGCGCCCTGGACCAGGATTGAGTCACGGTGATGTTTGGCAAGTCACTGCAAAGCAGATGGAGCCACTTACTTCATAGCACGTGCTGTAGCACATCCTGGGTCACAATGGCCTGTGAACTGTGCGCCGTAAACTGGCAGAGTCAGCACACATTGAGATGACCAGCATTTAAGCCAGGTTGAATTACCAGCATGAAGTCCAAGTAAGATGACCAGCATTAAAGCCAGGTTAATTTACCAGCATGACGTCCAAGTAAGATTACCAGCATTAAAGCCAGGTTAATTTACCAGCATGACGTCCAAGTAAGATTACCAGCAATAAAGCCAGGTTAATTTACCAGCACTAAGTCCAAGTAAGATTACCAGCATTAAAGCCAGGTTGAATTACCAGCATGAAGTCCAAGTAAGATGACCAGCATTAAAGCCAGGTTGAATTACCAGCATGACGTCCAAGTAAGATGACCAGCATTAAAGCCAGGTTGAATTGCCAGCATGAAGTCCAAGTAAGATTACCAGCATTAAAGCCAGGTTAATTTACCAGCATGAAGTCCAAGTAAGATTACCAGCATTAAAGCCAGGTTGAATTACCAGCATGACGTCCAAGTAAGATTACCAGCACCAAAGGCCATTTGGATTATTATCATCAAAGCCCATTGGATTACCATCATCAAAGCGCATTGGATTACGATCATCAAAACCCATTGGATTTTAAACAAAGTCCATTGGATTACGAACATCAAAGCCCACTGGATTACCAGCATCGAAACCCATTGAATGACCAGCAACAAAGCCCATTGGATTAGTAGAATCCAAGCCCATTTGAATGACCAGAAACAAAGACCATTGTATTCCTGGCATCAAAGCCCATTGGATTAGCAGAATCCAAGCCCATTGGAATGACCAGCAACAAAGCCCATTGGATTCCCGGCATCACAGCCCATAGGATTAGCAGAATCCAAGCCCACTGGAATGACCAGCAACAAAGCCCATTGGATTCCTGGCATCAAAGCCCATTGGATTAGCAGAGTCCAAGCCCATTGGAATGACCAGCAACAAAGCCCATTGGATTCCCGGCATCAAAGCCTATTGGATTCACGGCATCAAAGCTCATTGGATTCACGGCATCAAAGCCCATTGGATTCCCGGCATCAAAGCCCATTGGATCAGCAGAATCCAAGCCCATTTGAATGACCAGCAACAAAGCCCATTGGATTCCCGGCATCAAAGCCCATTGGATTGGCAGAGTC
>CM031601.1:39166313-39171313 GCA_018398815.1 Conus ventricosus
GAAGTGGGGGAGGGAAAGGGAACACAGGGATGGGGAGGTGTGGAAGGCGAGAAAAGTAGGAAGTCGGGGAAGCAGGGTGAGGGAGGGGTGGAGGATGGGTGGATGAGGCGTCCACATCGCAATTAATGCTTCTGGTCATTTTCTTTTGTTTAATAGTCATTGTGATGAAGAAATGTTCCCATTGGGGTGTAATCCTCCATACCACCAAATTGGAGTGAAGAGTAAATAAACATTGATAAACGGTGAACGTGTGTGTGTGTGTGTGTGTGTGTGTGTGTGTGTGTGTGTGTGTGTGTGTGTGTGTGTGTGAGGGGGTAGATGGGGAGGGGGATGGAAGGAGTGGGTGGGGGTTGTGTGTGTGTGTGTGTGTGTGTGTGTGTGTGTGTGTGTGTGTGTGTGTGTGTGTGTGTGTGTGTGTGTGTTTGTTTGTTCTAGAGCCGTTTTTAACTCATCAGAAAAACAGTAAACAAGTGGGGTATGTTTTGCTCCCATAAGGAAACCTAACACAGAGTAACTTTTATTCAAGACTGGCACAGCCTTTTAGACCTGAATAAAGTCAGACAAATACATAGACGAACAATGTAATAGTGGGGAAAAAACAAGCGCAGGCCAACAACTGAACTGTCTGGCAAAGATTTGGACTTGAGGGGAGGGGAGAGGGGAGTTGGAAGATGGAGAAACTGGGGGGGAAAAAATATGTTACAGATATGAAAACTCTTCTCTAGCTGCATAAGGGAACCATCGCAATCCCTTTTGAAGGCAGATATATTTGTATTGCCTGCTCCGAGGCCTTTCGCCCGCTGGATCGGGACTCATCAGGGAGACACGGCTGGTTGTGTCTGGCGCTCCCGGCGTCAAATAGAGACACAGCACAGTCCATAATACTGTGGTGTTCTCACCACCATGGGTGCAAAAAGAATCCAATAGCATGGACTGTGCTGTGTCTCTATTTGACGCCGGGAGCGCAGACACAACCAGCCGTGTCTCCCTGATGAGTCCCGATCCAGCGGGCGAAAGGCCTCGGAGCAGGCAATACAAATATGTCTGCCTTCAAAAGGGATTGCGATGGTTCCCTTATGCAGCTAGAGAAGAGTTTTCATATCTGTAACATCCCCCCCCCCCCCCCCCCCCCAGTTTCTCCATCTTCCAACTCCCCTCTCCCCTCCCCTCAAGTCCAAATCTTTGCCAGACAGTTCAGTTGTTGGCCTGCGCTTGTTTCCCCCCACTATTAGATTGTTCGTCTATGTATTTGTCTGACTTTATTCAGGTCTAAAAGGCTGTGCCAGTCTTGAATAAAAGTTACTCTGTGTTAGGTTTCCTTATGGGAGCAAAACATACCCCACTTGTTTACTGTTTATCGTTTACTGTTCCCTACCTCATTTCATTTCCGATTTTTCATCAGAAAAAGTTTGTCCTTTAAATGTCCATCATCATTGCCTTTGTCAGTATTGCAGTCATCATGTTCATGATCGTTAGAGGCATAGAACAAAGTCGTTCAGGCTTCTTGAGACGCACGAGGCAGTCAGGCTGCTCCCCAGCCGTCAGTTTTCAATCAGTGTGGACCCATCACTCCAGTTCCATTTTGGCCTCCGGTTCCCCTGTGACCTTTCTGAGTTCAAGATGGAACTTACCTGGCATCTCTTAAAGCTGGAAGTCACTGAACCATGGCCCACCCAGCTCATGCCTCATCAGCAGGTCGTGGAGGTCACCTTGGGCTGTCAGAACTGTTCCCTTACGTGCTCTCTGGACACTTAGTACTCGCGCAGGATTTGGTGTCAGTCGCATCAAATTTCTTCCTGTAGATTTCAGGAGTCAAGTTCTGCATCCTACAACAATGTTGATACATCATTGTTGTTCCAATCTTTCAAAGCTCACTGGATTGTACTGAAGCGTTTCCTTTTTACAGTTAAGTTCGAAGTGCGTGTTGCCCTGATTGTGTGTGAAACTTCCAATGTATGTGAGCTCCTCAGCATTTTGTATCCTGTGTCGATTCATGAAGATTTTTGTACAAGAATGACGATCGACCGCTATCATGTTCTAATGTCTTTTTCATACGCTGATGCCGAGGCCAAGTCCATATCTTCTGTTGTTCATAGAACTATCTTGAATTGCCTGGGTGATGTCTGCCATAGCAGCAATATCATTTGCAAAGTCATGGTCCAACAGACGATTGCTATCGGACCAGACACTGTCATCATCCTTTGTCTTCTGCTACACCACCCAGTCAACTATCACAACAAACAGAGGAGGAGAAAGTAAGCATCCTTGACGGACACCGGTGAGGACCCTGAACCATTTGTGTTGCTTTTTTATTTGTACCCAGCAACTCTAGATATGATGTATCTTTTCAGCTGCTACACACCAGTTGATATAATACCTCACACGAAATCAGGATCTTGAAGGGCGAGGGTCTGTGAATACTATCAAAGGCTTTGATAAAGTCAATAAAGCTGATGGACAGCGCCACCTGATGCCCATGACACTCCTCTGTGATGCGTCGTATAATATATAGTGGTTCTGCGCAAAATGTTCAAAACGCGAAAGTTCACAATAATGAAATAGTAAGTAATATCCGGGTGTAACTTGCAAATGATAGTAAAATAAGATAGAGGATGGAATCTGAGCGCGAGCAGAAGGAGGAGCATAGATAAAGAAACAATTCCTTGATATGATTTCAATAAAGAAGTCCCCTTTTCTATTCTGATAGTCCTTAAGCTTCTTTGCCATCATCTTTAGATTCGTCTTTTAACCCAGATTTTGCTTTATTTGCGTAGATTTGTTATCCTATTTTAACTGAATGCTGTGAACAACATTGTGTTACTCAGCAGCTGTAGCAGCAGCATCGTCATCATCGTCATCATCACCATCGTTTTCTTCTTCTACTTCGTCTTTTTCCCTTCTATTTCCTCTTCCTTTCCTCCTCCTCCTTTCCTTTTTTCTTGCTCACGTATGAAGTATACAATGGTAAGATCGGGTGTCCCAACGAGGTTGCATGTGTGGAACTTTAAATATCATGACACGAATGACACACTGTATGTTCCCCATACTCTTCACTTTCCCTATTCTCTTTACAAATGTGTCGGACGCCTTTTCATGCCGGACCATTTACCAGGTACACTGGTGCGCAAGCACCGACCGCCCCTCAGGAAGCAGTCCGTGCGCAGGACACGCAGCGGCGGAAGCACCTCTAGCGCCGCCCAGCGGACGACAGAGGAGGACGACGCGTCATCACTGCCGCCCTCTCCCATCACCAAGTTCGACCCCCGCGTGACCCCCAAGTCCTCCCGTCCCGCAGTCTGGCTGGAACTGTCGTGGTAAGAGCTGTGCTGTGTCTGAAGCCCCTTCTTCATTGAACGAACCTCTACATCATGAACCTAGATCGTCTAGAGTTGTTTTTTATCTATAAACTTTTAGACCGAACTGTTCTCAGTTGAACAAACTTTTAGACAGCAAACTTAGATCGATAGTTTAGATTGTTCTTAATTGAACAAGCACCTAAATTCTTTAGTCTGCTCTTAATTGAACTAACTTACAGATCACGAACCTAGATCCTCTCGATTGTAGGCTACTTAACTTTTAGACCGCAAACCTAAATCGTCTGAATACTTTCAAATGCAACAAGTTTGTTGATCACAAACTTGCATTGTCTAGATTGTTCGCAAACCTAGATCGTCTAAATACTTCAAAATCTAAGAAACTCGTTCATCACCAACTTAGATCATTTAGTTCGCGACCAGCACACGGCAATTCCAGCTTCACGGAGGGAAGAAGAATCGCTCAGCATGCTTTGGGAAATGTTTGGGTTTCCGCGCGGAATAGTCTGTTGAAAACTCTCCTGTCATGGAAAACAGTTGGTGTCAAGTTGACTCAAACTTTTCACTCGTGATTAGTGATTCTTTTATTCCCTTGATATTGAAGTTCACATCACCTTCAAAATGAATCAATTGAAATGTTGACCAACATGTAGATCGCTGATACCGAGTTCGTATCCTCTTCAAATCAATCCCAAGCTGACCAAACCTCATGACCAGGCACAACAATCGAAGAGCTGCAGGCTGGACTTTTCAGGCCATGGGGATGTGTCCTCTCCCATAAGGAAAGATCCTTCAAACGCCGTCGCAACATGGTAATGTGGGCGCACAAGATAGGTGATCGGCAGGTTAACTGAGTCCGACGCTAGGAAATCGTGGTAAGTAAGGTAGTTTGTGTGATAAGGACAGCCTTAGTGGGCCCTCTGCACCATCTGCTTAAACGGATGTTTGTCTGTACAGGGAGACTTTTCAAACCCGATCTCAAAAATAGAGTGTGTGTCACACAGATGGTTGTCTGTGCAGGGAGTCTTTTCAAACCCCGATCTCAAAAACAGGGTGGGTGTCAAACACACAGACGGATGCGGTTGAAAACCTTACTTCCTTGAAGGGAAGGGACAGGGGAAGGAAGGGGAGGGGGAGGGGAATATAGTAAGATTAAAAACAAACCATCATAACACTTTCCCTGGAGACGTTTTAAGATTTAAAGTTGCTGAACTCTCGAAAGATATAGATCAAAGCAGCCTGAATTAAGGCGAAAACAAGAGCCCCAATGTTGTTATTGTTATTCAGATTTACGACTGAAACAATGAAAGGTGCAGAAATTCACGAAGCTGAATTTGAATGATTAAGTAAGCCCTATGTTGATGAAACCAGTGCGTAGGAAGTACAGGTGAACTCCATTGTGCCGATCAGGTGAGGTCAGGAGATCGGTCTTTGAAAAAACAATCTAGTTTGCGGCACTGTTGTTAGACATCCTATTAATGATAAAGTTGCAGAAACATAAAAGAGTAGCTACTACCATGCCAGTGGCAATAAATAACCTTTATGAAAGAGGGCGGGTTCCCGTGAGTATGAAACCGACCAACGCAATTCGTTTGATGTGATGAAAGCAACTAACGCAGCGTAACTTACATCGTATGCAGCTGTTACAGTTGTAGGCTCCAGTTGAATTATTCAGCATCTAACATC
>CM031601.1:39176313-39191313 GCA_018398815.1 Conus ventricosus
ATCAATTCCACTAGCTTTGCCTGTTTTTAGTTTATCTATAGCTTTTTTAACTTCTTCTTCCGAAAACGGAATATTTAAATCATGTTCTGATTCGTTTAACACATCCGTTTCAATATGGTGGTCCCTTCCGCCTTCTTCATTGCTGTTTTGGAAAACGGTCTTGAAATGATTAAACCATTCATCAATACTAATGTCATTAACAATTTCTTGTCTTTTTGCACATCCCATGTTTCTAAGATGCCTCCAAAATTCCGACGAATTATTAATTTCCTTGGTTAATATTTCTAATTAGTGTTTTCTAAAAGCTTGAGAGAGAGAGGAGAGAGAGAGAGAGAGAGAGAGAGAGAGAGAGAGAGAGAGAGAGAGAGTGAGAGAGAGAGAGGAGAGAAAGAAGCACGCATACAAATTCCTGACTTAAACAGGTTAAGCGGCATACTTAAGCTCGAGCTACAAATTAATTTTAGTTACTAAATTTTCGTTGTTGACATCAATAATAGAATACCGTTTGAAAAGATTACGAAGGTCTCTGGAAAAGAATGTCCCGACGGTTTTATACTACACTGCCCTACAGTACGTCACTTTTTATACTACACCACCCTACAGTACGTCCTTTTTATACTACACCAACCTACAGTACGTCCTTTTTATACTACACCGCCCTACAGTACGTCTTTTTATACTACACGCCTACAGTACGTCCTTTCTACATTGCCCCGCCCTACAGTACGTCCTTTTTTATACTACACCGCCCTACAGTAGTCCTATTATACTACACCGCCTACAGTACGTCCTTTTTATGTACACACCCTACAGTACTCCTTTTTATACTACACCACCCTACAGTACGCTCTTTTTTACTACACCACCCTACAGTACGTCCTTTTTATACTACGCCCTACAGTACGTCCTTTTTTAATTACACGCCCTACAGTACGTCCTTTTTATATTACACCGCCCTACAGTACGTCCTTTTTATATTACACCGGCCTACAGTACGTCCTTTTATACTACACCACCTCTACAGTCGTCCTTTTATACTACACCGCCTCAGTACGTCCTTTTTTACATTCCACCGCCCTACAGTAACGTCCTTTTATATACTACCGCCTACAGTACGTCCTTTTTATACTACACCGCCTACAGTACATCCATTTATATACCACGCCTACAGTACGTCCTTTTTATACAACACCGCCCTACAGTACGTCCTTTTTATATCTACACCGCCTACAGTACGTCCTCTTTATACTACACCGCCCTACAGACGTCCTTTTTATACTACACCAACCTCAGTACGTCCTTTTTATACTACACCACCCTATAGTACGTCCTTTTTATACTACACCGCCCAACAGTACGTCCTTTTTATACTATCCCACCTACAGTACGTCCTTTTGATACCACACCACCTACAGTCGTCCTTTTTATATACACCGCCCTACAGTACGTCGTTTTTATACTACACCACCCTACAGTACGTCCTTTTTATGCTACACACCCTACAGTACGTCCTTTTTATATACCACCGCCCTACAGTACGTCCTTTTTATACTACACCACCCTACGTACGTCCTTTTTATACTACACCGCCCTACAGTACGTCCTTTTTACATTGCACCGCCCTACAGTACGTCTTTTTTATACTACACCGCCCTACAGTACGTCCTTTTTATACTACACGCCCTACAGTACGTCCTTTTTACATTGCACCGCCCTACAGTACGTCCTTTTTATACTACACCGCCCTACAGTACGTCCTTTTTATACTACACCACCCTACAGTACTTCTTTTTATACTACACACCTACAGTACGTCTTTTTATTACACGCCTACAGCGTCCTTTTATAACTACACCGCCCTACAGTACGTCCTTTTTATACTACACCGCCCTACAGTACGTCCTTTTATACTACACCAGCCCTACAGTACGTGCTTTTTATATACACCGCCCTACAGTACGTCTTTTTATTACCACACTACAGTACTTTTTATACTACACCACCCTACAGTACGTCCTTTTTATACTACACCACCTACAGTACGTCCTTTTTATACTACACCACCTTACAGTACGTCCTTTTTATACTACACCACCTTACAGACGTCCTTTTATACTACAACCACCTTACAGTACGTCCTTTTTTACATTGCACGCCCTACAGTACGTCCTTTTATACTACACCGCCCTACAGTACTCCTTTTTATATACACCGCCCTACAGTACGTCCTTTTTATTTTACACCGCCCTACAGTACGTCCTATTTATACTACACCGCCCTACAGTACGTCCTTTTTATACTACACCGCCCTACAGTACGTCCTTTTTATACTACACCACCCTACAGACGTCCTTTTTATACTACACCACCCTACAGTACTCCTTGTGCACTACAGCACCCTACAGTACGTCTCTTTTTATACTACAACCGCCCTACAGTGCGTCCTTTTTATACTACACCGCCCTACAGTACGTCCTTTTTATACTACACCACCCTACAGTACGTCCTTTTTTACTACACCGCTTTACAGTACGTCCTTTTATACTACACCGCCCTACAGTACGTCCTTTTTATACTACACCACCCTACAGTACGTCCTTTTTATACTACACCACCCTACAGTACGTCCTTTTTATACTACACCGCCCTACAGTACGTCCTTTTTATATTACACCGCACTACAGTACGTCCCTTTTATATTACACCGCCCTACAGTACGTCCTTTTATATTACACCGCCCTACAGTACGTCCTTTTTATACTACACCACCCTACAGTACGTCCTTTTTACATTGCACCGCCCTACAGTAACGTCCTTGTTATACTACACCCCCCTAGAGTACGTACTATTTACATTGCACCACCCTACAGTACGTCCATTTATATGCTACACCGCCCCACAGTACGTACTTTTTATACTACACCGCCCTACAGTACGTCTTTATATACTACACCCCCCTACAGTACGTCCTTTTTATACCACACCACCCTACAGTACGTCCTTTATATATTGCACCGCCTACAGTACGTCCTTTTTATATTACAACCCCCCTACAGTACGTCCTTTTTTATATTACACCGCCTACAGTACGTCCTTTTTATACTACACCACCCTACAGTATGTCCTTTGATACTACACCGCCTACAGTACGTCCCTTTTACATTGCACCGCCCTACAGTACGTCCTTTTTATACTACACCGCCCTACAGTACGTCCTTTTTATACTACACCGCCCTACAGTACGTCCTTTTTATACTACACCGCCCTACAGTACGTCCTTTTTATACTACACCGCCCTACAGTACGTCCTCTTTATACTACACCGCCCTACAGTACGTCCTTTTTGCATTGCACCGCCCTACAGTACGTCCTTTTTATACTACACCACCCTACACTACGTCCTTTTTATACTACACCACCCTACACTACGTCCTTTTTATACTACACCACCCTACAGTACGTCCTTTTTATACTACACCACCCTACAGTACGTCCTTTTTACATTGCACTGCCCTACAGTACGTCCTTTTTATATTACACCGCCCTACAGTACTTCCTTTTTTATACTACACCGCCCTACAGTACGTCCTTTTTATATTACACCGCCCTACAGTACGTCCTTTTTATACTACACCGCCCTACAGTACGTCCTTTTTATACTACACCGCCCTACAGTACGTCCTTTTTATACTACACCTCCCTACAGTACGTCCTCTTTATACTACACCACCCTACAGTACGTCCTTTTTATACTACACCACCCTACAGTACGTCCTCTTATACTAAACCGCCCTACAGTGCGTCCTTTTTATACTAACCGCCCTACAGTACGTCCTTTTTTATACTACACCACCCTGCAGTACGTCCTTTTTATATTACACCGCCCTACAGTACGTCCTTTTTATACTACACCGCTTTATAGTACGTCCTTTTTATACTACACCGCTTTTATAGTACGTCCTTTTTTTATACTACACCGCCCTACAGTACGTCATTTTTATACTACACCGCCCTACAGTACGTCCTTTTTATATTACACCGCCCTACAGTACGTCCTTTTTATACTACACCACCCTACAGTACGTCCTTTTTATACTACACCGCCCTACAGTACGTCCTTTTTATACTTCACCGCCCTACAGTACGTCCTTTTTATATTACACCGCCCTACAGTACGTCCTTTTTGCATTGCGCCGCCTACAGTACGTCCTTTTTATACTACACTCCCTACAGTACGTCCTTTTTATATTACACCGCCCTACAGTACGTCCTTTTTGCATTGCACCGCCCTACAGTACGTCCTTTTTTACTACTACCGCCCTACAGTACGTCCTTTTTGCATTACACCGCCCTACAGTACGTCCTTTTTATGCTACACCGCCCTACAGTACGTCCTTTTTATACTACACCGCCCTACATACGTCCTTTTTATACTACACCGCCCTACAGTACGTCCTTTTTATACTACACCGCCCTACAGTAGGTCCTTTTTGCATTACACCGCCCTACAGTAGTCCTTTTTATACTACACCGCCCTACAGTACGTCTTTTTTATACTACACCGCCCTACAGTACGTCCTTTTTATACTACACCGCCCTACAGTACGTCCTTTTTATACTACACCGCCCTACAGTACGTCCTTTTATATACACCGCCCTACGTACGTCCTTTTTATACTACACCGCCCTACAGTACGTCCTTTTTATACTACACCTCCTATAGTACGTCCTTTTTATACTACACCTCCCTACAGTACGTCCTCTTTATATTACACCGATCGCCAGTCTCTTGCTCTTTATATTACGCTACTCACCAGTTTCTTGCTTTTTACATTACACCACTCACCAGTCACGTCTGTTTTACATTGCGCACTCACCACTCCGTCTGTTTTATGTTACACCACTCACCAGTCCCGTCTGTTTTATGTTACACCACTCACCAGTGCGTCTGTTTTATGTTACACACTCACCAGTCCCGTCTATTTATGTTACACCACTCACCATCCCGTCTGTTTTATGTTACAACCACTCACCAGTCACGTCTGTTTTATGTTACACCACTCACCAGTGCCGTCTATTTTATGTTACACCACTCACCAGTCCCGTCTGTTTTATGTTACACAACTCACCAGTCCCGTCTGTTTTATGTTACACCACTCACCAGTGCCGTCTATTTTATGTTACACCACTCACCAGTCCCGTCTATTTTATGTTACACCACACAGTCCCGTCTGTTTTATGTTACACCACTCACCAGTCACGTCTGTTTTAGTTACACCACTCACCAGTCCCGTCCGTTTTATGTTACACCACTCACCAGTCACGTCTGTTTTATGTTACACCACTCACCAATCCCGTCTGTTTTATGTTACACCACTCACCAGTCACGTCTGTTTTATATTACACCACTCACCAATCACGTCTGTTTTATATTACACCACTCACCAATCCCGTCTGTTTTATGTTACACCACTCACCAGTTCCGTCTGTTTTATATTACACCACTCACCAGTCCCGTCTGTGTTACATTACACCGCTCACCACTCACGCCCCAAACGAACCTTTGGCTGTAGAAACAAATTTCCACAGGGACGGAAGGAAGAGCGTGCTTGCTTCGTTCTCTGACTTCATGAAAGCTTATGACAGAATAGGGGCACCAGACTGCTTTCAGGCAAAACAAAATTGGCCTGTCGGACTTCGTTTCTGACTATGGGTAAAATCCCTTTTGACTGGGACGCAAACAGGGGTAAAAGTAGAAACGATCGATTGCAAAGCCTATAAACATGGGCATTTCCCGGGGTTCCGAACTGTCACCGTAGTCGTTTAACTTTAGCATCATGTCTCATAGCCTGTAAAGTTTTGCTTCGTCAGCCAGATTGATTTATTATACTGGTGACATTACCTTTTAGATTCATGATTTCTATCGGAATTGGAACAAAAATCGTCAAACGACGTCAAAAACAAAAAAAACAACAACAAAAAAAAGAAAAGAAAAGAAACATTTCACCCTGAGCTTGGTTCCACACAGCCACTGAATTTTTTTTTTATTGAAAGTCTTTTCGGAGAGATAAAAAAATCGGTACTGAAAAAAAATCGGTACTTTTCGATCATTGTCAAGGTCTGTAGATGCTTTATGACATGTTAAATGAGACTGAAACACAGACACAGACACACACAGACACAGACACAGACACACACACACACACACACACACACACACACACACACACACACACACACACGCACAGTCACACATATTATATATACAGTGTTGTGTGTGGCGGTGCGTGCGTGCGTGCGGCGTGCGTGGTGTGGTGTGTGTGTGTGTGTGTGTGTGTGTGTGTGTGTGTTGTGTGTAGCAGAGAGAGGGGGGGTAGGGAGAGATAGGGCCTGGTTAACCCAGGCTACGTTACAGAAGTAAGCGTAGAGTGCAGCCTGTCATGCTGCGTCTGACAGAATGTGAGCCTCGCATCGCATCCTCATTCTCATCAAAGAGCACCAAAACAATCTCGATCAAAGAGCCAAACAATCCTCATCAAGGCACCAAACAATCCCATCAAGAGCACAAAACAATCCTATCAAGGCCAAATCAATCCCTCATCAAGAGCCAACATCTATCAAGAGACCAAACATCCCTCAAAGGCCACCACACAATCCTCGTGAAAGAGCACCAAAACAATCCTCATCAAAGAGCACCAAAACAATCCTCATCAAAGAGCACCAAAACAATCCTCATCAAAGAGCACCAAAACAATCCTCGTGAAAGAGCACCAAAACAATCCTCATCAAAGAGCACCAAAACAATCCTCATCAAAGAGCACCAAAACAATCCTCATCAAAGAGCACCAAAACAATCCTCATCAAAGAGCATCCAAAACAATCCTCATCAAAGAGCACCAAAACAATCCTCATCAAAGAGCACCAAAACAATCCTCGTGAAAGAGCACCAAAACAATCCTCATCAAAGAGCACCAAAACAATCCTCATCAAAGAGCACCAAAACAATCCTCATCAAAGAGCACCAAAACAATCCTCTGAAAGAGCACCAAAACAATCCTCATCAAAGAGCACAAAACAATCCTCATCAAAGAGCACCAAAACATCCTCATCAAAGAGCACCAAAACAATCTCTCAAAGAGCACCAAAACAATCATCAAAGAACACGAAAACAATCCTCATCAAAGAGCACCAAAACCATCCTCATCAAAGAGCACCAAAACAATCCTCATCAAAGAGCACCGAAAACAATCCTCATCAAAGACACCGAAAACAATCCTCATCAAAGAGCACCAAAACCATCCTCATCAAAGAGCACCAAAACAATCCTCATCAAAGAGCACGAAAACAATCTCATCAAAGAACACGAAAACAATCCTCATCAAAGAGCACCAAAACAATCCTCATCAAAGAGCACCAAAACAATCCTCGTGAAAGAGACACAAAACAATCCTCATCAAAGAAGCACGAAAACAATCCTCATCAAAGAGCACCAAAACCATCCTCATCAAAGAGCACCAAAACATCCTCATCAAAGAGCACGAAAACAATCCTCGATCAAAGAACACGAAAACAATCCTCATCAAAGAGCACCAAAACCATCCTCATCAAAGAGCACCAAAACACATCCTCATAAAGAGCACAAAACAATCCTCATCAAAGACACGAAAACAATCCTCATCAAAGGGCACCAAAACCATCCTCATCAAAGAGCACCAAAACATCCTCATCAAAGAGCACAAAACAATCCTCATCAAAGAGCACGAAAACAATCCTCATCAAAGAGCACCAAAACAATCCTCATCAAATAGCACCAAAACAATCCTCATCAAAGAGCACAAAACAATCCTCATCAAAGAGCACCAAAACAATCCTCATCAAAGGCACCAAAACAAAAACAAAAAATCCTCATCAAAGAGCACCAAAACAATCCTCATCAAAGAGCGCACCAAAACAAAATCCTCATCAAAGAGCACCAAAACAATCCTCATCAAAGAGCACCAAAACAATCCTCATCAAAGAGCACCAAAACAATCCTCATCAAAGAGCACCAAAACAATCCTCATCAAAGAGCACCAAAACAATCCTCATCAAAGAGCACCCAACAAACAATCCTCTGAAAGAGCACCAAAACAATCCTCATCAAAGAGCACCAAAACAATCCTCATCAAAGAGCACCAAAACATCCTCATCAAAGAGCACCAAAACAATCCTCATCAAAGAGCACCAAAACAATCCTCGTGAAAGAGCACCAAAACAATCCTCATCAAAGGCACCAAAACAATCCTCATCAAAGAGCACCAAAACCATCCTCATCAAAGAGCACCAAAACAATCCTCATCAAAGAGCACCAAAACAATCATCAAAGAACACGAAAACAATCCTCATCAAAGAGCACCAAAACATCCTCATCAAAGAGCACCAAAACAATCCTCATCAAAGAGCACCGAAAACAATCCTCATCAAAGAAACACGAAAACAATCCTCATCAAAGAGCACCAAAACCATCCTCATCAAAGAGCACCAAAACAATCCTCATCAAAGAGCACGAAAACAATCCTCATCAAAGAACACGAAAACAATCCTCATCAAAGAGCACCAAAACAATCCTCATCAAAGAGCACCAAAACAATCCTCGTGCAAAGAGCACAAAACAATCCTCATCAAAGAGCACGAAAACAATCCTCATCAAAGAGCACCAAAACCATCCTCATCAAAGAGCACCAAAACATCCTCTAAAGAGCACGAAAACAATCCTCGTCAAAGAACACGAAAACAATCCTCATCAAAGAGCACCAAAACCATCCTCATCAAAGAGCACCAAAACCATCCTCATCAAAGAGCACGAAGACAACCCACCCAATCCTTCATCAAAGAACACGAAAACAATCCTCATCAAAGGGCACCAAAACCATCCTCATCAAAGAGCACCAAAACAATCCTCATCAAAGAGCACCAAAACAATCCTCATCAAAGAGCACGAAAACAATCCTCATCAAAGAGCACCAAAACAATCCTCATCAAATAGCACCAAAACAATCCTCATCAAAGAGCACCAAAACAATCCTCATCAAAGAGCACCAAAACAATCCTCATCAAAGAGCACCAAAACAATCCTCATCAAAGAGCACCAAAACAATCCTCATCAAAGAGCACCAAAACAATCCTCATCAAAGAGCACCAAAACAATCCTCATCAAAGAGCACCAAAACAATCCTCATCAAAGAGCACCAAAACAATCCTCATCAAAGAGCACCAAAACAATCCTCATCAAAGAGCACCAAAACAATCCTCATCAAAGAGCACCAAAACAATCCTCGTGAAAGAGCACCAAAACAATCCTCATCAAAGAGCACCAAAACAATCCTCATCAAAGAGCACCAAAACCATCCTCATCAAAGAGCACCAAAACGATCCTCATCAAAGAGCACGAAAACAATCCTCATCAAAGAACACGAAAACAATCCTCATCAAAGAGCACCAAAACAATCCTCATCAAAGAGCACCAAAACAATCCTCATCAAAGAACACGAAAACAATCCTCATCAAAGAGCACCAAAACAATCCTCATCAAAGAACACGAAAACAATCCTCATCAAAGAGCACCAAAACCATCCTCATCAAAGAGCACCAAAACAATCCTCATCAAAGAGCACGAAAAGAATCCTCATCAAAGAACACGAAAACAATCCTCATCAAAGAGCACCAAAACAATCCTCATCAAAGAGCACCAAAACAATCCTCGTGAAAGAGCACCAAAACAATCCTCATCAAAGAGCACAAAAACAATCCTCGTGAAAGAGCACCAAAACAATCCTCATCAAAGGGCACCAAAACAATCCTCATGAAAGGGCACCAAAACAATCCTCATGAAAGGGCACCAAAACAATCCTCATCAAAGAGCACCAAAACCATCCTCATGAAAGGGCACCAAAACAATCCTCATGAAAGGGCACGAAAACAATCTCAAATTCTGTGGCCTTTCATGCTTAGCACACATGGTGATCTCAGCTCTGGAGAGGTACCGAACATGTGCCAACAATATACATGGCACTGCTTGGAATTGAACCAACGACCACCCAGACAGGAATCTGCGACACTAACCATTGCGCCATGACGGCTGGGATTTAAAGCTTTTAGCTTTTCATCTCTGTTTTATTTATACACTTTTGTTTTTAATCCACGTGTCGGTCTATGTAACTGACTGAATTCTGTCAATGCACGCCATTGGTCCTGATCAGTCGGACTGTTCACCTGTTGAGGGTTTTTCACCAACCATCCATTTTATCTTGTAGCTGACACTGAAAACTGGACACTGTTTTGTTCTCGAATGCAACCTTGCTCAGGTGTCCTGAAGACGTGCAGGCATTAGGACTAATCGGGGAGGGGAGGGATGGTAGAGAGAGAGAGAGAGAGAGAGAGAGAGAGAGAGAGAGGAGAGAGAGAGAGAGAGAGAGGAGCACGGGCGTTTGGGGAGAGGATAGGAGTGATGTTAAAATGCCCTCCACAGTTTCAGTTGCAGCTTCATCAAGGAGGTGTCACTGCATGTGGACTGATCCATATAGGCTGCATCACATCCAGCAAGTGTTGACACCAGGTGTCACTGCGTGTGGACTGGTCCATATAGGCTGCATCACATCCAGCAAGTGTTGACACCAGGTGTCACTGCGTGTGGACTGGTCCATATAGGTTGCATCACATCCAGCAAGTGTTGACACCAGGTGTCACTGCGTGTGGACTGATCCATATAGGCTGCATCACATCCAGCAAGTGTTGACACCAGGTGTCACTGCGTGTGGACTGGTCCATATAGGCTGCATCACATCCAGCAAGTGTTGACACCAGGTGTCGCTGCGTGTGGACTGATCCATATAGGCTGCATCACATCCAGCAAGTGTTGACACCAGGTGTCACTGCGTGTGGACTGGTCCATATAGCCTGCATCACATCCAGCAAGTGTTGACACCAGGTGTCACTGCGTGTGGACTGGTCCATATAGGCTGCATCACATCCAGCAAGTGTTGACACCAGGTGTCACTGCGTGTGGACTGGTCCATATAGCCTGCATCGCATCCAGCAAGTGTTGACACCAGGTGTCACTGCGTGTGGACTGGTCCATATAGGCTGCATCACATCCAGCACGTGTTGACACCAGGTGTCACTGCGTGTGGACTGGTCCATATAGGCTGCATCACATCCAGCACGTGTTGACACCAACCTGCGCATGATTTAAAAGCTGATGGATAAAGGAATTTATGACTAAGATGAGAGAATTAAAGAACATTGTGTGTGTGTGTGTGTGTGTGTGTGTGTGTGTGTGTGTGTGTGTGTGTGTGTGTGTGGTGAGTGTACACGTGTGTGTGTGTGTGTGTGTGTGTGTGTGTGTGTGTGTGTGTGTGTGTGTGTGTGTGTGCACGGGCTTTTGTGTGTTTGCCAGTGTATGCGGAGCCCATGTGCAGGTGTGTGTGTGTGTGTGTGTGTTTGCAGATGTGCATGTGTATGTGCTCTTTGGGCTTGTGTAAGTGCTCCTGCATGTGCATGTGTGTGCGTCTGAGTATATGTACGTAGGCGCATGTGTGCGAGTCACGAGACCGATGTGCACAGCGTTTACAGCGCGATGGATAAATCAACTGATAACTGAAACGAAAGGTTCTACTGACGTACATATTAGCCCAACACGCTGGTCAGTCATAGGGTCCCTGCCTGTCATTGTTTGCGATATTATCACAGTTGCACATGCCAGCGCGCGCGCGTCTGTGTGTGTGTGTGTGTGTGTGTGTGCGCGCGCGCGCACCTGTATATGTATATGTGCGCGTACACGTATGTGCATGTGTGTGCGTCATCATCGTCACTATTTCTGTAATCAGGACCACCACCACCACTTCCACCACCACCATGACCATCATTACCAAACTAGATCAGATCAGATCAAATGAAATCAGACCAGGCGGTCTTAAAGTCCAAGGTATACAATGAATGGAATCGATGACCAGTTTGGTCGTTATCCGAATGCTAACTTTCTACCCGCCTCCAGTTACAGACGCGTTCGACAGCGTGTCGGAGAAAACGATGCATATTCGTATTCCTAGACTCCCTTCTTACCTAATTTGAACACTCTCAGACATAGCCTGAAGGCGATATTTTTATCTGAGAAAAAAAGGCAATGTACGACGGGTTCGTCTAAGAGGAAATGCCCATCCGTTGTAATGTATTATGAAGCTAACACGACTGTCTACGATGTGTGTGTGTGTGTGTGTGTGTGTGTGTGTGTGTGTGCGCGTGCGTGCGTGTGTGTGTGTGTGTGGTGTAAGTTTATGCTTTATGAAATGAGGGGGGGGGGGGGAATCATGACCCCATTCTATTCCACATAGATCCAAGCATACTTTTCACGTTCAGTAGGTTCTAAATAATTGATTTTAAAACGGTCAGTGCTTCACAAGAACATTTCTGAAAGGCAGTTTTAAAAGGTCAAAGAAAGAACAAACAGTCGGCGGCGAGCATTCATTCGCTTGAATTAAACGTCTTTGGTCTGATTCAGTTTAAAAATGAAAAGCAAACAAGCATTTAATGTTCATGTCGCCTTATTTCTGGAGTTTGCCATGCGCGCACGCGCGCGCGTGTATCTCTCTGTGTGTGTGTGTGTGTGTGTGTGTGTGTGTGTGTGTGTGTGTGTGTGTGTGTGTGTTTGTCTCACTCCCTCCCTCTCTCTCTCTCTCTCTCTCTCTCTCTCTCTCTCTCTCTCTCTCTCTCTCTCTCTCTCTCTCTCCTTCTGCATCATACAGTTTGTGTAATCAGAGAATCTCTTTGGCACCCTCCAATATAGAAATAATTATAAAATCGAAGACATAATTTCAGTCATAAAAGTAAAATAGCTGTAGTTCCGCTGGTAACAGTATTGTTGGTGCTGGTGTGCGCTATCGCCTCCGCGGTTCAGTGGTAAGCATTGGGGATTGTGCGAGCTGGGAGATCGTAGGTTCGATTCTCATCAGAGGCATGTGTCTGTGGGCTTTTCCCGACCCTGATCAGCTTCTAGCTAGAGTTGAAATGTGCTGTTGGGTGAAGTGGAAGACAGGGGCCACACAACAGAGTTTATCCCATAATGGAGGCCCCTCCAAAAGTGCTGCTCAAATGTCTTGACCAACACTACAGGTGTCTGTACCTCCCGGGGCCTGGGTTGGCAGCGCGGCATATCATGAATGGGAGCACATTCTTGAGCCCTCTGTTGTGTGATCTCTGACCAGAATGGAATTCTCTAGGATTATCTGCCTTGATCAGCACTGAAGAAAAAAATGACTGAAAAGAAAAACAGATACCTGACAGAACAGCCACCGGGAATCAGAATGATCATTAGACCCCCTCTTCCTTTCCACCCATTCTCCTCCTTGGCTCTTTCTTTCCAGTTCCTCCATGTCCGTTTGATTGACGTCAGCGTGAATGCTGGGTTTTTTCCCCCTTCTTTCTAACTTGAAGAAAGGGAAGGGGGGGGGGGGGGGGGGTGGTAGTGGAAGATTGTCATCTTTTGAAGACTTTCTGACCTAGTTTGGGTAGTTTTCCGTCATTAGACGTCCTCCCAGAGGTGGTCGTCAAGTTTCGTTCCTTGAGGGAAAACATATTACCAGACGTCGACGGGGCTTCTGGAATGGAAAGACGTTTCACGCAATGCATGCAGCACACGTCTCTCTCTCTCTCTCTCTCTCTCTCTCTCTCTCTCTCTCTCTCTCTCTCTCTCTCTCTCTCTCTCTTTCCCTCCCCCCTCCCCCTCTATCTCTTTATGTGTATGTACTAAAGACAGACAGACAGATAGACAGACAGACCAACAGAGAAGAGAGAGAGAGAGAGAGAGAGAGAGAGAGGAGAGAGAGAGAGAGAGAGAGAGAGAGAGAGAGAGAGAGAGAGGGGCAAAGACAAAGACAAAGACAAAGACCGGAACCGAGACCGAGAAGGAAGAAAGGGAGACGCATGTACACATAAGGACAAAGATTTCGCCTTCTCTTTAGATTCTGTTAAAAAAAAAGTATTAGCGAACTTCGAATGGCTTCGATTACACTGGTCTATAAATAATTCTGTGCGTGGGCTTCCAATGATCCTTTCCAATTCATTTCAGTTTATGGCGTATTATGGTACAACCGACTGCCAAAGCCATTTCTGGGCAAAAGGTGTTTCATATGAAAGAGAAATGAATTTTTATTAATGTAAATCTTGTTTCTTTATGTCATTTCATATTGGGAAGGGGGTGAACTTAAGTTCAATAGACAAACGCAAACACAAACGCAAGTTCGCCAGGAGAAAGGGAATCTTCATTCAAACTCTCACAATCCACCCCTAATTGATAAGTTCGTCGAAAAACAACCTGCATTCAATGTTTCACAATGCAGCCCTGAAAATAGCCTGTGTAATCGGCTGGATTACAATATCACGGAAACAGAAACTCCCACAATGAACAAATGAGGGGAAAATATTAATTTGCTTATTAAGTTGCAAAGCCAGACGACTGCAGGCGGAAATCTAAACAAATCTTAAATAAATGTTAGCGAACCGCCCAGAGAACGTGGACAAACGAGTCACGAGACAAAACACAACGCGTTTCGACCTCTTCGGTCTTCGTCTGGTGATAAATAAACGAATAAAACAACGAAAATTCACTTAGCTTTGATCGCTTCAGATCGCTCAGGCAGGGTTCAGCGCAAAGCGATCAAAGCTAAGTGAATTTTCGTTGTTTTATTCGTTTATTTATCACCAGACGAAGACCGAAGAGGTCGAAACGCGTTGTGTTTTGTCTCGTGACTCGTTTGTCCACGTTCTCTGGGCGGTTCGCTAACATTTATTTAAGATTTGTTTATTAAGTTAAAAAGAGGAAAGGAAAAACAAAGAAACAGACAGACAATGGGTTTTCAGATTAAACATTTCACGGAAAAGATTTGTGGAATCTGTCGTGACATGTGGACATGCAGATGCCAACACTACAGCAGATGGCTGGAAACCAAGCTTTTTGTTGTACCAAAA
>CM031601.1:39196313-39213813 GCA_018398815.1 Conus ventricosus
TGTTAAGACCCAATACCCATCGCACTGGTCTGCAACTCCAGTATCCCTGTATGTCTCAAAACACGGACTTCACTTCTTCTGATGCATTAGCTCACTAGCGAACGAAACCAATAACACAGTGAGAATCAAAAACAAAAACAGCGACCACTTGTCCACCAAAGCAACGCGTTTGTCAACCGATGAATAACGACAGCTTTTTCTACCAATGGCAAGAAAGTTTACGGAATTCCGAGAATCAGGGGCCCGGCCAGCATATTTACAAATCAGACAGACTCGGGAAAAAAAGTAAACATTTTAGCAACTTTTGTTATTCAGCTTCTTTTGGTTGAAAATCGAATTCCTTTGGACGAAAACAAGATAATGATGTCTTTAACGAGGAGAGGTCAAAAGGAAATCTGTGCCAATGACATTCAGCGGTGATTGTCCCCAATGCTCTGATTGGTAGAGACAGCCCTCGGTATTTTTTACCAGCCTTCAGCCTCAGCCCTGTCCTGCTGTATCTTGGAGCTGTGTTCCAGGCCAGTTCTTGGTTTGCTGTTCTCCGCACACACTGGACCCTGCTGTGTCCACGTGTTTTGCCCTTCACTGCTTGTTGCACCCTTTCCTTGTTTTACGTCCTGCCGTAGACACCTGATGTTTGCATCGCTTCGATATAGCTGATTTTGTCGCTTTTATTAAGTCAGTGATGATCACCGTTGATAATTCCAAGTCGCCGTGTTGCCGCTGCTAATCCTGGTGAGCGACTGTTGGATCAGGGGGAAAAACAGGTTATATTCTGTTGGTATCTAAGATTGCAAAAGGCGTTTTTTTGTGTGAAATGGCGTACATATTGCCCACCTGCGCACGCGACTCAGGATAATTACAAAACTGAGATTGAAATCATGGAACGCCATGTTTTCTGGTGATGTTGCGCGTGTCTGTGGGAGAGTGATTTGGATGCACCATCTGCTGTCAGAGTGTCCTTCATCAACAGGGCGTCTTTACAGAGAAAGGTGTCAGGTTTGACAAATATGAAAATGAAAGCCATGTTCTGTCAAGGCGTTACTGATATTGCTTCTGTTGTCGCAAGGCCCGAAGCAGCTATATTGTTATGAGGATCCATACATCATTATTAGTTTCAATGTCATAAGTTTGTGCAGATGTATTTGAGAAATGTCGAGTGGAAAATTAATGAACAATGAAACATGAGAACTAACTTTGACACATCATTTGACAAGGCCCTCGCACGCTATTTTCAGCATTCCTTGATCATTCGTGGAAGTTCGCTCAAAATCGGGAGTTCTCCGGTACTTCGCTGCTTTAAACGCCAGCCAGGGAAGGCTGGTGGTGTGGGTAGGGAGGGAAGAGTAGTAGGATGGGAGAGGGGAACAAGACAGGGGGTGGGGGCGGGGAGAGTGGCAGGGATGGGTGGGAGGTGGGGTTGGCGATGAGGGTAATATGGGGAGCGGGAGGATTATATCGGGAAGAAACGTTTGGAGACGTGAGCGAAGGGGGATGAGTAGAGCAAGGTGAGGGAGAAGGATGTAGGTCAGAGGGGTAGTGGGGAACGTAGGGGAAGGGGGATGAAGGAACGGGGGGGGACGGGGGGGGTAATCCTTTTTTTTTTAATTTTTCGTCCAGTAATGCGCTGTCGAGACTGGGGTAGATAATGAAAGGAATTAGGAAAGGGCCGAATCTTTCAATACGTGGAATCAATGAATGGGCGAAAAAGGTTTTTTGTTTGTTTGTTTTTTCTTTCTAATTCCATGTTCATAGATCGATACTACATCTTCCAAACAACCTGTCCTCCTTCAGATAGGGTGTGCGGAGGATTCTTCCCATGACTATTCTCTGATGAAGACATTCTTTGAAAGTTTTCAATTCAAAGCAAAAACAGCAGCGCGAAGAAGAATAAAAAGAAGATGGAAAGCACCAACGACGATAGCAATAACAACCTTTTGTAATGATAATAGCGACAGTAATAATAGAAATGATCATGGTTATTATAATAGCTGTGATTGCAGAAGCAGCAACGATATCATGATAATACCATTACACGACAGATGATGATGGTGTAAGACACATAGCTGTTATTGCAGAAGCAGCAACGATATCATGATAATATCATTACACGACAGATGATGATGGTGCAAGACACATAGCTGTTATTGCAGAAGCAGCAACAATATCATGATGATATCATTACATGACAGATGATGATGGTGTGAGACACATCACCTTGCTGGAACAGGAACGCCGGCAGAGAGTCACTTTGCCCGGGCTGCCGCCTCCACAGTGTCCTGCAAGGAAAACCCACCTGCTTCCCCCCTCCTGTCCATCTACTCCTCCTCCTTCCCCTTTCATTCTCATCCCCAGCCCACATACGCACTTATCCCCCCTCCCCCCCCCCCTTTCTCATTGCATACACACAACACGTACACACTCTCTGTCTCTCTCTGACTCTCTGCCTTCTGTCTCTGTCTGTCCGTCTGTCTGTCCCTGTCTCTCCCTGTCTGTCTGTCTGTTTCTCTCTCTCTCTCTCTCTCTCTCTCTCTCTCTCTCTCTCTCTCTCTCTCTCTCTCTCTCTCTCTCTCTCTCTCTCTCTCCCTCTGTGTGTGTGTGTGTGTGTGTGTGTGTGTGTGTGTGTGTGTGATGTTTTGAGAACATTTCCTGGGTTGTCCCTGTTAAGGGAGGGGAAAAAAAGAGGAAGATAGAGCAGAAAGTGGCACAACGGTTGACTGGTGTCTGACTCGGTGAAGTGTATGTGTGTGAGTTGTGCACTACCTAAAGTGACGTGAGGTGAGCGGTTAAACAAGAAGTGTCGTGGACTATCGTCCTGAGATGCTGACTGTGAGATGACGGACCTGTCTGGCAAGGTTCAACTCAGGATGAGGGGCGTGGTACTAGTTGATGGAGGCAGGATAGGCTTCAAGTCCTGGCAAACCTGTAGCTGAAAGCCTCAACCCCCCCGCCATCCCGCCCCACCCCCATACACACAAATCCCCAATTCACACCACCCACTCACCCACCCTCCCGTCCCTGCCATCTGACGACACGCATGGGTCATGTTTTCTTTTTGTCACATATTTTGATCAACTTCGAAAAGCTCCCCAAATTCCTAAATCATCAGGACACACGCAGGAAATATGCAGTTTTGTGAACTGAACCAAACCGACAGAACATTGGACTGAAGGAAAGCGGCGGGGGCTGTTATCTGATGCCATGACGGGCTTTTGGACAGATGGCTTCCCAAGTCCTCACCTCTGGGTTTTCTGTTTATTTTTTTTAATTCTTGTTTGTTTTGTTTTTTTTACCGATGTCCACTCACTAGACACAGAACTGAAGCTTTACAAGACCCAAGGCTTGTGTTGTAACCCTGTGGACAGAGAACGAATAGCAGCATGATGAAAAAGATCATGCCTAGAGAACGAATCCTGACAAGATGCTTAACGAATGAGTAGTGTATGCGTTCTAGCCGCCGTGGCAAAATGGTTAGCGTCGCGGACTCCCGGCTGGGAGGTCGTGGGTTGGATTCCCATCAGATCCATGTGGGATTTTTCTGCCCCGACCGGCTCGTACCCAGAGCTGAGTTTGCTACGGCCTCAGTTGGGAAAACCGACACACAGTCGAGTCTTACCCACTGAATGGATGCGTCTCTGAGAGTGTTGCTCAAATTTTCTGACCAATACCACAAGAGTCTGTATCTCTCGTACCTGAATGACGGTGGGATATATTTAGAAAATATGCACCGAGTACAGCCATGTCATGCCGTTTCAGACCGGAATGGAAATCCGTAGCATCATCGTCTTCATCATCTTCATTCTCATCGATCAACATCAAAAGTCTATGCGTAGCTCTGGTCATCAGCACATTGATGTTGGACGTGAATGGGAAAAAGACAGCAAGAAGAGAGCAAGACAAAGTGACAGATGATGTACGTGGTTGCAAAGCAATGTTGTGGATTCACTTCGGAGAACAGTGGGGTGACTGCTGTGCACTTTGACCCTTGTTCTAGCTCTTGTTTTGTATGGTGATCCCACTGTATCAAGCTCGGAGTTCTTTAACGTTCCTATTTCTCGGGAGTAGTGCAGTGTCTGCTTCGGTGGGTTGTCTTATGACGACTTGATATAAACTGCTCCCTGATGACTGCCGGTATCGGAACTACGGCGGGACAAGCTAGGGTTTGTCCGTGGACGTAGGGCGAGGGGTAAATGCCATATAATGGTCCAGACTATGAAAAGAAAAAAAACTTAAATGAAAAAATGCCATTTTTTGCTCTTTACTCTCTGGTCCTACTTGTGGTATTAGGTTCGTGTTGCACCGTTGGACTCATCGTCCAGTGCTTAGTGCCCCTCTGAAGCTGACGGTCCTGTGTTGGAACCGGGCGTGGGGTCGGATTTCTGTTTTACGGCTTGAACACCCTCTGTCCTTTCAGAAGTATCTGATTCAGGTCAGGGCAGGTTTGGTGGCGGAAGGATTCCAAGGCGAGCAATGGACTCCGCCTTCCATGATGCCGTGGCCAGACACGGTGAATCTCTGATAGTTCCCAGCCCCTACAGCCAATGGGATGTTGAACTTTAGCTTTCTTAACCCTGGCTCTTGTCTCCTACTCCATTCTCCTGCCTGATGCATCACATGTGATTTGGTGCATGTTACCGTTCAACCTGTGTGTGGTTTTAATGAGGGTATATTATGAAAATAGCCAATCTTTTTTTCGCCACATTCCCTATCAGTTGCGGCGTTCTCGTTGAATTGGCCTAATGGGGGTAAGGGGAAGCGGGAAAGGCTTTTTTTTTTTAAACTTCCTTTTCCTTCTTCTACCGCGTGGTTCATTTTTATCCGTTTACTCGTTCGTCTGCCTTTGCACGAAACTGTCCAACACTTGGACATGTGCCCATTACTTTAAGAATGTCATCTTTCAGCGTATGACGGTCTTCAGATACCCCCACCACCCATGCACCTACTCCCCCAATCTCGTCTTCCCTCTACTTCCCTCCCGTCTCGTTCGGCCCACCAACCGAAGAAGCCTATAGCCGTCATCATGCCACCGCTGTGTCGGTAACTGGTCTGGCACGACCTGGCCTTTACCATCTGAACAGGGAAAGCTGTCTGTAACTCCCGCTGTTCCGGGCCAGAACTCTGGAGAACGAGACATATATGGAGACCCCACCCGTGACAGACGTCCTTTCGGGAATGGCGGGACAGTGTCCAATCAGCCTCCCAGCCTGCTCCTCCTGTCAGCACGGCATGGGGCACGGGCGGTCCTGGCTCTCCTGTTGTGATCGACCAGTCCCCCACCAGATGGGCTGGGGTGTCTGTCATGGTCTCTGGGTCGTTGCATGCACATGAAACATGGGAAACTTATGAATGAGGAAGGCCGTTTTCCGTGCGTCGTGGAAAGGAATTATAAAGATGAATTATGAGTAAAGTGATTTCGTCCCTCCGGTGGCTAGAATACCACCAAATTGTAGGGTGGCTTGTTTCCGTTATTTTTTCTTATCAAAATATGAACTATGACGTAGTCGGTGTAGAAAAAGAAAGTACGTCACTATGACATTTGGAATGTAACGTGGACTGTTTCTTATACGTTGTGGATCTATCAAATGGGTCGGCTTTCTCACGGCTGAAGAGTGAGGAAGCGGAAAAAGCCCGGCAGATATGGGGGCGGCCAAGAGCGAGGCTTGCCGGGGTGTGTGTCTTTGTGTGTAGGGGGAGGGGAGGGGGGGAGGGAGGAGGAGTGAGAGAGGGAGGGAAAACGAGGAACAGGCGATATATTTCTCATGGCTCAGCCAACAACAGTGGCCATTGAAGGCGGAACTGTCTGATCATCTTCAGTAGCCTACACGTTCCTCTTGATGGCAAACTTCGAAGTTGACGTGGTACGGGATGTACCTGGACGTGACCCTGTGTCCAAGACTGTCCAACAGAGACAATTGGAGGGTGGACCTCACAGAGGCAGTCCGAAGGAGACCTGGATGGACTTACCACCTCTTCGCGGTGGCACGTGACAGCAAGATGTGACTCCAGCTACCCCAACTGTCATGGTTCAAAGCAGTTTCAGTTTCATCAAGGAGGTATCACTGCGTGCTAGTCCATAAACGCAGCACCACATCAGCATTAAGACCACACTGCGCATGATTTAAAGCTGATGGATAAATAAATTAATGACACAGACGAGGGAATGTAAGAACAGATGTCTGACCTGCAAATCAACCCAGCGCGCTGCTCAGACCTTGGGTACCTACCTACCCTCTACTGGCCGTGCCCTTGGTATGTGTGTGGTGAGTGTACAATGCAAAGCAGCTCCTATACAAACAACTCAGCTCACCCCACCCCCAGCCCCAACCTCCGTGCACCCTCGCTTTACTCGCCTACCTCATTTTCTGTCTATCGATCGGATCATCCGACCGAAAAACGACAAACAAATGTTTACCAGAGACATCAGTAATTAACAGAGCGACAGGGAGAGCTCAACCTCATCCGCACCAAAACTGAATGGGTCCGTCCCTGAGTCATGTTCGCTCATTCCCCAATTTTCACCCAAATCGGTGGGTTGTTTTGTTTTGTTTTGTGTGTGTGTGTGTGTGTGTGTGTGTGTGTGTGTGTGTGTGTGTGTGTGTGTGTGTGTGCGCGTGTGAGTGTATGTGCGCGTGTGTGTGTGTGTGTGTGTGTCTGTGTGTGTGATATTTTGCTGACAGACAAACAAGCATAAAGACGCGAACGAAGTTTTAATCTCTTCAACCGAGGTAACTATCTGTCTTTCATTTCACTGTAAAATCGTCCATTCAATTGTCTTGTTTTGTCTGAAAGACCACCTATCGAAGTCAAACAAATAGTCATTAAACATTGGCTTATAAAGAAATTTGAGTCTTCCACCGTTTCCCACGTGCTCATTACTATGTGCGTAGTACACGTGCGGGCGCCCACACGTGCATGTTTTAGCGTCCGCATGAATGTGCCCTGAAATTCTTTTTTAACCAATCGGTTTATAACTACTCGAATAATTTGGGGGGTTTTCTTTCCAGTTAGCACGTTTCCTTTCAGACAGTCTGTCCGGAAATTTGCAGGCAGGGCATAGAAAAACCATACTGAGAAATCTGTGGTTATTTGAACTTGTGAAACGTGAGGTAATTAAAGTTTGTACAATATGTAAGCCACCCCATTATTTTGAAATGATGTCTTTTATTGTTATAGTGTCAAATTTCCATTGAAGAGAATTTCTTTTCTTAGAAAAGAAATGTACTTTTTTCATTTTTTATTATATTATTTTGATGATTTTTTTTTTTGTCTGTGTTAACCAGTTCTTACTGATTTTACCGTTTCTGTTTTCGACCCCTCCCTCCCTCCCTCCCTCTCTCTCTCTCTCTCTCTCTCTCTCTCTCTCTCTCTCTCTCAACTGACGATAAAGAATAAGATCAGTTTAAAATGATCAGTTCATACTCATCCCCTCCCATCCTCCACTCCACGCCCAAACCCCACTTCCACCCTTCCACGTACGCTCCACCCGCCCTTCTCTGTTTTAGCATCTTCCTCACGTCCGGTGAATAAGGGAAATACGGGAAGTAACCTATTTGACTGATAAAGTTGTGGAATTAATTCATTCCCAGCCGAATCCAAAGTGCTTGTCATTTGAGACAGTCCGAGTGAGTGAGTGTGTGTGTGTGTGTGTGTGTGTGTGTGTGTACGTGCGCGCGCGTGCGCAGACGCGTGACTGTGTTTATGTGTGATTAAACACGACCGCACGCGTTCGTGCGAGCCTGACCGGGGTGCACGTTTTGTATGTGCTAGTTTAGATATGTCACTGTTGTATTTCTGAATGGAGCCACTCTGAACTTATTGGCAGCTCGTAAGATTCCATTCCAGGTTCCCCTTCTCACACCAACGCCTCCTTTGCCATACCCCCTCCACCATCTTTCTCCCCGTTTTCCTCGCCTCCCTCCCTCTCCTCGTCCCACTTCTCGTCCCTCCTTTAACTTCCAGCCCGACGTCTGTGCCATCACGCTTTGCTGATGGAGTTACCGTTCTTTGGATAAAATTTGTTTCTCACGTGTTTTTCGCACCCACTCCAAACTTGGCCTGCCTTTTCCAGAGCTCTCGGGGATGGCCGGAACAGATTACACAGTGGGTAACCCGGCGTCAGCGGCCTGCACGCTATGCAGTCCCACCATTTTCCGATATGATCATCACATGCGGGGTTAATCATAACATGTAATATGTGATGCGTTTCATTGTTGTTTATTAAAGTTCCCAAAACGCACAGTACACCAAACCGTGAATGCTTAAATGTCAAGTTCAGCATATTAGAATTGAGTCGAAAAAAGAAATGTTAAGGAACCGACTCAGAATCGAGGCTAATGATATTACGTGCTGAGACTAACCTGCTACAAATAGATAATAGAGACTTCGTTGTAAAACGTCACCATTACACTCTGCAGAGCAGTCGTGGCATTGTGTGCCTGGTAGTTCTTAATCATTGGCTACAGTCACCAAGGAACATAGTGATAAGGCGTGATGGTTTGGGTGTTGAGAACAAAATTCTAGGAATCTCATTGAATGATGCTCCGTTATATATAGGCTATATTGGTACTTTTTCTTAAAGTGTACTGTTTATTTTTAAAGTCAGATATGCTGACAAAACAAGAGAAGAAAGGGAAAAAAGGAAAGGGAGACAAAACCGACATTAATCACCATGTCTTGCTTTCTGTCATCCGACACACACACACACACACACACACACACACACACACACACACATATATATATATATATATATATATATATATATATATATATATATATATATATATATATATATATATACAGAGAGAGAGAGAGAGAGAGAGAGAGAGAGAGAGAGAGAGAGAGATCCAAAACTTTACATCTCGAGCACAAATCTGCCATGTTGTTCTGCAGTATTCTGCTGAAACGCTCATCAAGACCATAAGATAAAAACACTGAGAATAGTGGTCATCAAAGATGGAAGAATTGCTAAGCAGAACACAGCATTCTGTGGCTGGAGATCTCTCTCTCTCCCTCTCTCTCTCTCTCTCTCTCTCTCTCTCTCTCCCCTCCCCCACCCACACCCCCCAGCTGTTGACAGACAGCGAGAGTGACCTGGGCAGGGGAGTTAACTGGGATCAGGAACTCGAACACGCCCACGACCTGCAGGGGGCTGGACAGTGAGCGTCTTGGCCAGGACCCCACTCCACCTAGGTCACCCCGGTCAGGAGGGAAGTTTCTGAATCGGGTCATCACCTCCTGCTCCTCCATTCCCACCATCCCCCTGCACAGCCTTGCTTCATCCTTGCCGATCTCCCTCTGTCCGAGTGTGTTCGAAAACGCAACCTTTTCAATGGGTCTTACATGGAATGCATGTCGAACAGCACGAGTCTGAGCTCGTCTACAATCGCCAACAGAACGAATGTTCAGGGGTCAGGCACCACCACCCCGCCCCACCCTCTTCCACCACCACCACCCCCCCTCTTCCTCCAACAATCCCTGCCCGCGTATGCATAAGTGTCTTGGAGTGTGTTGCTCATAAAGGTCAGTGTGTGCCCTGCATTGCATAGAGCATTGGAGGAAAGATTTCCTTTCGTACCGGATACCTGTTTCGAACAAATTTTTCTTTCCGTCAAATATCAAGGAGAGTCTCGTCACAGAAAAAAAAAGAAGAGAACGAGCTGAGATAAATGCTAGTAGATCTCGGTCATACGCTCTTGTACCGGAGTGAGTACCTAACGAAATCTCTTCGTACAGCCAGGTGATTTCGATGAAGCAGATATGTTGTACTGGGAAAAAAAAAACAAAAAACAACGTATTCGCGGTTTTTGACGGTGAAAATTGGCTTCGTTTGAGATGCGTCATCACGCGTTTGGACATTTAACCTTGCAACTTTGGCCCCGTGTTTTTCAGCTATCAGCGTTTGGGGAAATCTCCGCTCCATCCCCCCCCCCCCCCCCCCCCCCCCCCCCCCCCACCCCCTGACCCTCCTATACCGCTTCCCTCAGTACAGCGCGGACACGGCATCCAGTAAAATGTATCAAGTTCTGCCTCCAGTCCTCTGTGACCACAGTATAGCTTGTACTGCTTCAGAAAATACTGTCGTAGTAGATTATCATGAAGAACAACAATACACATCTATCATAAACCTGGTGAAGAAAAGTTTTGCACGATGTTGAGGAATATAGACTGGGGAGGATTTTTCTGGTTAAAAGGAAGGGAACGGCTGATGAAGCTCTTTTCTCAAACTGTAGTGACCATTGCCTAGCAACACATGCCAGGCAAACTTGAGACGATTCGTCCTAAGGGTGTATCATGAATGACCAGATGACATTCGGCTTTGGATAGAAAACACGCCAGTATCTCCGTAGAGTGGCCAAGCACACCAGTGATCCTGACGACTGTGAGAGGTTTGGTCACGCTACCTGACGTCAAAACAAACAGAAAGGAAACTAGAGTATTGGGACAACTTGAACAGAAAAGCTTGAGACAAATTCAAATTTAGTCAGAAAACTGGCTAGAAACTGGTTAAATAATTTTTCATGAAAAAAAGGAGACGTCAAGCTGAAGAAATCCTCGCCTTAGAATTCTTATGGCATCCTATGTTATTAAAGAAAGATAACACATATTTTGTTAAGCAATCTACACTAGACAGAAGCAAGAATGAGCTGTCTGGTGTAATATTTGCAGATCATCAACTTGCCAAAATCTCTCTCACACAAATCGAACTTGATAATCTTTCAAAGAATCTTGACAAACCAAATGAATCAGGTGCAGACCTTAACTATAATAGCTTGATTGCTTCATCACATGTTATATTACATCCACTTACAACACTATTTGATGAATCCCTGCATTTAAGTACATTTTCATCAATGTGGAAATTGACTCATGTCACTCCTACACACAAGAAGGAACCAAAAGATATTTGTTGCAACCATCGGCCTCTCTCACCACTGCAGGGAAAATATTTGAAAGATGTGTTCATAAACATGTTCATAATTTTCTGACATCTCACGATATCCTTACTTCTCTGAAATCTAGAGATATACTGTACTCCAGCTAGTCAACATACACGGACATCAGGGTTTAATGATCCAGAACAACATGCGGTGGGACAACCAGATCACAGGCCTAGCTATCAAACTAACCATTCTGATTGTCTTCCAAGGGTCTTTCAATTGTACGCTGAGTAGAAGGGCAGTAGAAATCACGTACAAGTCCTTAAGTCTGCCTCATTTTAATTATGGTGATACAATATGAAATAAACTGTATAGAGACACAGGCAGACATTGTTGAACAGCCTCGTTGCGGGGCAGTCAGAACTATAATAGAGGGAATCAAAGGGACGAGCCATAACCAGGTGTACAGGGACAGTGGTTTAATGTCCATTGGCAGAAAGACGGAGAAAGCATGACTCAGCTCACGTTTACAAGATGGCAATCACTCGTGTCATCATTATTTACACCATCTTGTTCCAGCCCTAATATCTTCAAGAAATCCATATTCCAGACTTTGGCCTTAGGACAGACCTTATAAAAAGACTGACTCAACCCTAGCACCTCGGGACTGTGGAACAGTCTCCATAAAAACAAAGTTTAGTGACTCGTTCAGAGCATTCAAATGCTTATTTCAACACAAGATACAGGTTGTACCCATATACGGCTATTCTAATGACAGGAGTGATCAGGTTGACCATTGCAGACCACGCCTCGCAATGAACTTCTCAATCAAGATCTGTACAACCGCCATCTTACATTCAATTGAGTCTGAGCTGAGCACTACTCACGGAAAGGCCCAAACTACGTCACCATTAACCACAATGCCCTTTCTTCTTACGACCTTCTCTCACAAACGGACTCTTCTTTGGGGAAATCAAACCCTGACAGGAAATTAAAATGAATTATACTCAAAATATTGCACAGTTTTGTTAAACGATCCAAACGGTTTTTTTTTTTTAGTCCGGCAGCTATGCACTGTCATTTTTTTTAATGTTAATTCATGAATTGGTGTTAATTAATTTCTATTGACTACTCCAGTGACCACTCGTAATGGTACAAAAAATGAAAAGGCACTAAATATACGAAACAGAAAAACTTATCAAGCTTTTATTATAATCTCTCTCTCTCTCTTCTCTCTCTCTCTCTCTCTCTCTCTCTCTCTCTTCTCTCTCTCTCTCTCTCTTACAGTTTCCAGTATTGTCTATTTTTCTTCGTCGATGCTATATTCATCATCATATTTCTGTTCATTTGTTTCTTTATCTCCTTCCTGTTTGCTTTCCAATGTGTCATGTCTTGCTTTCCAATGTGTCATGTCTTGCTTTCCAATGTGTCATGTCTTGCGTTCTGTCATCCGACATTAATCACCATGTCTTGCTTTCTGTCATCCGACATTAATCACCTGTTATTACCCGAGCAATTATAAGTCTTATGTAAGGATTGGGTGATAACACCTTAAGGTTGTTCCTTTTTGTACTCCCAGTTCTTATAGAACAGGGAGTACTTTACACTGGGAACGACGAAATGCTGTCTGTGTGTCTGTCCGTGGTCAAAATCTGTTCCACGCGCTCCAGGCTTCTTGGTCGATCTTTCTGAATATGTGTATGTTCATTATGGGTCACGGATGATGCCCGATGTTTTATTTTACCAGCATAGCTCTTACTAACGGCTATAACGGCCCAAAACGGTTTTCTGTCTTTATGGAATATCTCAGAAAGTGTTTGGCCGATTTATAAGTGGTTTGGATGATCTTGTGACAAATCGGAGCCTCGTTCCATATGTAAGCGATGTAATGTTGAAAATCGATTAAATTAAACAACTAATAAAAACCGTTATTTTGCTGTTATTTTTATATATTGGTGGATTTTAATTAAATTTGGTATATAGAAAGGTTATCACACACAAATGGTACTTCCATATAGTGTTCAAAATTTGACTGTTGAAAACCATTATTCTTGACATATTGTCCGATCTGGATGAAATTTGGTAGATACATAGGCTTTAGCCCAGTGAGGACTAAAATACCAGTTTCAAAAGTGTACCTCGGTTAAATAACCGTTAAAACCGTTCTTTTGCCGTTATTTCTTATACATTGGTGGGTTTTTAATAAAATTTGGTATATAGAAAGGTTATCACACTCAATCTATGAATGTACTGTATTTGACGAAATTAAAAATTGCTTTAGATCTAATAACTGACTGGTAGATCATGGGTATTTTCATAGTAAACATGCTCTTGACATATACACGCATATTCAAGATAAACTGGGAGTACGTTATGCTTTTCATCTTGTTTTGTTGCCAAGTTGTCTCATTCTCCAATAACGTTATATTGAAGTCAATCACGGGCGTGCAGGCACTCGGGCAGGCAGGCACGTACGCTCTCTCTGTCTGTCTGTCTGTCTGTCTGTCTGTCTGTCTGTCTGTCTCTCTCTCTCTCTCTCTCTCTCTCTCTCTCTCTCTCTCTCTCTCTCTCTCTCTCTCTCTTCTTTGCTCTCTCACACACCGACACACACACACTTACACACACACACACACACACACACACACACACACACACACACACACCCACACACACACCACACACACACACACACACACACCAACACACACCCACACACACACACACACCACCACACACACACACCACACACACACCTCACACACACACACACCACACACACACACACACACAACACACACACCCACACACACTCAACACACACACACACACACACACACACCACACACACACACACACACACACACACACACACACACACACACACCACAACCACAACACACACACACACACACACACACCACACACACACCCACACAACACACACACCACACACACAACCACACCAACACCACACACACCACCACACACACACAACACACACACCACACACACACACACACACACCACACACACACACACCACACACACACACCACAACCACACAACACAACACACACACACACACCACAACACACACACACACCACACACACACACACACACCACACACACAACACACACACACACACACACACAACACACACACCACACACACACACCACACACACACACACACACAAAACAACACAACACACACACAACACACACACACACACACCACCCCACACCAACACACACACACACACATCACCACACACACACACACACACACACACACACACACACACACTCACACACACACACACACACACACACACACACACACAACACACACACCTACACCCACACCACCACACATCACACACACCTCACACACACACACACACACACACACCACACCCACACCACACCACACACACCAACACACACACACACACACTACATCCATAACACAACACACACACAAAATATCACTACTCACACATGTCCTGCAGACCTTATCCCCACCCTATCCTCCTTCCCCTTCCAAGACGATTATGGGAGAGTGACGCTCGTTCTACTTTCAAAATAGATGCCGCAATATCCGATAAATACAAATTGGCAAGCGTACATTAAGTTTCAAAGAAAAAGTCAACGGTTATATGCACCGCATGAGGACACTTCTCTTCACAGCTAGCTGATCGCCATTCAATAATGTAGTTGATGTTAAGAGTTACCGCCCTTACAATGGGCGACGGGCCATCCGGGAGTGGGGTGGTTTCATTATTCAGTAGGCTGAAATGAAAGGTAATTGCCGAGCATGGCACTTTGGGTGCAGGACAAAGACAGATTCGTTACCTGAAAATGGAATTTGCCTGTGCCGGTTTGGTGCTGCACCGATTAACATTAAAAAGAGAGAGGGGAAAAAAAGGATGGGGGGATCGGAGTAGAGGAGAGCACAGAGTGAACATTGGTGGAAGAGATGGATTTGGACTGCAACAAATCACCTCGGGACACTGTCGATGGTTTAGAACACACAAATCACCTCGGGACACTGTCGATGGTTTAGAACACACAAATCACCTCGGGACACTGTCGATGGTTTAGAACACACAAATCACCTCGGGACACTGTCGATGGTTTAGAACACAATCACCTCGGGACACTGTCGATGGTTTAGAACACACAAATCACCTCGGGACACTGTCGATGGTTTAGAACACACAAATCACCTCGGGACACTGTCGATGGTTTAGAACACACAAATCACCTCGGGACACTGTCGATGGTTTAGAACACACAAATCACCTCGGGACACTGTCGATGGTTTAGAACACAAGTAGATTGCCAGGCGCTGTGCACACGCTCTGGTGTTTGTGGAAAGGACTGCATTCACTGAGGACACGGTCTGAAAGGAGACAGATTGGCAGAACTGCGAACATCAGTCAGTTTCAGAGGAAGAAAACCAAAAGATGCATTTCATTGTACCAGTACTGCATATGTCATTTGGGAATGTCGTTTCCTTGGATGGCAGTTTTGTTTGCGTGCACCAGACACCCAAATATGTACAGCCCCTCAGATATCACGTGCCGGGTGCCATCTCAACAAGAGGAGCCCACATCCAACTGTGTATTGACGGATAAACTTTGAGAACTGTATTTGGACGTTTTCCAGGGTTCACTTCTGGCACCTGCATACAAACGCTTGGGCGCGCGCACGCACGCGCACGCAGCACGCACCACCCACCCACCCACCCACCCACCCACACACACACACACACACACACACACACACACACACACACACACACACACACACACACATTACTTTATTTCAGTGCCATATAGTTTGGCTGTCAGTGTGTTCATCTCAAAGTGGTAGTCTGTCGTGGACACTGTAGTCCCAATACCTATCAGATGTCAGTGTGTCCCTCGCGCAGTAGTATGTAGGGGACATTAAAGTCCCCGTATTTAGTCTGTATCCCAAGTTACGTGACTGGTGGAGGACATTACAGTCACTGGATTCATTCCGTATCATTAGTTTCATAGTTTACAGACAACAATAGAATAACGGTATCTATGGCGGTTTGTAGGGACCATTAAGGTGACGGTATTTATTCCATGTCCCTAGTTAAGTGGTTTGGAGAGGACATCAACGTCTCCGCATGTGCTACCACCTTTGTCAGTGTATCCCTACTTAAGCGGTATGTTGAGGAGATCAGTCTCCTTATCTATTAACTGTCCGTGTGTCCTTAGTTTAGTGGTATGTTCGGGTTATTAGTCTCTTAATCCGTTAACTGTCAGTGTATCCCTAGTTTAGTGGTATTTTGAGGACATCAGTCTCCTTATCAATGAGATATCAGTGTGTCTTTAATTAAGTGGTATGTTGGGGACATCAGTCTCCTTATCAATGAGATATCAGTGTGTCCTTAATTAAGTGGTATGTTGGGGACATCAGTCTTCTTATCAATGAGCTGTCAGTGTGTCCTTAATTAAGTGGTATGTTGGGGACATCAGTCTTCTTATCAATGAGCTGTCAGTGTGTCCTTAATTAAGTGGTATGTTGGGACATCAGTCTCTTTATCAGTGAGCTGTCAGTGTGTCCCTGAGGCCGCAGTGTGTGGGGATATTAAAGTTCCTGAGCTGTCAGTGTGTGTCTGGTTTAGTTGTCGGGAGGGGGGGGGGGGGGCGTTTCATTTCCTGCATCAGTTAACTGTCAGCCAGGATATCCACAGTGCAGTGGCCAGGTTGGGTTAGGGAGGGGGGGGGGGGGGAGGAAGAGCATTAATGTCCCCCCACTACAGTGCTGTTGGTGTATCCCTTGTGTAATGAATGTCCCCCCACTACAGTGCTGTTGGTGTATCCCTTGTGTAATGAATGTCCCCCCACTACAGTGCTGTTGGTGTATCCCTTGTGTAATGATCTTGATATTACTGTGCCAACATTTAGTAGCCGTCAGTGTGTCTGTCCCTAGGTCTAGGGTAAGAGGGAGGGAGAGGGGGGGCAGTACAATCCTCGTAGTCATTAACTGTCATGTGTGTTTCTCTCGTTGGCTGGTCCGAGGGATACATTGCGGTCTCCGTGTTGCAAACTGTCACCGTGCCCTCGGTCAGCGACCTGCAAGGGACACGTGGTCCACCTACCTCAACGCCCGCGGAATGTGGTGCCCCTCGGTCAGCGACCTGCAAGGGACACGTGGTCCACCTACCTCAACGCCCGCGGGAATGTGGTGCCCCTCGGTCAGCGACCTGCAAGGGACACGTGGTCCACCTACCTCAACGCCCGCGGGAATGTGGTGCCCCTCGGTCAGCGACCTGCAAGGGACACGTGGTCCACCTACCTCAACGCCCGCCGGAATGTGGTGCTCCTCGGTCAGCGACCTGCAAGGGACACGTGGTCCACCTACCTCAACGCCCGCGGGAATGTGGTCTGTCACCTTTGGTCGGCAAGCTGGAACTGACATTGATCGGAAAGATGTTAAAGTGTATGTCAGGTACTGCATGACTTGTTAATCAAACGCGCAGTATTGCTACGGCGTTGCTCTCGAGAAAAGCTCGTAGCAGTCGCTCTGGATGAGGTTGCGTTTGTGTGTATACATGCAAGCGGGTAGGAAGGGAGGAGA
>CM031601.1:39218813-39233813 GCA_018398815.1 Conus ventricosus
ATACGGGTGGCGGGTGGAGGGAGCAGGATACGGTGGCGGGGTGGAGGGAGCAGGATAAGGGTGGAGGGAGCAGGATAACGGTGGAGGGAGCAGGATACGGGTGGCGGGGTGGGGGAGCAGGATGCGGGTGGCGGGTGGAGGGAGCAGGATACGGGGGGCGCGGTGGAGGAGCAGGATACGGGTGGCGGGGTGGAGGGAGCAGGATAAGGGTGGAGGGAGCAGGATAAGGGTGGAGGGAGCAGGATACGGGTGGCGGGGTGGTAGGAGCAGGATACGGGGGCGGGGTGGAGGAAGCAGGATAGGGGGGGAGGGGTGGTGGGAGCAGGATACGGGGGCGGGGTGGTGGGAGAAGGATACGGGGAGCGGGGGGGAGGGAGCAGGATACGGTGACGGGGTGGTGGGAGCAGGATACGGGTGGAGGGAGCAGGATACGGGTGGCGGGGTGGTGGGAGCAGGATTCGGGGTCGGGGTGGAGGAGCAGGATACGGGGGGCGGGTGGAGGGAGCGGGATACGGGGGGCGGGGTGGAGGGAGCGGGATACGGGTGGCGGGTGGTGGGAGCAGGATACGGGGGGCGGGGTGGAGGGAGCAGGATACGGGGGCGGGGTGGAGGGAGCGGGATACGGGTGGCGGGGTGGTGAGAGCAGGATACGGGTGGAGGGAGCAGGATACGGGTGGCGGGGTGGTGGGAGCAGGATACGGGTGGCGGGGTGGAGGGAGCAGGATACGGGGGCGGGGTGGTGGGAGCAGGATACAGGTGGCGGGGTGGAGGGAGCAGGATACGGGTGGCGGTGTGGTGGGAGCAGGGTACGGGGGGGGTGGAGGGAGCAGGATACGGGGGGCGGGGGTGGTGGGAGCGGGATACGGGGGGCGGGTGGAGGGAGCAGGATACGGGGGGCGGGGTGGAGGGAGCGGGATACGGGGGCGGGGTGGAGGGAGCGGGATACGGGTGGCGGGGTGGTGTGAGCGGGATACGGGGGGCGGGGTGGAGGGAGCGGGATACGGGTGGCGGGGTGGTGGGAGCAACTTACGGGGGGCGGGTGGTGGGAACAGGATACGGGGGGCGGGGTGGAGGGGGCAGGATACGGGGGCGGGGTGGAGGGAGCAGGATAAAGGGTGGCGGGGGGGTGGGAGCAGGATACGGGGCTCGGGGTGGAGGGAGCAGGATACGGGGGGCGGGGTGGAGGGAGCAGGATACGGGGGGGCGGGGTGAGGGAGCAGGATACGGGGGCGGGGTGGTGGGAGCAGGATACGGGGGGGGGTGGGAGGAAGAAGGATACGGGGGGCGGGTGGAGGAGCAGGATACGGGGGGCGCGGTGGAGGGAGCAGGATACGGGTGGCGGGGTGGGGGGAGCAGGATAAGGGTGGAGGGAGCAGGATAAGGGTGGAGGAGCAGGATACGGGTGGCGGGGTGGTGGGAGCAGGATACGGGGGGCAGGTTGGAGGGAGCAGGATACGGGGGGCGGGGTGGAGGGAGCGGGATACGGGTGGGGGGGGGTGGTGGGAGCAGGATACGGGGGGCGGGGTGGGGGGGCGGGTGGAGGGAGCGGGATACGGGGGGCAGGGTGGAGGGAGCGGATACGGGTGGCGGGGTGGTGGGAGCAGGATACGGGGGGCGGGGGGGGATGGGGGAGGGAGCAGGATACGGGGGGCGGGGTGGTGTGGGAGCAGGATACGGGGGGCGGGGTGGGGAGAAGGATACGGGGGGGGCGGGGTGGAGGGAGCGGATACGGGTGGCGGGGTGGTGGGAGCAGGATACGGGTGGTAGGGAGCAGGATACGGGTGGCGGGGTGGTGGGAGGGGCTACGGATACGGGGGGTGGGGTGGAGGGAGCAGGATACGGGGGGCGGGTGGAGGAGCGGGATACGGGGGGCGGGGGTGGAGGGAGCGGGATAACGGGTGGCGGGGTGGTGGGAGCAGGATACGGGGGCGGGGTGGTGGGAGCGGATACGGGGGGCGGGGTGGAGGGAGCGGGATATGGGTGGCGGGGTGGAGGGAGCAGGATACGGGTGGAGGGAGCAGGATACGGGTGGCGGGGAGGTGGGAGCAGGATACGGGTGGCGGGGTGGAGGGAGCAGGATACGGGGGGCGGGGTGGAGGGAGCAGGATACGGGTGGCGGGGTGGAGGGAGCAGGATACGGGTGGCGGGGTGGTGGGAGCAGGATCGGGGGCGGGGTGGAGGGAGCGGGATACGGGTGGCGGGGGGTGGTGGGAGCAGGATACGGGGGCGGGTGGTGGGAGCAGGATACGGGGGGCGGGGTGGTGGGAGCAGGATACGGGGGCCGGGGAGAGGGGTGAGGATACGGGGGGCGGGGTGGTGGGAGCAGGATACGGGGGCGGGGTGGAGGGAGCAGGATACGGGTGGAGGGAGCAGGATACGGGGCGGGGTGGAGGGAACAGGATACGGGGGGCAGGGTGGAGGAGCAGGATACGGGGGGCGGGGTGGTGGGAGCAGGATACCGGGGGCGGGGTGGAGGCAGCAGGATACGGGGGCGGGGTGGAGGGAGCAGGATACGGGGGGCGGGGGTGGAGGGAGCAGGATACGGGGGGCGGGTGAGGGAGCAGGATACTGGGGGCGGGGTGGTGGGAGCAGGATACGGGGGGGCGGGGGTGGTGGGAGCAGGATACGGGGGGGGGGGGAGGGAGCAGGATACGGGTGGCGGGGTGGTGGGAGCAGGATACGGGTGGCGGGAGAGGCGGGGTGAAGGGAGCATGATACGGGTGGCGGGGATGTGGTGGTGGAGGGAGCAGGATACGGGTGGCGGGAGAGGCGGGGTGGAGGGAGCAGGATACGGGTGGCGGGAGAGGCGGTGAGGAGCAGGATACGGGTGGCGGTGAGAGGGCGAGGTGGTGGGAGCAGGATACGGGTGGCGGTAGAGGGCGGGGTGAGGGAGCAGGATACGGGTGGCGGGGTGAAGGGAGCGAGGGGCAGGATAGGGGGGGCGGGAGAGTCGGGGGTGGAGGGAGCAGGATACGGGTGGCGGGGTGGTGGGAGCAGGATACGGGGTGGCGGGGTGGAGGGAGCAGGATACGGGGGGCGGGTGGTGGGAGCAGGATAAGGGTGGAGGGAGCAGGATAAGGGTGGAGGAGCAGGATACGGGTGGCGGGTGGTGGGAGCAGGATACGGGGGGCAGGTGGAGGGAGCAGGATACGGGGGGCGGGTGGGGGAGGGAGCGGGATCGGGTGGGGGGGTGGTGGGACAGGATACGGGGGGCGGGGTGGAGGTGGGCGGGGTGGAGGGAGCGGGATACGGGGGGCAGGGTGGAGGGAGCGGGATACGGTGGGCGGGGTGGTGGGAGCAGGATACGGGGGGCGGGGTGGAGGGAGCAGGATACGGGGGGCGGTGGTGGGAGCAGGATACGGGCGGGGTGGTGGGAGAAGGATACGGGGGGCGGGGGTGGAGGGAGCGGGGGGTACGGGTGGGCGGGGTGGTGGGAGCAGGATACGGGTGGAGGGAGCAGGATACGGGTGGCGGGGGGGTGGGTGGGGAGCAGGATACGGGGGGCGGGGTGGAGGGAGCAGGATACGGGGGGCGGGTGGAGGGGAGGGAGCAGGATACGGGGGGCGGGGTGGAGGGAGCGGGATACGGGGGGCGGGGTGGAGGGAGCGGGATACGGGTGGCGGGTGGTGGGAGCAGGATACGGGGGCGGGGTGGTGGGAGCGGGATACGGGGGCGGGGTGGAGGGAGCGGATATGGGTGGCGGGGGTGGGGGAGCAGGATACGGGTGGAGGGAGCAGGATACGGGTGGCGGGGTGGGGGTGGGAGCAGGATAGGGTGGCGGGGTGGAGGGAGCAGGATACGGGGGCGGGTGGAGGAGCAGGATACGGGGGGCGGGGTGGAGGGAGCAGGATACGGGTGGCGGGGTGTGGGAGCAGGATCCGGGGGGCGGGAGGTGGAGGGAGCGGATACGGGTGGCGGGGTGGTGGGAGCAGGATACGGGGGGCGGGGGTGGTGGGAGCAGGATACGGGTGGGCGGGGTGGTGGGAGCAGGATACGGGGGCGGGTGGTGGAGGGAGCAGGATACGGGGGGGGGGTGGTGGGAGCAGGATACGGGGGGCGGGGTGGAGGGAGCAGGATACGGGTGGAGGAGCAGGATACGGGGGGGCGGGGTGGAGGGAACAGGATACGGGGGGCAGGGTGGAGGGAGCAGGATACGGGGGGGGGCGGGGGGTGGGGGAGCAGGATACCGGGGCGGGGTGGAGGGAGCAGGATACGGGGGTGGGGTGGGGGTGGAGGGAGCAGGATACGGGGGGCGGGGGTGGAGGGAGCAGGATACGGGGGCGGGTGGAGGGAGCAGGATAAGTGGGGGCGGGGGGTGGGAGGTGGCAGGATACGGGGGGCGGGGTGGTGGGAGCAGGATACGGGGGGGGGTGGGGTGGAGGGAGCAGGATACGGGTGGCGGGGTGGTGGGAGCAGGATACGGGTGGCGGGAGAGGCGGGGTGAAGGGAGCAGTACGGGTGGCGGTGAGAGGGTGTGGAGGGAGCAGGATACGGGTGGCGGGGAGAGGCGGGGTGGAGGGAGCAGGATACGGGGGGCGGGAGAGCGGGGTAGGGAGCGGATGGGTGGCGGAGAGGCGGCGGTGGTGGGAGCAGGATACGGGTTGGGCGGTAGAGGCGGGGGTGGAGGGAGCAGGATACGGGTGGCGGGGTGAAGGGAGCGAGGGAGCAGGATAGGGTGGCGGGGGAGAGGTCGGGGTGGAGGGAGAGGATACGGGTGGCGGGGGGTGGTGGAGCAGGATACGGTGGCGGGGTGGAGGGAGCAGGATACGGGGGGCGGGTGGTGGGAGCAGGATACGGGTGGCGGGGGGGAGGGAGCAGGATACGGGTGGCGGGTGGGTGGTGGGGCAGCGGAACGGGGGGGGGGGGGAAGGGAGAGCAGGATACGGGGCGGCGGGCGGGTGGGAGCGGATACGGGGGCGGGGTGGAGGGAGCGGGATACGGGGGGCGGGGTGGAGGGAGCGGGATACGGGGGGTGGGTGGAGGGGGCGGGATACGGGTGGCAGGGTGGAGGAGCGGATACGGGTGGCAGGGTGTGGGGGTGAGCGGGGATACGGGGGGCAGGTGGAGGGAGCAGGATACGGGGGGCGGGGGTGGGAGCAGGATACGGGGGCGGGGTGGATGGAGCAGGATACGGGGGCGGGGGAGGGAGCAGGATAAAGGGTGGCGGGTGGTGGGAGCAGGATACGGGGGGCGGGGTGGTGGGAGCAGGATACGGGGGGGGGGGTGGTGGGAGCAGGATACGGGGGCGGGTGGAGGGAGCAGGATACGGGGGGCGGGGTGGAGGAGCAGGATACGGGTGGCGGGGTGGTGGAGCAGGATAGGGGGGCGGGGGGGAGGGAGCAGGATACGGGTGGAGGGAGCAGATAGGGGGTGGGTGGAGGGAGCAGGATACGGGGGGGGCGGGGTGGAGGAGCAGGATACGGGGGGCGGGGTGGTGGGAGCAGGATACGGGGGGGGGCGGTGGGGAGGGAGCAGGATACGGGGGGCGGGGGGGGGGTGGTGGGAGCGGGATACGGGGGGCAAGGGTGGAGGGAGCAGGATACGGGTGGGTGGGGTGGAGGGAGCAGGATACGGGGGGCGGGGTGGGGGGGGTGGAGGGAGAGGATACGGGGGCGGGGTGGAGGGAGCAGGATACGGGTGGCGGGGGGTGGGGGAGCAGGACACAGGGGCGGGTGGAGGGAGCAGGATACGGGGGGCGGGGGGCGGTGGGAGCGGATACGGGGGGCGGGGTGGAGGGATCGGGATAGCGGGGGCGGGGTGGATGGAGGGGGGATACGGTAGGGTGGGGTGGAGGGAGCGGATACGGGTGGCAGGGTGTGGGAGCGGGATACGGGAGCAGGGGGAGGGAGCGGGATACGGGTGGCGGGGGTGGTGGGAGCAGGATACGGGGGGCGGGGTGGATGGGAGCAGGATACGGGGGGGGGGTGGTGGGGAGCAGGATACGGGGGGGCGGGGTGGAGGGACAGGATCGGGGGGCGGGTGGGAGGGAGCAGGATACGGGTGGCGGGGGTGGTGGAGCAGGATACGGGGGGCGGGAGGAGGAGCAGGATACGGGTGGAGGGGAGAGGATACGGGGGGAGGGGTAGGAGGGAGCAGGATACGGGGGGCGGGATGGGGGGAGCAGATCGGGGGGCGGGTGGTGGGAGCAGGATACGGGGGGCGGGGTGGAGGAGCAGGATACGGGGGGTGGGGGTGGAGGGAGCAGGATACGGGGGCGGGGTGAGGGAGCAGGATATGGGGGGCGGGTGGAGGGAGCATGGATACGGGGGCGGGTGGTGGGAGCAGGAAAACGGGGGGCAGGGGTGTGGAGGGAGCAGGAACGGGCGGGGTGAGGGACAGGATTCGGTGCGGGGTGGGAGCAGAGAACGGGGGGGGGAGAGATGGGGTGAAGGGAGCGAGGGAGCAGGATGCTGTTGCGGGAGAGGCGGGGGAAGGGAGCAGATACGGTGGCGGGAGAGTGGTGTGGAGGAGCAGGATACGGTGGCGGAGAGGCGGGGGGAAGCAGGATACGAGGATGCGGAGAGGCGGGGTGAAGGAGCACGGATACGGTGGCGGGAAAAGCAGTGGAGGAGCAGAACGGGCGGATAGAGCGGTGAGGGACGCCAGAACGGGTGCGGATGAAGGAGCAGGGAGCTGGATAGGGTGGCGGGAGAGTCGGGTGGGGGAGCCAGGATACGGGTGGCGTAGAGGCGAGGTGTGTGGGAGCAGGTACGGTGGCGTAGAGTCGGGGTGGAGGAGCAGATACGGGTGGCGGTAGAGGGGGTGTGAGAAGCAGGATAAGGGTGCGGGTGAAAGGGAGCGAGGGGCAGGATAGGGGTCGGGGAGCGGGGTGGGGGAGCAGGAACGGGGGGCGGTAGAGCAATGATGGGATGCAGGATACGGTTGGCGTTAGAGGCGGGTGGAGGAACAGGATACGATTGGCGGCTGTGTGGGCAGGATACGGGTGGCGAGAGGTCCGGGTAGAGGGACGATACGGAGGCGGTTGAGGGAACCAGGTACGGGTGGCGGGAGAGCGGGCCCAAGGGAGCGAGGGAGCAGGATACTGGTGGTGGGAGGCGTGGTGGAGGAGCAGGATACGGGTGGCGCAGAGCGGGGTGGAGGAGAGGATAGGGTGGCGGGAGAGGCGGGGTGGAGGGACAGATACGGTGGCGGCAGAGCGGGGAGGGAAGTACGGGTGCGGGGAGGCGGTGAAAGGAGCGGATGGTGGGGGAGAGGCGGGGTGGGGAGCAGTATAGGGTGGCGGGGTGAAGGGAGCGAGGAGCAGGATACGGTGGCGGGAGAGCGGGGTGAGGGGAGCGAGGGGCAGGATGGGTGCGGGAGAGGCGGGTGAAGGAGCGGGGAGCAGGATACGGGGGCGGAGAGGCGGGGTGGAGGGAGCAGGATAGGTGGCGGGAGCGGGATGAGGTGAGCGAGGAGCAGGATACGGTGCGGGAGAGCGGGGTGAAGGGCGTGGAGAGGACCAGTGGCGGACAGAAGACGCAGGAGTTAGCGTGGCATCAAGACGAAAAGGAACACATTTTGCTCATTGTTGAATTCAAAACGATGTAATGAAATGCTAGCGTGTATTTGTAGTTATTTTGCAATGAACGCGCGCGCGCGCGCACGCACACAACACCACACTACACAAACACACACACACACACAACCACACACCACCCACACCCACACCACACACAACAAGACCACACACACACCGCAACACACACTGACAGAGAGACAGACAGTGTCAACATTCTCTCTCTCTCTCTCTCTCTCTCTCTCTCTCTCTCACTCTCTCTCTCTCTCTCTCTTTCTCTCTCTCGTTCGCCCGTGCGCACGTGCCTGCTTAGTGTGAGAATGTCAGGAAGAAAGAAATTGTTTTTAAATGGTCAGTCACTTTCTGAGATGGCTTACTCGCAGGCGACATCGTAAACAGCCGTTTCAAATGCATCAGATCAATTTGCGCGCTTTCATTTCCAAATGGAAAGGACACCCCCACTCTCACCCGCCCACCTCTCTCTCTCTCTCTCTCTCTCTCTCTCTCTCTCTCTCTCTCTCTCTCTCTCTCTCTCTCTCTCTCTCTCTCTCTCTCCTCTGTGTGTGTGTGTGTGTGTGTGTGTGTGTGTGTGTGTGTGTGTGTATGTGTGTGCGTATGTACTCAGCGCACCTGCTTCTAAGCTAATTGCGCGTATGTGTGAACGCACGAGCACGCACAGTGGGCTGAGAGTTCCAAGTGTTGGCAACATCGACAACAATGGTGACCAGCTGTCTGAGAGACCAGGCAGTTTGTGAAGGCCAGGACTTGTCTCACAACACCGTCAGCTTTCTAACCTTGCTGAGGTCCCGACCCCCGTCCAGTTCCGTTGTGGAGATGCTGCTTGTCAGACTGCAGATTTTTGTCGCTCTGTCTTCTGCAGCCCAATTCCTGCGATGGAACCTAACGACCCTGCTTCTGTCTCTGACGAACGTACCAGCAGTAAAAAGTGTGGAAAAACCTGATTCATTTTCTCCTTGTTTTTTTGTGTGTTATTGTTGTTTTTGTTGTTGTTTGTTTGTTTGCTTGTTTTGCTTTGTTTTGTTTTTTATACTGACTATTTGGTGTTCTGTTCATGACTCAAAGTGCAAGGTGCCAGTGGCGAGTATTTGAGCACACTGGGCTTTGGTGTGGCTGTGTTGAACCACACAGTACAGAATGTTCTGTTTTCATTGTGTCTTTGATGTGGCTGTGTTGAACCTGACAGTACAGAATGTTCTGTTTTCATTGTCTTTCCTGTGGCTGTGTTGAACCTGACAGTACAGAATGTTCTGTTTTCATTGTGTCTTTGGTGTGGCTGTGTTGAACCTGACAGTACAGAATGTTCTGTTTTCATTGTGTCTTTGGTGTGGCTGTGTTGAACCACACAGTACAGAATGTTCTATTTTCATTGTGTCTTTGGTGTGGCTGTGTTGAACCTGACAGTACAGAATGTTCTGTTTTCATTGTGGCTTTGGTGTGGCTGTGTTGAACCTCACAGTACGGAATGTTCTGTTTTCATTGTGTCATTGGTGTGGCTGTGTTGAACCTGACAGTACGGAATGTTCTGTTTTCATTGTGGCTTTGGTGTGGCTGTGTTGAACCTGACAGTACGGAATGTTCTGTTTTCATTGTGTCTTTGATGTGGCTGTGTTGAACCTGACAGTACAGAATGTTCTGTTTTCATTATGTTTTTGATGTGGCTGTGTTGAAGCTCACAGTACAGAATGTTCTGTTTTCATTGTGTCTTTGATGTGGCTGTGTTGAACCTCACAGTACAGAATGTTCTGTTTTCATTGTGTCTTTGGTGTGGCTGTGTTTAACCTGACAGTACGGAATGTTCTGTTTTCATTGTGTCTTTGGTGTGGCTGTGTTGAACCTCACTGTACAGAATGTTCTGTTTTCATTGTGTCTTTGATGTGGCTGTGTTGAACCTGACAGTACGGAATGTTCTGTTTTCATTGTGTCTTTTGTGTGGCTGTGTTGAACCTGACAGTACGGAATGTTCTGTTTTCATTGTGTCTTTGGTGTGGCTGTGGTGAACCTCACAGTACAGAATATTCTGTTTTCATTGTGTCTTTGGTGTGGCTGTGTTGAACCTCACTGTACAGAATGTTCTGTTTTCATTGTATCTTTGATGTGGCTGTGTTGAACCTCACTGTACAGAATGTTCTGTTTTCATTGTGTCTTTGGTGTGGCTGTGTTGAACCTCACAGTACAGAATGTTCTGTTTCCATTGTGTCTTTGGTGTGGCTGTGTTGAACCTGACAGTACGGAATGGTCTGTTTTCATTGTGTCTTTGGTGTGGCTGTGTTGAACCTCACAGTACAGAATATTCTGTTTTCATTGTGTCTTTGGTGTGGCTGTGTTGAACCTCACTGTACAGAATGTTCTGTTTTCATTGTGTCTTTGATGTGGCTGTGTTGAACCTCACTGTACAGAATGTTCTGTTTTCATTGTGTCTTTGGTGTGGCTGTGTTGAACCTGACAGTACGGAATGTTTTGTTTTCATTGTGTCTTCGGTGTGGCTGTGTTGAACCACACAGTACAGAATGTTCTGTTTTCATTGTGTCTTTGGTGTGGCTGTGTTGAACCTCACAGTACATAATGTTCTGTTTCCATTGTGTCTTTGGTGTGGCTGTGTTGAACCTGACAGTACGGAATGGTCTGTTTTCATTGTGTCTTTGGTGTGCCTGTGTTGAACCTCACAGTACAGAATATTCTGTTTTCGTTGTGTCTTTGGTGTGGCTGTGTTGAACCTCACTGTACAGAATGTTCTGTTTTCATTGTGTCTTTGATGTGGCTGTGTTGAACCTCACTGTACAGAATGTTCTGTTTTCATTGTGTCTTTGGTGTGGCTGTGTTGAACCTGACAGTACGGAATGTTTTGTTTTCATTGTGTCTTCGGTGTGGCTGTGTTGACCCACACAGTACAGAATGTTCTGTTTTGATTGTGTCTTTGGTGTGGCTGTGTTGAACCTCACAGTTCAGAATATTCTGTTTTCATTGTGTCTTTGGTGTGGCTGTGTTGAACCTCACAGTGCAGAATGTTCTGTTTTCATTGTGTCTTTGATGTGGCTGTGTTGAACCTCACTGTACAGAATGTTCTGTTTCCATTGTGTCTTTGGTGTGGCTGTGTTGAACCTGACAGTACAGAATGTTCTGTTTTCATTGTGTCTTCGGTGTGGCTGTGTTGAACCACACAGTACAGAATGTTCTGTTTTCATTGTGTCTTTGGTGTGGCTGTGTTGAACCTGACAGTACGGAATGTTCTGTTTTCATTGTGTCTTTGGTGTGGCTGTGTTGAACCTGACAGTACGGAATGTTCTGTTTTCATTGTGTCTTTGGTGTGGCTGTGTTGAACCACATAGTACGGAATGTTCTGTTTTCATTGTGTCTTTGGTGTGGCTGTGTTGAACCACACAGTACAGAATGTTCTGTTTTCATTGTGTCTTTGATGTGGCTGTGTTGAACCTCACTGTACAGAATGTTCTGTTTTCATTGTGTCTTTGGTGTGGCTGTGTTGAACCTTGACAGTACGGAATGTTCTGTTTTCATTGTGTCTTTGGTGTGGCTGTGTTGAACCTGACAGTACGGAATGTTCTATTTTCATTGTGTCTTTGGTGTGGCTGTGTTGAACCTCACAGTACAGACTGTTCTGTTTTGATTGTGTCTTTGGTGTGGCTGTGTTGAACCTCACAGTTCAGAATATTCTGTTTTCATTGTGTCGTTGGTGTGGCTGTGTTGAACCTCACAGTACAGAATGTTCTGTTTTCATTGTTGTCCAGCCTACCACACGGTGCCTTTTTAGGGCTGTCAGACTCACACGGGGAAGGAGGTGGCGGGGGAGTGGGGGGGGGGGGGCGTCATGTTCTGAAAAAAACTTCCCGAAGAAAGAAATAAACAACAGCCGCAATGACTGACCTTGTAACCAGGCAGTGGACATCATGAGGGCAGACAAGACCAGACCAGTCTGAGAGACCCAGCCATTGACTGACCTTGTAACCAGGCAGTGGACATCATCAGGGCAGACAAGACCAGACCAGTCTGAGAGACCCAGCCGTTGACTGACCTAGTAACCAGGCAGTGGACATCATCAGGGCAGACAAGACCAGACCAGTCTGAGAGACCGAGCCATTGACTGACCTTGTAACCAGGCAGTGGACATCATCAGGGCAGACAAGACCAGACCAGTCTGAGAGACCCAGCCATTGACTGACCTTGTAACCAGGCAGTGGACATCATCAGGGCCGGCAGACAAGACCAGACCAATCTGAGAGACCCAGCCATTCCGCTCGATTTCTCACTGTCACATTACAAAAAGAAAAGAAATACGTACGAAAAACATTGAACTGGAACCAAATTTGATTAAAAATGCCTGATGTTTAAAGCGACACAGCGGGAATGGACAACCAACGTGTATACTAGACTTTCATTACAGAGTTTCCCTAAATTCAACAATTAAAAACAACAACAACAAAACCTGACAAGTCTAATTGTCCACCTTTGGGAAAAGTGTCAAAGAGTTGGCAGAACAAAGACAGGAGAGTGGTTTACAAAGGCAGAGAAACTACAATGCTGTCATGGCCCTCATAATTGGTTACCACTGGTCAGCTGCTTAAAAACCCCCTGTCAGTGATTATCGTCGCGTGAGGCCAGTGGCCCAGTGTCCCCAGGGCACTAAGGAACCTAAGCATCGAAAAGAGCGCGCTACTAATAAGCGCCTACCTAAAAGCACGCATTTTGCAGGCCAAGAAGCGCGCACATGCGTGTGTCGTCCTCTGTTTCTTTCTGTCCTTTTGTCCTGTTGTATCTCCATTTACTGTTGCCCCGCTTTTTCCCCTGTCTTTGTGTTTCTGTTTCTTTTTTACTGTCGTCTTCCTCTCTCTCTCTCCTCTCTTTTCTCTCTCTCTCTCTTCTTCTCTCTCCTCCCTCTCTCTCTCCTTCTCTCTCTCTCTGACTGGAGATATAGGGTCTTTCAAAATCCCCCCCCTTATCCTTCTAAAATCATACATCACAAACGACAACAAATGCTTTCTTATCGGGGACGGCGTCTTTCTAAAACAACTCATAAGTATGGCGTTCCACAGGCTCCATTTTAGGCCCGTTACTCTTCTCAATCTACATTAATGACCTACCCCTACATGTGAGATCACATGGCGACCCTTTGCAGATGACACCACAATTCACACCAGCCATATGATCCTTCCATCTTTCAAAAATTTGCAAGAGAGTACCAACGACCTGTAAAATGGACCGAACTAAATCATAGTCACTTCACCCTCAAAAAACAAAACTCATGTACATTACAACTAGGCAAAAAAAAGACAAAAGCTCACCAATGATTTCCCTCCTATACACCTCAATAATGAAACTTGTGGAACAAGTCACTCATCATAAAGTATTAAGATAAATAATTGGACAATAGTCTCAGCTGGAATCCCCACATAACGTTACAAATGCAAAAAGCTCTCCCAGAAAGTCTATCAGCTCACCAAAATCAAACACTTTCTTGACCTTCACTCACGAAAACTTTTTTCCATGCTCTATTCAGTCTCATGTTGATTATGCATCGACTATATGGGATTCTGCAAGTGCAAACACACTAAAACCATTGTTCACCACATAAACGAGCGCTCAAACAATCCTTCTGAAGAAAACTAGCCTCGAAAGCTCTGATTTAAACATCTTCACATTCTTCCATTCAGCCAGAGACTCAAATACAACAGAGGGCTAATGTGCACAAGATTCTGACCGGGAATGCTCCTACAACTTTAATAAAGACGATTTCAAAAAGTCCGTCGAGAAACTCCCACAAACCCATATCCCAATCCCAGAATTGACCTATTTAAATCAAGTCTAACGTACTCGGGAACCTCTTTGTGGAACCCCCTTTCCCAGAATACATCAAACAAATCCATTGTACCCAAACTTTACAAAAACACTTACCTTACCCATCTTCTGCGGTAAAAAATAATTTTAAAAAACCATAAATTTTAAAAATTTTTTTAAAAAACCATAAATAAAAATAAAATAAAAAACCATAAGTAATACCAAGTAACTCAAAAAGCAAAAATCATCCCTGGTACTTAACCAATTTGTCTTTTCTAACTTTTTTTTTCTTCTTCTCTTTTTTCATGTATCAAGTATCTTGATATATATATATGTGTGGGTGTGTGTGTGTGTGTGTGTGTGTGTGTGGTGTTTTGGGGTGTGTGTGTTGTGCATAGGGATATAATCTTATGAAAAATGATTATATGTTGTCCCCTTTTTCACTCTCTCTCTCTCTCTCTCTCTCTCTCTCTCTCCTCCTCTCTCTCCTCTCTCTTCCCTCTGCCGCTCTCTCTCTCTCTCTCTCTCTCTCTCTCTCTGCCCCCTTCATTTCTTCTCCTCTCTCTCTCTCTCCCCTCTCTCTCTCTCTCCTCTTCTCCCCTCTCTTTTCTCTGTCTGTGCATGTGTGCGTGTGTATGCTCCGAATTTGTAATATTTTGTCATGTTCATTTTACTGTCTTTTTTTATACAGGCTAATTATTCTGCGTTTTAGTTACCAGTTCCATTTCAAATCATTACATCTCATGCTGTTCCCTCTCTCCCCTTCCATCTCCCCTCTCTCTCTTTTCTCTCTCTCTCTTCTCTCTCTCTCTCTCTCTCTCTCTCCCCTCTTTTTTTTTTTTTTTTTTTTTTTTCTCCCCCCCCCCCCCATGTCATTCACTTTGCTTAATAACGTTCGACGTATTTTCATCCTTGCGGAAAAATGAATGCATGTGGTGCCTACCCCCACTCTCTCTCTCCCTCTCTCTCCTCCCCTCCTCCTCTCTCTCTCTCTCTCCCCTCTCCCTCTCTCTCCTTCTCTCTCTCTCTCTCTCTCTCTCTCTCTCCTCTCTCTTCTCTCTCCTCTCTCTCTCTCTCTCTCTGCTGCAAACGGCGTGTATTTGTGTGTTCAAAATATGAAACCACCTTGTAAAATTTCACTTCACTGTCTTTTTCATACATGCCAATCGTGTACGTTGTAGTACACTTACCTATGTTTCCCAGCCACCTCACTCCCTACACCCGCTCTAAACCTTCCTCTTCATTATTATTATTCTCTTTTTTAATTTCATTTGATTTTTTTGTTATTATCATTTTTAGTTGTTGTTTTGTTTTGTTATTCTTATTTTTGTTTTGTTTTCATTTATCTTCTGTTTTCATTTGATGTTCCTCTATGATTACATGACCGCTTTGCTTGCTTCTTGATTTCTTACATTAATTGATTTCACTGCATGTTGTAGTCCTACTCAGGGCGAGGACTGGATGTAAAAAAGCACGTTAGTGTTATTATTATCCTCCGAAAATAAAGAATTTTGTCTTGTCTTGTCTTGTCTTGTCCTCTCTCTCTCTATGTGCGTGTGTGTGAGAGAGGGGAAAGTGTGTGTGTATGTTTGTCTGTGTTGTGTGTGGAGAGAGAGGAGTGTGTGTGTGTGTTTTGTATGTCTGTCTGTCTGTCTGTCTGTCTTAATGTCCCATTC
>CM031601.1:39238813-39241313 GCA_018398815.1 Conus ventricosus
CACACAAGCACACACACACACACACACACACACACACACACACTTACCAGGTTGAATTCATCGACTTTGCAAGTACATTTGAGAATGTTTTAATTTCCAGAAGAATGCAAAGTTTAGGTATGGTATTTTGAGACTAGTTCCCATCATTTAAGAGAAACTAGAATGGTGTTACGTTTTTTAAAAATGTTAAAATTGGATTTTTTTTCGCTAATCTACTTTTGAAAAATTGAATTTCTTTCTATGTCAATTATTCTGGGGCATAATATTATCGTAAAATGTTTCTAACATTAAAATGGATCATAATCAACGCGAAAACAAACTGCATTTACTGAACTTGTGGGTTTTCGAAGAAAGAAATTAACCCATTTACCACACACACACACACACACACGTGCACATATACACGTGAGTATGCATACGTGTACACACATGCACATGCACACACACACACACACATGCACATAAATATGCACGTGCGTACACACACACACACGCACGCACGCACACACACACATGAATATGCACGCGCATACATACACACACACACTCCGCCCTCGCCAATCCCTGTCCTTGGTAATGGCATAGTCTTTTCGGGTTCGCCATTCGAACAGAACATCAGATTGTCCCCCTTTCCTGCAGTCATTTGGCCCTGGTGTCTGTCGCTAGCCATGACTGTCTTTAGGTCCATGTCCGTTGTTTGTCGTGTCGGAAGCAGACAGGTTTGTCAAAAGTTTCTTATTTCTAGGTTCGTCCTTTGACTTGTGTTTTGGCAGAGGTCGTTCTTTTACGCTGTGGCTTTCTCAGCTTGGTCTGCAGCAGGGCGGCGATTCTTGTTGAACCGATTGTATACTGAGCATCTGGAGTGTATACTCAGCATCTGGAGTGTATACTCAGCATCTGGAGTGTATACTCAGCATCTGGAGTGTATACTCAGCATCTGACGTCCTGTCCTCAGCAGGCAGCCATCGTGTCCCTCTTCGCTAGTGAGACGTTCTCAGGCTCCAGGTTCGCTGCCAGTGGCATCCACTGTAGCCGAGTGAATGTGTGTGTGTGTGGGCGCGCGTGTGTGTGTGTGTGTGTGTGTGTGTGTGTGTGCGTGCATGCGTGTGTGTACGTACGTGTGTGTGTGTGTGTGTACGTGCGTGCATGCGTGTGTGTACGTACGTGTGTGTGTACGTACGTGTGTGTGTGTGTGTGTGTGTGTGTGTGCTGAGCGAGTTCGGTATTTTTGCCAAATCCCTTTTTCCCTCAGATCGTTGTTCATTTCTTTATGCTTTCTTGATGTCGGACCTCTTTTTTTTCATTATGATTGTGATCTCCATCTCATTGTTTCAATATAATGATTTATCTCTTGCAGATCATTGCTTGGTTGTTTATGCTTTCTTCTTCGCATCCAACTGTTGCTTTTGTGCTTTCTCTGTTGCAGACCATTGTTTATTTCTTTACCATTTCTTCATATTTCACTGTCATGCATTTCCTTACGCTTTTTCCACCTCAGAACATTGTTTAAAACTCCACACTTTCTTTATCTAAAACGATTATTTCTTTACGCCTTTCCATCTGGGACTGGCGTGTGTTAATTTCAGATGTGTTCAGAATTTCTTTTTTTTACTTGTGCCTCTCTTCTCTCCCTCCACAGGTCAAGCGACATCGTTCATGACACTATCTTCAGAGCATCTGTTAAGTGCGGTAGGATGAACAACCTTTCCCACACCCCACCGACCAGCATGTTCCTCGTCAGATGTTTCTTGCTTGTGTTCTTCTCGCGCCCTCTGCTTCCCTGACAGCCTCCTTTTTTTTTTTTTCTTCTTTTTTTTTTTTGGGGGGGGGGACTTCTATATGAATTCTTCCACCATCACACTCTGGTTCTGTTCTTTGTTCTGTCTCCCATCTTTATGTCCGGTGGTCAGTGTCCAGTGTATTGCGCTATGCTGGGCTCAAAGATCGTGGTTCCTCGGCGAAAAGCGTGTCAAGAGCATTAACTAGAAAAGGCACTTTTGAGGACACAGACCTTCACCAAAGTGGAACGAGACAAACTGGAAGAGTTACTCCCCGTGTACTTACGTTTTAGATAGAAGATGCAAAATATTCCCATGAAAGTCGACTTTTTTTTTTTACATTTGAATAGATCTGTAACGGTAACTTCACAGTGTGCATGATAAGGCTCGATGTGCAATAATCTTATCAATCATGTGAACAGAACGTGAATCTGCCATGTGATCCTCCCGGTTGGTACTCCATGTGTACATTAACAGGCACGTGAAAATTACGGCTGTGCAGGAGGTAGGCGGAATGAAAGCATGGGAGTTATGGCGATGGAGGAGGGTGAAGGAATAGGTACAGAAGGTGAGACAGCAAAAGACGAAGAAGAAGGATTCTGACCCAGTCCATGTCAGGCTGGGTAGATCTTCAGGGACTTCATGAGCCAGACCACTGACGTCTTAACAGACTTTTGTCCTGAATGATACAGGCAAGCAAGCGGTCGTACCAGTCAACGTTA
>CM031601.1:39246313-39270434 GCA_018398815.1 Conus ventricosus
GTACCTGAAATGATCTTTGTCAAATGTACCTGAAATAATTACTGCTATCGTTTAATAGAATAACTCCTAACATTCTCCCTACTTTGGTGCCATACCTGTCTTGTATTATTTGCGTAATACCTGCGTGGTGATAGTTTGGTGTCATTCATATCTGTTTGTTGGTCACTTTGTATGTTTTCCTCTACCTATCCAGAGACATTGTCCGGTACAATGGTGCCAGGGACGACATCCTAGTTGCTGAGAGTTTTTTTTGCGTGCCCAAAGTAGAAGCTGCATGTGGATACATTTGTTGTTTCATCAGAAATACTAATACTCGGTGCTTTAAGTAAGCTTGAGTGCAAATCCGGAGAACTCGCTCTTACGCACACGCACATACACACACCACACACACACACACACACACACACACACACACACACACACACACACACACACACACACACACACACACACACACACACACACACAGCGCTCGCACGCACGCACACACACACATACACACACAAACACACACACACACACACACACACACACACACACACACACACACACACACACACACACACACACACCGCGCACGCGCGCACGCACGCACACACTCACACACACATACACTCACAGAAGCACGTATACATGCATACACACACGCGCGTGCGCACGCACACACGAACGCACGCACGCACGCAGGTGCATACACACGCACGCGCAGAGAGAGAGAGAGAGAGAGAGAGAGAGAGAGAGAGAGAGAGAGAGAGAGAGAGAGAGATTCGAACCACAAACCGGGATTTTGTCACTTTTGGGGTGAGTGCTTTATTTGCACTGGGCCACCTTTCCACCTTCAGGGAGGAAGTCAACATTTTGAAACAAAACACCGACAGATACAGCTGAGTGCACACCGCTGGCACCGCGTGATGTGAAAACAAACAGGCAGACAAACGGTAGGGTCTGGAACTCCAACAGAAAAGCTGACCACTGGACCCTTTGGAAAACAACATCAAAGACAGAAAAAAATTGGCTCGGTTTGGAAGCAAAAATACCTTCGAGGAATACAACGCTTCGAGTCTTAGACTTTTTCTGCGTTATTTGGAGATAGCAACAAAAACAACAACAGCGACAGCAGCAACAACAACAACAACAGCAGCGGCAGCAGCAGCAACAACAACAAGAGAGTTCTGATAAGTAGTGGTAAAATTCATGGCGGTGAATTCAGTTCGTGGGCTGGCAGTGTTTAATGATGAATTTAGGTCTTGGGCTGGCAGTGTTTGGTGATGAATTTAGGTCTTGGGCTGGCAGTGTTTGATGATGAATTTAGGTCTTGGGCTGGCAGTGTTTGATGATGAATTTAGGTCTTGGGCTGGCAGTGTTTGATGATGAATTTAGGTCTTGGACTGGCAGTGTTTGATGATGAATTTAGGTCTTGGGCTGGCAGTGTTTGATGATGAATTTAGGTCTTGGCTGGCAGTGTTTGATGATGAATTTAGGTCTTGGGCTGGCAGTGTTTGATGATGAATTTAGGTCTTGGGCTGGCAGTGTTTGATGATGAATTTAGGTCTTGGGCTGGCAGTGTTTGATGATGAATTCAGGTCTTGGGCTGGCAGTGTTTAATGATGAATTTAGGTCTTGGGCTGGCAGTGTTTCATGATGAATTCAGGTCGTGAGCTCGACTATTATACCTCAGTTCTTTGATATGATTTTAGTCAAGGCAGAGTACATGATGCGTGCAAGTGTGGTATGGTGTTTGTGATAGGTTCAGAAAACCAGTCAGTGGGGAAACATTTATTATCATTGCTATCATCATCATCATTATCATCTTCATCATCGTCATACTATTATTATTATCATTTTCATATTATTATCATGGGTACCTGAATAACACCTGTCGTCAGTTATAGGCCATGCTCAAAGCGCTTTGCAATCCACGCTCTCCTTCACACAACTGGCTGCCTACCTGGGTAGAGCCGACTGAAGAGCTGCCTGACGTCGCTGTCTTAGTCGCTTCCCATGTCATTCAGTCGAAATTACATTCACTTTTTTCATTATTTCCTTGTTTCACGTAAGGTGGTATCTACGTGTCATCCATATCAAGCCCAAACTGTCCTTCTTTTCCGAATATTGATGATAGGATTTTACGTGTGTGCAAGATGTTGCATCCAATAAAAATAAAATAGAAAGAAAGAATGGGAACAGGAGCAGGATGAGTCTGAAACTATGCAGAAGATGACTTCCACTCCCCCTTTCCTCAGTTCTTAGACTCGCTACCACATACAGCAATGTATCTCCGTAAACCGTTGTCTAGCCCCCCTCCCCCCTCCCCCTCACACTTTCGCTCCTCTCCCCCTCCTCCACCCCGCGCCAAGATCAATTAATTCGGCTGTAATATTGGACAGCAGCGAGAGGTGGCTTTTGGTTTTTTTCCATAGGACCATATGCTTCGCATTTTGAACAAGCACTCCCTCCCCCCCCCCCCCCCCCCCCCCCCCCCAACTCGCCTCCTAGTCTCTGAGACACGTTACGCCCTCTTTTCCATCGCCAGAGTCTGTCCATATGTGTTTATTTTGTTTTAGGTTTTTGTTTCTTCCACCTTTTAAAGCTTAGTTATTAGTTCCTTCTCTTTGTTATTTTTTATGTCGATGGCCTCTGGCAAAGAGAGCTGGAACAAACAGGTGGGTAAAATTTGTCCAAACCGAGCATTAACACATGCCACTGGTAGTCGTAAAGAAGGAATAGTTTGGTGCCGATAACACCGGCCTCTCTTTTCACTTCCATTTCTGTCTTTTAAAAGGTGAACACGCTCAGCGGTGTATTCCGTGTGGTGTTCCATGTTGGGACTTCTTTGATGCCAGACATAGAGACTTAACAGCAGACTCCATGAAAATCTTATACAGAGATGTTCCACCTGATGTGATGTGACATATGGCTTTTTCTTTGATGTCCTGCCTGGCACTGTCTCGTTTTGTTTTCACGTCTTTTTGTCCATAGTTGACTGACTGCGTGTATCTTTCTTTTTTTTCTAATTCATTATACTCTTGTTTCTGAATGCCTTGTTCTGAATTGCTTTCAAAGTTCATTGTTCCAGATCGTTTCTGAATTTATGGCTGTGTATTTTGTTTCTTACTGTATTGACGCTTACTCTTTCTTAATTCAGTGTTGCGCATTATTTCTTTATTGTTGTGTTATTGCTCCATGGTTGCGTACTGCTTCTTAATTTATTGTAGAGTACTGTGCACCATCCACTCGTAGTTTATAACCCATTCTTGCTGCTCATCTTCCTGTTCTTTTCCCACGAGTCTTCTTCTTTATCCACAGTTGCCTACACTTGGCAACTCCGTCACCCAATGTGTGAAAAATCCTGTTCTTTTTATTTAGAATTCATGTGAGCTCTGACCCAAACGAGGTGGATGCTGCTTTTATGAGGGGAGACTCAGAAAGAACAATCATTGTTGATACTCAGCACTGATCTTCTCTTTTCTGTGCTCCAAAACTTAGCACGTTTCCTTTTTTTTTTCTTCCATGACACCAAAAATGAGCATCGGTCCTTTTCTTTTTTTTTCCTTTACACCGAAACTGACCACTGGTCCTTTTATTTTTTCCCATTACATCGGAACTGAGCACTGGTCTTTTTTCCATTACATCGAAACTGAGCACTGGTCATTTTTCTTCCATTACACCAAAACGAAGCACTGATCCTTTCATTATTTTTTTTTCCACTACACAGAAACTGCGCACCGGTCCTTTTATTTTATTTTTCAATTACACCGAAACTGAGCACTGGCCCTTTATTTTTTTTTCCATTACACCGAAATCAGCACTGATCCTTTTTTTTTCTTGTATTGAAAATGAGCACTGGTCCCCTTATTTTTTTCCCATTACACCTAAACGCACCCTTCACAGAATGTGTACCGTTACTGTTGCCCTACCCTTCAGCACTTTGTTCTCCAGCGGGCTTGTCTCAGCATGGCATCACCACTGATCCTGAGAGCGCTGCAGATAGCGTGGCATCACCACTGATCCTGAGAGCGCTGCAGACAGCGTGGCATCACCACTGATCCTGAGAGCGCAGCATACAGCGTGGCATCACCACTGATCCTAAGAGCGCTGCAGATAGCGTGGCATCACCACTGATCCTGAGAGCGCTACAGACAGCGTGGCATCACCACTGATCATGAGAGTGCTGCAGACAGCGTGGCATCACCACTGATCCGGAGAGCGCTGCAGATAGCGTGGCATCACCACTGATCCTGAGAGTGCTGCAGATAGCGTGGCATCACCACTGATCCGGAGAGCGCTGCAGATAGCGTGAGCTGTAAACGGGGGGAAGCTGAATCACAGACGGGTATTGCTACATTCACGCATCAGGCAATGGTGTCACCAGGTTCACGAGTGACGCAGAATTTGGTCCTGTGCGTGAATTGCGCCGGAATTTGGATAATGTGTAACGTACACAGCAGTTCTTCTCGTGATGGCTTAACTGTGTTTTAAAGCAGACATAGAACTACACTGCGCTGAGGGTGCCAGTCTTACCGCTGGACTTGCCACCCATAGAATTTAAAAGTAAATTTACTTTAAGCAAAAATCCAAAGCATAACCATGTTATAAAAATACATAACGGAGCCCGAATCCTAGAAGAAAAAAACCCACCAAAAACTCTAATCCTTGAAAAAAAAACCCATTAAGAAGCCCTAATCCTAGGGGGAAAAAAAAGTCCTAATCCTAGTAAAAAAAAGCATTAAGAAGCCCTAATCCTAGAGAGAGAAAAAACGCATAAAGAAGCCCTAATCCTTGGAAAAAAAACATTAAGAAGCCCTAATCCTAGAAAAGGAAACACATGAAGAGGCCATAATCCTTAAAAAAACAACGTTCAGAAGCCCTAGAAAAACATACATAAAGAAGCCCTAATCCTTGAAGAAAAAACATTCAGAAGCCCTAATCCTAAAGAAAATACATAAAGAAGCCCTAATCCTAGAAAAAAAAATACATAAAGAAGCCCTGATTCTAGACAAAATACATAAAGAAGCCCTAATCCTAGAAAAACCGCACAAAGAAGCCCTTATCCTGGGGAGGGGGGGGGGGGGGGGAGGATTCGAAGAAATACACGTAAAGAAGCTGTAATCCTAGAAAAAAAAAAGCTCTACTCCTAGAAAGAAATGCATAAAGAAGCCGTATACCTTAAAAAAAAAGCATGAAAAAGAGCCCTAATCCTAGGGGGGAAATGCATAAGGAAGCTCTAATCCGGGGGAAAAAACATAAAGAAGTCCTAATCCTAGCAAAAAAGATACATAAAGACACCCTAATCCTCGAAAAAATATGTAAAGAAGCCATTATCCTGAAAAAAAAACACGTAAAGAAGCCCTAATCCAAAAATGAAAGAAAAAAAAGAAGTCCTAATCCTATTAAAAAAAAAACGTAAATAAGCCCTAATCCTAGACAAATACAGACTGCAAAATGGACGAGTGCTGGTTAGTTTTATTTCTGGTCAGTGTTCATAATCTCAACATGTTGATGCCAGATTATAATACCAAAAAAAAATTCCAGCATATGATAAATTACAGCAAGAAAGGAAAAGAAAAAAGACTGCGTGGCGCCGAGATCAGAATCCAGGAACCAACTTCCTGTCTTGTTAACTTTTAATTAACGTCTGTCTTATCTGCTGGCTTCAGCGTTCAGTAGCCAATGTTTGTGGGCCTTGAAAGGCCAATCCATCAAGTTCATGAAATGCTAATCGGGCAAACAGCCGATTCATGACGTGAAAGGTTCCTTCAGATCAATTTGTGTGTGTGTGTGTGTGTGTGTGTGTGTGTGTGTGTGTGTGTGTGTGTGTGGTGTGTGTGTGTGTTCGTTTGATGCCTTTTTTTTTCAAACTACAGACAGGTCAGCGAGTGCCGGTATTTTGTTTCACTGATTGAAAAGAGAGAGAGAGAGAGAGAGAGAGAGAGAGAGAGAGAGAGAGAGAGAGAGAGAGAAGCGAGAGAGAGAGAGAGAAAGAGAAAGAGTGTGTGTGTGTGTGTGGTGGGGATGGGGACAAAAGTGACATTCCTTGGCCCCTTCTATTCTGACCTTTCAATTATTTCCCTTGGTTTCCAATACCGACTTTAATTTCTCACTAAACTATCTCTCTTTTGTTTAAGTTATACTCCCTTTCCTCTTTCTTTCCTTTTCAAGCCTCACTCTCGCCCCCTCCACCCCCTCTTCTCTCCTCTTGCCCTAGACTATATCCCGGTCGCTTTTGCCTGCAGAAAATGAGACGATAAATCTCGTGATAACAAATCGAGGCATATTCCAAGAGATAGAAAAGTGATGTTTTGACGAAGGGGCTTACCATAACTAGATGGACAGTGACGTTTTGACAAAGGGGCTTGCCATAACTAGATGGACAGTGACGTTTTGACAAAGGGGCTTACCATAACTAGATGAACAGTGACGTTTTGACAAAGGGGCTTGTCATAACTAGATGGACAATGACGTTTTGACAAAGGGGCTTACCATAACTAGATGGACAGTGACGTTTTGACAAAGGGGCTTACCATAACTAGATGGACAGTGACGTTTTGACAAATGGGCTTACCATAACTAGATGGACAGTGACGTTTTGACAAAGGGGCTTACCATAACTGTATGTCCAGATCGACGCGGACGGAAGATTTGCCTCAAAGGCAGATGACAAAAACTGAGAAGGAAAACGGGGAGGAGAAAGGGGAGGGGGTGTTTATAAAGAGACGTAAATCAATTGTCTCGCTCAAAAAACATATTTCTTTTTAATTATGCATGCCTACAAGAAATCGGAAACATATGTTGCATATTTTCTATGCTGGGCTGAGAAAATTACGCGAACGTGGAATAACAGGTGCTCTCTAATACCTTGCAGGGGAGGGAGAGGGAGGGGCCATGAAGATTGGTAGCAGATAATGAGTAGGCTGGGTTGCAATCAAAAGGAGACACAAACGAGACCCAGAAAGGGGAAAACAGCGAAGTGAACAGTACATGAGAACAGGGCTGGACTCGCAGCACAGAGAAAGTATACAAGAATGTGAACATGGGCAACGCAGAATTTGTGAAGGATACCGGATAACTAAAGTGATTACACCCTATTTACTCCCAACGGGGTAGGGGGAGACAAGGAGATAGTAAACATTTCTGTCAATTATCTGCATTCAGGCTGGCATAGAGAAGAAGAGACGGTCACGTTTCCCTACCCCCATCAAGGTTTGCCAAGAATGCGGTAAACACGCATTGAACTTAGCACTAGACAAGTGCACATTATACACCATAGCATACTTCTGTTCAAGGCAGAATCAAACTGTGACAGGAATGTGTAATGTTGCCTCTCTGGTTAGCTATGAGAGATGTCCCACCAAATGTGTTCGCTTTTCTTTCTGTGGAGCTGCTGAACATATCCATGGCGAATTTTTCAAAGGCCATTCCCATCTTGCGGTGAACATTATTGTCATCAGCACTATTTACTGTTCATTCATTCACTGGACCGGACGTTGCAGGTCTTCATGACGGACTCGTGATCCTGGGGGTGCGAGTTCGAATCTCCGCCGGGCAGTTTCAGTATAGCGGATTTTTCCCCAGGCGGTCTGACTCACTTTCCAAAACTTTTTTTTCATTCAACGCCTTTCTTGCGCCAAACTGGATGAAGATAAGTGATTGTCGTTCTTCATTTTCGTCGTCCTGAGTGTTGTTTATCTTTCCTGAAGAAGACCTCAGAGGTCGACACGCGTCGTGTTTTGTCTTGTGATTCGTTTGTTTACGTTTTTCGGCGGAGCCTCGAAAACACTGTTGAAAATTTGTTTAGATTTCCGCCTACAGTCGCCTCACTTTGCAAGATATATTTCAAAAACATGTTTTGATGGAAACTATAATCAGTTCAGTGGTTTATGTCTTTTCATAGCCAGATGACATTAGATGCTTATTTACAACAACAACAACAAAACTTTCAAAGAAAAAAAGAAAAAAAGAAAAAACCCTCCACACTCAATTTATCATCCATGTTAGTAGTTTCAAACCCACATCTGATATAAGTATATTTACATGAGTGAAATACCCTAGTGGTACACAAAAGTGTTGATCTTTATAAATTGTTTTGCAACCTATGACTGCGAAATAACAATGGCAATTTCAGCAACATATGAACCATATAAGACAGTACTGACATTATCAAAGTTGTTAATCTCAAGACCTTTCACCTATACAGCAAGGTGAACACTGGGCATTCAAACAGAAGATGATGCACAGAAACGTTTTCTCTGCAGACACAAATAATACCATGAGAATATTTAGTGTTCCAAGTATTCAGCCTAAATATTAATTTATCTAACAATGTGTCTTGGGCACGATCGTAAAGTAACGCTTTTTGACTAAAATTCTGCTTATGTATATGCTTTTCCATAATTTGGATTAATTCACAAGAGAACAAGTCTAAGGGATTTAAAAATAATAAATTTTCAGCGTTTCTATTTGCTCCTTCTTTTGCAGACTGTCTGCTATTACATTCCACTTTATACCACAGTGAAATGGGACCCAACAAAAATCAGTTCTTATGCCTAGAGTTATAAAAAATGCAGTAAAGGTTTTATTTCTAAAAGCAAATCTTTTCTAGCTTTGCAGTCCCAATGCTCTAGTGATTGTAAAACAGATTTTGAATCAACACACAGTAAAAGTTTATAGAAAGCAATTGATGTAGCATATAATTATGTAAGTCAAAGCCTTCAGTATTGCATATAATTCTGAGGTATAGATTGAAAACCCCTTTCCTAAATAATATGATTTACTGACATTTAAAGTTTGTATTATAAAGCCAGAACCACTATCAGAGGATTCCATTACCGACCCATCTGTAAACACTTTTAAATGATTTGGATAGCTGTTTTCTAAATGTTCACGAACTTCAATTGTTAAAATATGTACCTTATCACTTATCTGTGACATAGGGTATTTGTAATCAAAATAAGCATTGAGGTGCTCCCAAGGAGGTATTGGAGGTACCGCAGAAAATTCTGGTATAGCAGTAATATCAATATTACAATGTGACATAAAGCCAGATGTGTAGTTTCTAATTGGCTGAATATATATGTTTTTAGACCTCTTTGGACAATCTTTGCTGGAGTCCATCAGTATTTCTTCAGTAACTAAATTTTCAACAGAAAGACTTCTGACAATATATTTGGATACATCCAATATTCGCTTCTCATTTAGTGGTAATATAATTGTTTCTTTATAACCTCTATAAGTGTTTGTATGAACTGGGACTCCCAGAGCTAATTTCATGGCCTTACTATCCAAGCTTTGCAATCTCTTTAAAAGAGAATTAGGTGTAGAGAAATATACTTCCTGTCCATATGTCAATTTCGATCGGGCTAAAGAGATGTATAGATGTAAAAGGGTATGACAGTCCTGACCCCATGGTTGACAGCATACAAGAACGTTTAATAATCTTTTTCTTGTTATATCAATCAAATTTTCAATATGTGTTTTCCAGTTTAGTTTAGGAGTTAAAAATACCCCCGAGAATTTACGTTTTAGTTTATATTCTAGAATCTGTCCGTCTAGCAAAAGCGAGGGTAGCATCTTCGAGTTCTCACCATTGTTAAACAACATAAGACATTTTTTGTTCTCCTGATAGTTCTAACCCATTGTTCTTCATATATATAGATAATTTATCCAGTTCCTTTTGGTACAACTTCTGTACAAAGTTTATTGTTCTTCTATTGGAATGCTTCCTTAATGTACAGTTAATCCAAATAGCCATGTCTTCTACATGCGTTGCTTTTGACATAGATTTGGGAAGATCGTGGATTAGGATTGTGAACAACATGGGAGCAATAACTGATCCCTGAGGAATACCCATATCTACATTCCTAAAGGATGAATAAGTTCTTCTAATCCGTGTACGTATGCTTCTGTTAGGAAGCTTTTAATGTAATCAAACAGTATCCCAGAAATATCACACATTTTTTAATTTGAAAAGTAGCCTAGTGTGCCATACGCATCCGTAGGCTTTTTTTTAACGTAAAAAATGTAGCCAAAGTACTTTTTCTGCGGGAGAATTGATTTTTAATGTGACTGGTCAGTTTTACTAATTTTACTAAATGGTCTGTGGTACGACCTTTTCGAAAACCCGCTTCTGAAAAGGAATCACACCATTTTTTTCACAGTAATATAACAGTCCTTCTAAAACGAGTTCCGTGTGTGAACGCACGCAGAACATGTCGCACACACGTAAAATCCCATCACCAACTTTCGGAAGTGAAGGCCAGTTCGGCCATTGGTATGGATGATGTGTATATACACATATCATGCACCGGAAGAATAAAGATGTGAATGAAAAACTGAATGACTGACAGACTGGATGATACGGGGCAGCGGCTAACTGTATTGCCAGCAGGCAGCGCTTCAGTCGGCTCTACCTGGGTAGACAGCCCGTTGTGTAAACGAGAGCGTGAATCTTAAAACGCTTAGAGCTGGGTCGCGAATTGAGGATAGGCGCTAGATGATCTGATATAACAATGATGATGGTGATGATGATGATGATGATGATACGAGTATTTGTAATACATTGGCAGCCAGGAGTCCCCCAAGTTCTTTGTTTCTGTCATGCGCAGTAGGCCAGAATTCGTGCGGCCAGCCCAGGATTTCACGTCATTCAGTCCGAGACTAGTCAGCCTGTGGCGTGTCCACCAGGCAGTGCGGCCAGAAGGATGGTTCTGAGCAGGCAGTCATTGTGAAGTACATCACGCAGTGCGGCCAGTAGGATCGTTCTGAGCAGGCAGTCATGGTGAACTACATCATGCAGTGCGGCCAGTAGGATGATTCTGAGCAGGCAGTCATGGTGAACTACATCACGCAGTGCGGCCAGTAGAGATGATTCTGAGCAGGCAGTCATGGTGAACTACATCACGCAGTGCGGCCAGTAGGATGATTCTGAGCAGGCAGTCATGGTGAACTACATCACGCAGTGCCGCCAGTAGGATGATTCTGAGCAGGCAGTCATGGTGAACTACATCACGCAGTGCGGCCAGTAGGATGATTCTGAGCAGGCAGTCATGGTGAACTACATCACGCAGTGCAGCCAGTAGGATGATTCTGAGCAGGCAGTCATGGTGAACTACATCACGCAGTGCGGCCAGTAGGATGATTCTGAGCAGGCAGTCATGGTGAACTACATCACGCAGTGCGGCCAATGGATGGTTCTGAGCAGGCAGTCATGGTGAACTACATCACGCAGTGCGGCCAGTAGGATGATTCTGAGCAGGCAGTCATGGTGAACTACATCACGCAGTGCGGCCAGTAGGATGATTCTGAGCAGGCAGTCATGGTGAACTACATCACGCAGTGCGGCCAGTAGGATGATTCTGAGCAGGCAGTCATGGTGAACTACATCACGCAGTGCAGCCAGTAGGATGATTCTGAGCAGGCAGTCATGGTGAACTACATCACGCAGTGCGGCCAGTAGGATGATTCTGAGCAGGCAGTCATGGTGAACTACCTCACGCAGTGCGGCCAATGGGATGGTTCTGAGCAGGCAGTCATGGTGAACTACATCACGCAGTGCGGCCAGTAGGATGATTCTGAGCAGGCAGTCATGGTGAACTACATCACGCAGTGCGGCCAGTAGGATGATTCTGAGCAGGCAGTCATGGTGAACTACATCACGCAGTGCGGCCAATGGGATGGTTCTGAACAGTCACCGGCAACACCGTCGACTGCTGACTGTGAGGAGAGGCGTGTGTCAGTGGGCAGTATGCACTGACTTACTGCTTGACGTCATCTTGTCAGTGGGCAGTATGCACTGACTTACTGCTTGACGTCATCTTGTCAGTGGGCAGTATGCACTGACTTACTGCTTGACGTCATCTTGTCAGTGGGCAGTATGCACTGACTTACTGCTTGACGTCATCTTGCGTCCTGTGTTCCCTTCGTCACATTTGGAGAATCCGCCCAAAACACAGAAGATAAGAAAAGGCCGTGCTAAGACCTTCGGGGTCATTTAGCTTCATCTTGCTTCATAATGTATAAGAGGAAAAAAAAAACATTTAATTGTCACACACACACACACACACACACACACACACACACACACACACACACAACACACACACACTGCCCTCTCTCTCTCTCTCTCTCTTCTCTCTCTCTCTCTCTCTCTCTCTCTCTCACACACACACACACACACACACACACACACACACACACACACACACACACACACACACACACACACACCCGCACGCACGCACACACACACACACACACACACACACACACACACACACACACACACAAACACACGCACGCACACGCACACACACACACACACACACACACACACACACCTGGATTTTACCACCCTCCGGTTTACGAACAATGTGGAGACAGAGTGCAAACAGCCATTTATGTGCGTGAAGACCTGGACTTTTGTGAAAGAACTCCTCCAGTGTATAACATTTCCTCTGTGTCATGCTGTGCAGCTATGGTTAAGTTCACTTCATCCTTGATTCTTAATGTTGCTTCAATTTATCTTCCAAAAGGTCCTGATAATAAGAACACTGAATGGTTGAAAGGGTTCCAAGATCAAACGGATAAGTGGGTTATTGGGGGTGATTTTAATGCACATGCCCCTTTCTGGGATAAGAGTTCTTCCTATATTTCTAATAACCGTTTGTTTAGATAACATAGCGGATTCTATTCTTTACATACTGAATAATGGAAATATAACTCGTATTCCAGATATATCTAACCATAATCCCTCAGCCATTGATTTAACTTTTATATCTCCATCATTGGTAGTCAACACAGTGTGGGAAACGGGAGATGACTCTTTAGGATCAGATCATATTCCAGTCATAATATCTTTAAATAACATAGCAGAAGAAGAAGAAAACACAGTAGATGTTATCCCAAAGTATAATTACAAGTGGCAGATTGGTCACTCTTCAAAGACATCCTTAAAAACATAGATTTAGATTATTCTACTGAAGAAAATATAGACGATCAGTATGATAAATTCTGTAAATTTATCCTAACAGCAGCAGATAAATCGATCCCAAAAATAAAAAACACAAAATCTAAAAAACACAATGGAAATGTGTGGTGGAACAAGGAATGTGAACGCGCAAATAACAAGAAAAAAGAAAGATTTAAGATATATTGTAAAAAAAGATCAGCAAGTAATCATGAAAAAAATGAAAAAGACGGTAAAGAAAGTGATGACGCTATAGAATATGCAAAATTGAAACATTGGAGTGATTTCTGTAACTCTGAAGTAAAACATTGTAAGGATATGGGAAAAGTATGGAAGAACTGAAAGCTATGAAAAATGGATTGACATCACCACAGTATCCCATACACATAGATAACAACAATCTACCCACTGCTAAAGAGAAAGCAGAATGTTTTGTAAACTTATTCGCTGATGTCAGCCGTCCTGAGGGTCTAACAAACACTGACCGAACTTACAGAGAAAATGAAGAAAGTAATATAACATATGATGATCCACCACCAGATAATAGCATTAACATTAATGCTCCTATAACTGTACATGAAGTAAAAGAAGCCATTAGAGCCATTCCAATGAGGAAGTCATCGGTTGGTTTAGATGCAATATCTAATCAGATGCTAAAGAATTTACCTGAAAATCTTATAGTTTTTCTTCATGCTCTGCTAAGTACTTGCTGGAATAGTAGCGACTTGCCCAAAATATGGAAACAGACAATTGTTGTCCCAGTTCATAAACAAGGAAAGTCTTCTAGTGATCCTAAAAATTACAGACCTATAGCATTAACATCACACGTCTGTAAACTATCAGAAAGAATTGTTTTGAATAGACTAGCACATTACTGTGAAAAAAATGACATCATTCCTATTAATCAAGCTGGCTTTCGTAAAGGGAGATCTACTACAGAAATATTAGTGAAATTATCAACAAATATAAAGAAACAATTTGCAAGACGTAAATGTGTCCTGGCTACATTTTTGACATAACCAAGGCTTACGATCAAGTGTGGCATTCACAGCTGTTAAACAAACTTAAAAATATTGGACTATCAGGAAATGTATACAATTATGTTAAGTGCTTTCTGAAAGATAGGGTAATACAAACAAGAGTAGGAAAAACATATTCCACCAGTAGAACTTTGTCAATGGGAATCCCCCAAGGGTCAGTGTTAGCCCCGCTTCTTTTCTCATTGCTATTGTATGATTTGCCAAATAAGTTATCTAAAAAGGTAGTTCTCGTTCAATATGCAGACGACATTTGCATGTGGATGGAAGTAACTCTTAAAAAGAAAACTCCGCAGCGTGATATAAATTTCATCAGAAAGATCTATCAAAACGAACTAAATAGGATGGCGGAATACATGAAGTTAAATGGATTAAAATTATCTATTGAAAAAACAAATATAATTCTTTTCAATAGAGGTAATAATCCAGAAAAACTGCCTGTTTTTACATTGGCGAAACACCTCTTAAATATGTGACAGAAGTTAAATTCCTAGGAGTCCATTTTACATCTAAACTATCATGGAACGCTCATATTGAATACTTATTAACAAAGGCGAGGAAAATATTAAATTTCCTTAAAATTATCTCTAAAGAAAAATGGGGACAGAGTTCATCTACATTGATAACTCTATGTAAATCTTTAATGAGGTCGAAAATAACATATGCCCAAGAAGTAATCTTTAGCGCTCCCAAATACCTATTGAAAAAGCTTGAAAGTATTGAATGCAAGGCATTGAAATTAGCACTTGGCCTTCCGGTGCATGCATCATCTTCTCGTACGTATTATGAAGCGCAGATGCTTCCCTTAGATGAATACAGAGAGTTAGCGTGTTGTAAATTTGTTATCAAGAGTACAACTAATAAAACGCACATTAGATCTGAAATAAAAATGAGGTCAGATATTGATTTTCCTAAAAGAGCCAAATCTATAGCTTCTCAAAAAACACTGGCAACGTACACATCAAAAAGTATTACTGATTCCGGAGTTTCAATCGATAATGATGCTCTATCCATTAGACCGTTATTTTCTCCTATACCACCATGGGAGCTTAATAAAGCACATTTTGATATTGAACATACCAATATGAAAAAAGATGAAAACATAAACATGTTAGCAAGCTATATCAAATGCCATGTTGAAAAGAACTATTCAAATTATTTGAAAATATACACAGACGGTTCGTGCATTGATAAACAAGCAGGTTGTGCATTCTTAATACCAGACTTAAGAGTAGAGAAATCATTTTATATCGGCATTAACAAATCGATATTTACAGCAGAATTAACAGCGATACTCCTGGCTTTAAATTACCTTTTTAAACTTTCCAAAAACAATATTTCAAATTCTGTTCTGTGTTGATTCTAAATCAGCTCTTCAGGCATTAAAAGTTTTTCAACTGCACACAAGACCTGAAATGATCATAAAGATAAGTTGTAAGATACACATGTTAATTGCAAGAGGAACCCATGTAGCTTTTTGTTGATTCCTTCACATTGTTCTTTTCATTATAATGAAAAAGTAGACAGGGCAGCTAAACGTGGAGCCAAAAATAGTTTTGATTCAGAACTGTTTGATTTCCCCTTATCAGTACATGAACAGTGTAACTTGGTTAAGTCGCATATCTGGAAAGCTTTTGAATATAGTATGGTAGATCACGTATATAAAGAACAGTTTGATATTAAAAGAATCAAAGAGAATTTTAATCTTAATAGAAAATTACTCTCATTAATGCACAGGTGGAAGCTTAATGCATTTAAAACAAAATATGTAAAGAACATAGTTTGCGTATGTGGAAACAAGATTACTCCAGTTCATATTGTTTCATGCAATGATATGAAAAAAATTATTCCAGTATTGAAGCAAAATACTGTGCAGGCCATTTTTCAGTCACCAGCTTTAACGTACGAATTCTTTGTACACTTAGAACGCACCCCCATTGGAAAATACTTATAATATTCTTTATTAACTTTATTTGCGGGGATAAGAAAGGAAGGGGGGTGGGTGGGTGAATAAAATGGTCGGGGGGAGGGGGGGGGGAGCAAAGGATTTTTGTTTTGTTTTGTTTGTTTTTCTCTTTTTCTTTAATACTGTCATCCGTTTTGACTTTAATTGATTAGTTAGTTGTTGGTTATAAGTATTTTGTTTCATGTTAATCTTCTCTTATGACTTGTGTAAAGATATTCACACACTTACACATCCACAACTCTCTCACTCACACACACACACACACACACACACACACACACACACACACACACACACACACACACACACACACACTCGCGTGCACGCGCACCCATACATATACACATACACACATTATGTGCACGCTCGCAATTACTTCCGTACACATTCACTTTTTTTTTTTTTTTTTTTTTTTTTTTTTTTTTTGGTCTAATATCACGAATAGTGGATAGACGTTAAATGAAGGACACACACACACACACACACACACACACACACACACACACACACACACACACACACACACACACACAGAGGCACGCGTGCGCGCGCGTTTGGACCTGATGGGCAAATCGATAGTACAGAATGGGCAATGTGGACTGTGTGTTCCCATTTTACCACTTCTTTGCTGCATTGCGGCAAAAAAGCTGGCATGGCAGAGGTTGTGACCAACAAACAGTATCAAATGTTCTGCTTCAAAGACAGCAGAATAGTCCACAATGACAAACGAACAGGGGACAAAAATGAAAAGATAAACTTACAAATAAAAACAGGAAGAGTTAAAAGAAGTGACCAGGGAGAGCGAGAGAGACAGACAGACAGACAGAAAGAGAGACAGAGAGCGAGAGTTACTAGCAGAGAAAGTTCAGAAGGTGGGAGGCTATTTGCACTGAAAGATTTCCCATCATCCCGCATAGGGATTTCAGATCTGGAACTGCAGACCAGCACTGTGAATGTCACAAAGCTCCATTTCATACACGATGCTGTTTGCTGTGTGTTGGCGAGTTCCTGGATGTCTGCTTCCACGTCATCAGTGAAACGTCCACTGCCATGAGGCCGACCTCTGGCGGTCGTTATACACACAGAAATGTGATCGGCTGGGTTATGAACTGACTGCCTGAAGTGTAGAGATGACGTGGACTCATTGAGGCCGTGACGCGTTCCTGCACAGAGTCCCTTCAAGCAGATGACCAACAGAATCGAAGTGACCGCACCCTGAAATTGTTCTGAAAGAGTAGTCTTTCAAAAGTGCGCTGATAGCTTCTTTGTGAGGTGCTGCCACGATACGGACTAGCCTGACAGATTACAGTGACCTGCCGCAAACTTTGGTACGGGACGCTGTCAGCGGCAGTGGTGGTAGATGTGAGGCTGATGTGTGCCGGTTTTGTTTTACCGAGCTCTTGACCACGGCTTTCCTGATGCAACGGGGTGAGGGGAATACGATGAGGGTGGAAGAGTGGGGAGGATAGACACACACACACACACACACACACACACACACACACACACACACACACACAAGAGAGAGAGAGAGAGAGAGAGAGAGAGAGAGAGAGAGAGAGAGAGAGAGAGAGAGAGAGAGAGAGAGAGAGAGAGTTGAGTACACTCTGTTTTCAGACGCTAAAGTTGAAAGCTAAAACACTTTAAACAGTTTGACTACTGGCCCCTCATTCAAACGTCTGGGCCCAGCTAAAGATGTAAAGTGAGGTGGGAGGAGCGGGTGTGGGGGGGGGGGGGAAGATATGTACTAGCACCTCTTCGCCTTTGTCGCAGCAGTGTTCGCTCGCGCTGGAGACTAACCGCTTCCGGGTTAGAAATTCGTTCAGTGGGTTGTGCTGCCCTCTACGATAACCCTGTACGCCTACAGCTTGTGCACTGCTCACCGAGGGCGGCCTACTGCCTGCACTTAGCCTCTGCCCGCGAGCGGACCACCGTGTGTGTGCTTCCAGCTTGACGCTTTGACACAGTCAGCTGTGACACATGGTGAATAGCCAGTCAACCCTGGAACAGGAGGCAGAGACACAGAGTCAGTCTGGTAACGCTTGACACTGTCAGCTGGACACATGGTGAATAGCCATCAACCCTGGAACAGGATGCAGACACAGAGCCAGTCTGGTAACGCTTGACACTGTCAGCTGAGACACATGTGAATAGCCAGTCAACCCTGGAACAGGAGGCAGACACAGAGCCAGTCTGGTAACGCTTTGACACTGTCAGCTGAGACACATGGTGAATAGCCAGTCAACCCTGGAACAGGAGGCAGACACAGAGCCAGTCTGGTAACGCTTTGACACTGTCAGCTGAGACACATGGTGAATAGCCAGTCAACCCTGGAACAGGAGGCAGACACAGAGCCAGTCTGGTAACGCTTTGACACTGTCAGCTGAGACACATGGTGAATAGCCAGTCAACCCTGGAACAGGAGGCAGACACAGAGCCAGTCTGGTAACGCTTTGACACTGTCAGCTGAGACACATGGTGAATAGCCAGTCAACCCTGGAACAGGAGCCAGAGACACAGAGCCAGTCTGGTAACAGTATGGGACCCATGCCGTCAGTGCGTGCAGTAGTCCCAACCAGCGAACAGTGAAGGTACTGACCCTGTCCGCTTTACATTTGGGCTCTGAATACAGGGTGAAAGACCGTAGAGGGAACCGTTTTGAAAAGAGATCAATGCAGACGCGTCCAGCCACCATACTGCAGAAAGAGGGTGGAGGTCAGCGGGAGTCAAGGGATGCAGAGAAATGTGCAGCAGCTGCACACAACACCAACAACAAAATCACATTTTCTGCTTAATGTTAGCGAGGCCACGCTCACTCTTCATCATTGACAACCGGAACCGGTATTTCTGCTTCATGTTTGTTTGTTTGTTTTAATTGCATGCTCGCCCGAAAAGCACTATTTTGGAAACGGACTTTTTTTTTTACCTTTGTCATCACAATTTCTAACGCAAATATACATTACACATTTACAAGTTCTCTCTCTCTCTCTCTCTCTCTCTCTCTCTCTCTCTCTCTCTCTCTCTCTCCTCTCTCTCTCCTCTCCTCTCTCTCTCTCTCACTCTCTCTCTCTCTTGTGTGTGTGTGTGTGTGTGTGTGTGTGAGTGTGTGTGTGTGTGTGTGCGTGCGCGCGCGCGCGTGTGTGTGTGTGTGTGTGTGTGTGTGTGTGTGTGTATGTGTGTGTGTACGTGCGCGCACGCCATGAATGTTGATGTCTTAGTGAACTACGAGCCATGATAAATGCATAGTAACAAAAACAATACTAATCGTAGTCGTCGCCATCATCATCTTCACATAAATTCACACTCACATCGCTTAGAGACATCAGTTTTCATCTGATTGTCAGTGTTGCCTTTTTTTCAGTATTAATGTTAATCACTTGTGATTGAACATTTCAGAGGAATGGATTCAAAGATGAACAGTTTCTTCCTGACAATGGACGTATTAAGCTCTTTGTCTTCATTTTGTAAAACTGCCTCATAGAACACACACACACGCACGCACGCACGCACGCACGCACGCACGCACGCACGCACGCACACACGCACACACACACACACACACACACACACACACTCACTGTGGAACGAAGTGATTCGGTCAGATAATTTAAGGGAAACTTGCGTCCTGTACTTGCACCAAAGCTGCGTGACACCACTCCATCTGTGTTGGCAGGCGGAAGGGGAAGGGGAGGGGAGGGGGGATAGTGTACATTCCGATGGTGAGGACAGTTGAAGTAGCATACACTGAGTCGGTGTAAAGAAATCATGTTGTAGTTGAGAGTTCTTGAACAGATTAGCAAAGAAATGGAATGGAAATTTAACGGCCTGCATGCTTGTCTCCTTACATGCTTCGGTTCGTTTCTTTGGTTGTTTTAGTTTTTTGCTAAACACTTCACTCACACACACACACACACACACGCACGCACGCGCGCGCGCGCGCGCGCGCGAAGAAGAAGAAGAGGAAAGAAAGAAAGGTTGTGTCCAAAGACAGATGTACTGAAACTGGCTTTATTTGTACCAGCCATTCGGCTTACTGAGATGTTAGATTGGTGACTGAACTCCGTGCAATGTTCAAAGGAATAGAAAGCAGGCCGGCTCCATCTCCAGAGCAATAGCAGTCCAGGGCGGGAGCGGGGGAACGACAGAGCTAATGCTTCACCTGTGATCCCTCGTGTCCATACTTACTCTACCAGTCTTTCATTTCGCCGGAGCTTTCTTCGTTCGATTTCGATTTCCTGTGCGCATTTAAGCACCTTTCATCCGTTTTCTGGTTTCGCCTATGTCTTAATACTCCTGTACGCTTGATTGCTCTTGTAGACAATGTAATCCTGCTTTTGTCTTATTTTTGTGCTTATCTCCCCGTGATTAGCTTGCCAATTATAGTTTCAAAGTGAGATGACTGCATGCGGAAATTGAAAGAAACTTCAAAGGAAAAATACTGTTCCGCCGGACGAAAAGGGAAAAAACGAATCACAAAACAAAGCACGGCGCGTTTTGACCTCGGGTCTTTTTCAGACAAGATCAAATTCAGGACAATGAAAACGAAAAACGAGTAATACCTTATCTCGTCAAACTTTGCGCAAAGTAAGATAAATAATTGCTTAGTGATTCGTCCGGCAGAATAGTTTTTTTCTTTTCTTTTAAGATTGCCAGTTATAGTTTTGCCTTTATTATGTACAATAATTTACCTCCACTGTAAAGTTTTGCCTCCGCTGTTTTACCTCCACTGTAAAGTTTTGCCTTCGCCGTTTTCACTTGAGTTGAGTTGCTCCCCCCCCCCCCCCCCCCCCCCCCCCCCCGCCCCCTCTGTTTTGTCATTGCTTGCTTTTCGGGGTGTTTTTTTTTCTTCTGTTTCTCCCACCCATTGATACAAAAAGTCTTCAGCTCTTCCGCCCTTTCTGGTGACAAAAGGTAGGAATATATTTTTTGAGAATATGAATTAAACATCATTTTAGAGAAACTTTGATTTATGGAGGAAAATGGCAGCCAGTTGTATTCAGATTTCCTGGATGTCAGCAAAACGGCTTGCACCTGACGGTTTCAAAGTTTATCATATGCTGAATATTTCTTTTTTAGATTTTAAAGAATTAAATCGGGTGTTTTGTGTTGTGAATATTCAGCTTGGCTAACGAGAGAATGGGCTTGTGTGTCAGACCGAATTCACTTTTCCTTTTAAACGAGCACAGGAGGTGGATGCAGAAAAATAATTCATGACTCTATCTTGACCAGGTCCTTGCCAACAGTGATGGTATTCGTGGAGACCCATCTAACACGCCTCTTCAGTAGTGGAAACCTTTAGCTGAGGTCGTAGCCTGCGTGTTAAAGAAGGCTATCTGTTTGACACGCTTTCAGTGATGACTAATCTGTCAATGTGCTTTCAGTAAAGTACACTGTTCGGGTCGTTCTAGAGACTGTACTAGGTAAAAATCCCTACCCTATTTCCACTCCACAAGCTGCGATTTTGAGTTGGGATGTTGATATTCAATAGCGGATGAAGTGTCCAATTCTGTCCGATTAATTTATCGGCACCTGAAAAAAACTTCAAAGGGCGACAAGAATACAACATATTTGATTAGAGGCATTGGTGCCCAAAGAATTTCTAGACCAGATAGCCAGAGTTTCTCCGTGATGTGTACATACAAGATGGAAGGTAAAAACACAGGCTTTTTAGTTCTGTTGAGACCACAGCGAAGCACAGTCCCCGTCCTCTTTGCATCCGCTGAGCTCTTTTTTTAAAAAGCATTTATCTTTGAACAGATATGTACATAAACAAACTATTGAACTGAAGCAACAACAAGCAAATGCTTATGATGTGCTCAGTGACGGAAAATTTAACAACGATAAACACATCGGCGGATTGCATGATCAACATGATACGTAAGAGAGAAAGAAAAATGCTGAATATCATATTGGAAAATTTGTAAAAATCTTAATTTAAATGAAAAGACAGGAAAGAAGATAGAACAGATCAGAAGAATCTAACAGCAAATGTAACTAGGCAATCTACGCAACAAACATCATGATTCCCCATGCACCGAACATATACAAATTTGAACACACACACACACACAGAGAGAGAGAGAGAGAGAGAGAGAGAGAAGAGAGAGAGAGAGAGAGAGAGAGAGAGAGATGCATCCCGTCTCCCAAAACATTAAAGAGCCCAGCCCTGTGTCGCAGTGGTCTAATACAAAGACGAAATCTAAGGAGTACTAAACAACCATTCACGCCATCCGAGGGCCAGCCTAACAGCAACGTCGGAAGAAGAAGAAGAAGAAGAGAAACAAGAGATGAACAAGTACCAGGAGATGAACAAGATCATAAGAACAAGTACAGAACAGGAGGATGAGGAAGAACAACTAATTCGCTATAATATTAAAAACGTTTACTTTGGGCGATAAACTGATCCACAGTTTTGAAAATTCTTTCGTTTTCTACCCTGGTTAATGTTTGGTCACCAAAGAGAAGTGTGTGAGTATCAATACAATTAAGATTGAGAGAGAATATTGTATTTATTCTTATCTGTATGTAGTTTGAATAATCGAACAGGTAGTGTTCTGTGTTTCCTGTGTGATGGCCACACGCACATTTTGGATCAGACAGTAAATGTCTATTGTGTAAGTCGTGATTAATGTTACGCATTCCAAAGCGTAATCGACAATGGCTTATTTGATCCTGCCTCGATCCAGTATGATAGTAGAAGGGAACAGTGGTGTCTGAAGTTGTCAGAAAATGTTTGAATTGGCTGATAGATTTTGTTGATTTGATATCGTCTGGAAGGTTGTTCCACATGATGACTGTACTAGGTAAAAATGATTTTTTTGTATAATTCAGTTCTAAATCGTGGCACTGTTCTTTCTAGTAGCCGACGCCTAGGGTAACGATTTTTGTCAGAGACTAGAGAAGGGAGAAGATCAGCTAAATAGTTTGGACAGACGCCATTAACCATTTTATGAAATTGTATCAGCTTGTGTCTTTTCCGTCTTTCTTGTAATGAACAAAAGCCAGACTCTTCGAATAATTTCTGCTGACTTGTTCCCTTAACTCCGCCAATGATGATACGAATTGCTTCTAGGTGTAGTTTTTTCTAACATAATTGACTGGGTGTCTGTGCGTTGTCCCACAAAATGGTGCGTGGTCAAAATGAAGTGAAATAAAGGATTTGTACATCGTCTCCAAAGTATTTCTGGTTAGTCTGTATTTGTATTTTTTAAGACACACAATTAACATATTTACTTTGTTGGCTATGAATTGGATGTGTTCGTCCCATTTGCAGTTGTCTTGAAAAGTTACTCTTATATGTTTGTGGGATTTTTGACGGTTCCAAGGTCTTCCTTCCAAATGTAAGTGGTAAAATTTTGGCATTGATCACGGGTAATATTGACAAGTTCGGTTTTATTTTCGTAAAGTTAATTTTCCAACGTTTGGCTCAACGGGCAACTTTCTGAAGGTCAGAATTTAGGATTTCTGCCCTGATGAGTGGATCATTTAAGGTGAGCGATAAACTAGTATAGTCGGCAAATAATTTGATTGTTGTCTGCATGTCATTTACAATGTCATTAATGTATAACAAAAACAGCAAAGGACCAAGGACAGATCCTTGGGAACACCTGCTGGAATTCTTTCAACTCGGACTTTTCGCCTTTTACAACTACTGATTGTTGTCTGCTATGTAGGTAATCGCGAAAAAAGTCCAGTAGTTTCCATCTGACCCCCACCGCTGCTAGCTTTAGTAAAAGTCCTCTATGCCAGACACGATCAAAAGCTTTTGATATATCAAAGTAGATCGTTTGTGTTGTGATCCCACGATCAGATGAGGAACAGATATCATTATATGTGTCCGAAGCTGGTTGACTGTGGAATCGCCTGGTGTATAGCCTGATTGATGAGTGAGGTCATTTGTTTTTAAGAATGCGTATACATGTTTGTGGACACATCTCTCAAGAATTTTACCAACACAGCTGAGGAGCGAAATCGGGCGGTAATTATTACACAATTCTCTTGGTCCTTTTTGTGAAAGGGAAACATGTGCTCTCTCCACAGGAACGGAAATTTACCTTCGTTCGGGCATTTGTTAAACAACTGGTGGCTCTCTTTCCACAGGAATGTTTTGGTGATCGGCCGATGATTTGTCTTGTCAAATTTTCTACCTGGTTTTTT
>CM031601.1:39271434-39301434 GCA_018398815.1 Conus ventricosus
CATGGAAAGCCAGTCACCCTGGAAAGGAGGCAGACACAGAGCCAGCTGGTAACGCTTGACACTTCAGCGGACACAGTGAATAGCCAGTCAACCCTGGAACAGGAGGCAGACACAGAGCCAGTCTGGTAACGCTTTGACACTGTCAGCTGAGACACATGGTGAATAGCCAGTCAACCCTGGAACAGGAGGCAGACACAGAGCCAGTTGGTAACGCTTTGACACTGTCAGCTGAGACACTGTGAATAGCCAGTCAACCTGGAACAGGATGCAGACCAGAGCCAGTTGGTAACGCTTTGACACTGTCAGCTGAGACACTGGTGATAGCCAGTCAACCCTGGAACAGGAGGCAGAGACACAGAGCCAGTCTGGTAACAGTATGGGACCCATGCCGTCAGTGCGTGCAGTAGTCCCAACCAGCGAACAGTGAAGGTACTGACCCTGTCCGCTTTACATTTGGGCTCTGAATTACAGGGTGAAAGACCGTAGAGGGAACCGTTTTGAAAAGAGATCAATGCAGACGCGTCCAGCCACCATACTGCAGAAAGAGGGTGGAGGTCAGCGGGAGTCAAGGGGATGCAGAGAAATGTGCAGCAGCTGCACACAACACCAACAACAAAATCACATTTTCTGCTTAATGTTAGCGAGGCCACGCTCACTCTTCATCATTGACAACCGGGAACCGGTATTTCTGCTTCATGTTTGTTTGTTTGTTTTAATTGCATGCTCGCCCGAAAAGCACTATTTTGGAAACGGACTTTTTTTTACCTTTTGTCATCACAATTTCTAACGCAAATATACATTACACATTTACAAGTTCTCTCTCTCTCTCTCTCTCTCTCTCTCTCTCTCTCTCTCTCTCTCTCCTCTCTCTCTCTCTCTCTCTCTCTCTCTCTCTCTCTCTCTCTCTGTGTGTGTGTGTGTGTGTGTGTGTGTGTGAGTGTGTGTGTGTGTGTGTGCGTGCGCGCGCGCGCGTGTGTGTGTGTGTGTGTGTGTGTGTGTGTGTGTGTATGTGTGTGTGTACGTGCGCGCACGCCATGAATGTTGATGTCTTAGTGAACTACGAGCCATGATAAATGCATAGTAACAAAAACAATACTAATCGTAGTCGTCGCCATCATCATCTTCACATAAATTCACACTCACATCGCTTAGAGACATCAGTTTTCATCTGATTGTCAGTGTTGCCTTTTTTTCAGTATTAATGTTAATCACTTGTGATTGAACATTTCAGAGGAATGGATTCAAAGATGAACAGTTTCTTCCTGACAATGGACGTATTAAGCTCTTTGTCTTCATTTTGTAAAACTGCCTCATAGAACACACACACACGCACGCACGCACGCACGCACGCACGCACGCACGCACGCACGCACACACGCACACACACACACACACACACACACACACACTCACTGTGGAACGAAGTGATTCGGTCAGATAATTTAAGGGAAACTTGCGTCCTGTACTTGCACCAAAGCTGCGTGACACCACTCCATCTGTGTTGGCAGGCGGAAGGGGAAGGGGAGGGGGAGGGGGGATAGTGTACATTCCGATGGTGAGGACAGTTGAAGTAGCATACACTGGAGTCGGGTGTAAAGAAATCATGTTGTAGTTGAGAGTTCTTGAACAGATTAGCAAAGAAATGGAATGGAAATTTAACGGCCTGCATGCTTGTCTCCTTACATGCTTCGGTTCGTTTCTTTGGTTGTTTTAGTTTTTTGCTAAACACTTCACTCACACACACACACACACACACGCACGCACGCGCGCGCGCGCGCGCGCGCGAAGAAGAAGAAGAGGAAAGAAAGAAAGGTTGTGTCCAAAGACAGATGTACTGAAACTGGCTTTATTTGTACCAGCCATTCGGCTTACTGAGATGTTAGATTGGGTGACTGAACTCCGTGCAATGTTCAAAGGAATAGAAAGCAGGCCGGCTCCATCTCCAGAGCAATAGCAGTCCAGGGCGGGAGCGGGGGAACGACAGAGCTAATGCTTCACCTGTGATCCCTCGTGTCCATACTTACTCTACCAGTCTTCATTTCGCCGGAGCTTTCTTCGTTCGATTTCGATTTCCTGTGCGCATTTAAGCACCTTTCATCCGTTTTCTGGTTTCGCCTATGTCTTAATACTCCTGTACGCTTGATTGCTCTTGTAGACAATGTAATCCTGCTTTTGTCTTATTTTTGTGCTTATCTCCCCGTGATTAGCTTGCCAATTATAGTTTCAAAGTGAGATGACTGCATGCGGAAATTGAAAGAAACTTCAAAGGAAAAATACTGTTCCGCCGGACGAAAAGGGAAAAAACGAATCACAAAACAAAGCACGGCGCGTTTTGACCTCTGGTCTTTTTCAGACAAGATCAAATTCAGGACAATGAAAACGAAAAAACGAGTAATACCTTATCTCGTCAAACTTTGCGCAAAGTAAGATAAATAATTGCTTAGTGATTCGTCCGGCAGAATAGTTTTTTTCTTTTCTTTTAAGATTGCCAGTTATAGTTTTGCCTTTATTATGTACAATAATTTACCTCCACTGTAAAGTTTTGCCTCCGCTGTTTTACCTCCACTGTAAAGTTTTGCCTTCGCCGTTTTCACTTGAGTTGAGTTGCTCCCCCCCCCCCCCCCCCCCCCCCCCCCCCGCCCCCTCTGTTTTGTCATTGCTTGCTTTTCGGGGTGTTTTTTTTTCTTCTGTTTCTCCCACCCATTGATACAAAAAGTCTTCAGCTCTTTCCGCCCTTTCTGGTGACAAAAGGTAGGAATATATTTTTTGAGAATATGAATTAAACATCATTTTAGAGAAACTTTGATTTATGGAGGGAAAATGGCAGCCAGTTGTATTCAGATTTCCTGGATGTCAGCAAAACGGCTTGCACCTGACGGTTTCAAAGTTTATCATATGCTGAATATTTCTTTTTTAGATTTTAAAGAATTAAATCGGGTGTTTTGTGTTGTGAATATTCAGCTTGGCTAACGAGAGAATGGGCTTGTGTGTCAGACCGAATTCACTTTTCCTTTTAAAACAGAGCACAGGAGGTGGATGCAAAAAATAATTCATGACTCATATCTTGACCAAGGTCTTGCCAACAGTGATGGTATTCGTGGAGACCCATCTAACACGCCTCTTCAGTAGTGGAACCTTTAGCTGAGGTCGTAGCCTGCGTTGTTAAAGAAGGCTATCTGTTTGACACGCTTTCAGTGATGACTAATCTGTCAATGTGCTTTCAGTAAAGTACACTGTTCGGGTCGTTCTAGAGACTGTACTAGGTAAAAATCCCTACCCTATTTCCACTCCACAAGCTGCGATTTGAGTTGGGATGTTGATATTCAATAGCGGATGAAGTGTCCAATTCTGTCCGATTAATTTATCGGCACCTGAAAAAAACTTCAAAGGGCGACAAGAATACAACATATTTGATTAGAGGCATTGGTGCCCAAAGAATTTCTAGACCAGATAGCCAGAGTTTCTCCGTGATGTGTACATACAAGATGGAAGGTAAAAACACAGGCTTTTTAGGTTCTGTTGAGACCACAGCGAAGCACAGTCTCGTCCTCTTTGCATCCGCTGAGCTCTTTTTTTAAAAAGCATTTATCTTTGAACAGATATGTACATAAACAAACTATTGAACTGAAGCAACAACAAGCAAATGCTTATGATGTGCTCAGTGACGGAAAATTTAACAACGATAAACACATCGGCGGATTGCATGATCAACATTGATACGTAAGAGAGAAAGAAAAATGCTGAATATCATATTGGAAAATTTGTAGAAAATCTTAATTTAAATGAAAAGACAGGAAAGAAGATAGAACAGATCAGAAGAATCTAACAGCAATGTAACTAGGCAATCTACGCAACAAACATCATGATTCCCCATGCACCGAACATATACAAATTTGAACACACACACACACACAGAGAGAGAGAGAGAGAGAGAGAGAGAGAGAGAGAGAGAGAGAGAGAGAGAGAGAGAGATGCATCCCGTCTCCCAAAACATTAAAGAGCCCAGCCCTGTGTCGCAGTGGGTCTAATACAAAGACGAAATCTAAGGGAGTACTAAACAACCATTCACAGCCATCCGAGGGCCAGCCTAACAGCAACGTCGGAAGAAGAAGAAGAAGAAGAGAAACAAGAGATGAACAAGTACCAGGAGATGAACAAGATCATAAGAACAAGTACAGAACAGGAGGATGAGGAAGAACAACTAATTCGCTATAATATTAAAAACGTTTACTTTGGGCGATAAACTGATCCACAGTTTTGAAAATTCTTTCGTTTTCTACCCTGGTTAATGTTTGGTCACCAAAGAGAAGTGTTGTGAGTATCAATACAATTAAGATTGAGAGAGAATATTGTATTTATTCTTATCTGTATGTAGTTTGAATAATCGAACAGGTAGTGTTCTGTGTTTCCTGTGTGATGGCCACACGCACATTTTGGATCAGACAGTAAATGTCTATTGTGTAAGTCGTGATTAATGTTACGCATTCCAAAGCGTAATCGACAATGGCTTATTTGATCCTGCCTCGATCCAGTATGATAGTAGAAGGGAACAGTGGTGTCTGAAGTTGTCAGAAAATGTTTGAATTGGCTGATAGATTTTGTTGATTTGATATCGTCTGGAAGGTTGTTCCACATGATGACTGTACTAGGTAAAAATGATTTTTTGTATAATTCAGTTCTAAATCGTGGCACTGTTCTTTCTAGTAGCCGACGCCTAGGGTAACGATTTTTGTCAGAGACTAGAGAAGGGAGAAGATCAGCTAAATAGTTTGGACAGACGCCATTAACCATTTTATGAAATTGTATCAGCTTGTGTCTTTTCCGTCTTTCTTGTAATGAACAAAAGCCAGACTCTTCGAATAATTTCTGCTGACTTGTTCCCTTAACTCCGCCAATGATGATACGAATTGCTTCTAGGTGTAGTTTTTCTAACATAATTGACTGGGTGTCTGTGCGTTGTCCCACAAAATGTGTGCGTGGTCAAAATGAAGTGAAATAAAGGATTTGTACATCGTCTCCAAAGTATTTCTGGTTAGTCTGTATTTGTATTTTTTAAGACACACAATTAACATATTTACTTTGTTGGCTATGAATTGGATGTGTTCGTCCCATTTGCAGTTGTCTTGAAAAGTTACTCTTATATGTTTGTGGGATTTTGACGGTTCCAAGGTCTTCCTTCCAAATGTAAGTGGTAAAATTTGGCATTGATCACGGGTAATATTGACAAGTTCGGTTTTATTTTCGTAAAGTTAATTTTCCAACGTTTGGCTCAACGGGCAACTTTCTGAAGGTCAGAATTTAGGATTTCTGCCCTGATGAGTGGATCATTTAAGGTGAGCGATAAACTAGTATAGTCGGCAAATAATTTGATTGTTGTCTGCATGTCATTTACAATGTCATTAATGTATAACAAAAACAGCAAAGGACCAAGGACAGATCCTTGGGGAACACCTGCTGGAATTCTTTTCAACTCGGACTTTTCGCCTTTTACAACTACTGATTGTTGTCTGCTATGTAGGTAATCGCGAAAAAAGTCCAGTAGTTTCCATCTGACCCCCACCGCTGCTAGCTTTAGTAAAAGTCCTCTATGCCAGACACGATCAAAAGCTTTTGATATATCAAAGTAGATCGTTTGTGTTGTGATCCCACGATCAGATGAGGAACAGATATCATTATATGTGTCCGAAGCTGGTTGACTGTGGAATCGCCTGGTGTATAGCCTGATTGATGAGTGAGGTCATTTGTTTTTAAGAATGCGTATACATGTTTGTGGACACATCTCTCAAGAATTTTACCAACACAGCTGAGGAGCGAAATCGGGCGGTAATTATTACACAATTCTCTTGGTCCTTTTTTGTGAATAGGTGAAACATGTGCTCTCTTCCACAGGAACGGAAATTTACCTTCGTTCGGGCATTTGTTAAACAACTGGGTAAGAGGACTAGCTATAACATTTACTGCACATGTAAGTTGTTTGTTGTGGGTGAGGTCTGGACCAGATGATTTTGTCTTGTCAAGATTTCTGACAACTGATGTGATATCGTCTTCAGTAAGTACAATGTCATTTACTTCATAGTTGGCAAACGACATCTGTGGTTGTTCGTCATCGTCGTTGTCGAGAGTGGATTGTTCTATGAAAAAATTATTTAGTATATCGGCTTTGTCTTTATAAGAATAATACATTGTGCCGTTTGACAGTGAAGGAGGAATGCCATCAGTGTATTAACACTTTTTTATTGAAAACAGAACGAACTAGTTTCCACCACTCCATTTAGCCAAAGTTTAGTGGATCTGATGCCTTGTCGTCAACATCCTTACAAAAATCAGCCTGTCGTTCTCTTTCTTTTGCTGTGACATAATTCCGAAATTGCCTAAAACTATGCCAGTGCTCAGGCAAATCCGTTTGTTTAGCTTTTGCATGAATAGTTTTACACTTTTCTGTTAAGAGTCGTATTTCATCAGTCATCGAAGGTACATCATTGGGTAGACTGTAATAACTTTAGTTCGCATACACTGCTTAGCTAGACTCATGAAAGTATTAGTGAAATGTTCAACGGTTTCGTCAACAGTTCTCATATTTAAAATGAATTGCCAGTCAACAAGATGTAACAATCGACAAAATTCGTCTTTGTTTAGTTTATAGTAGTTAAATATAGTTCTTTTAAAATTGCTATTGTTTTTAATTGTGTTTTTAAGGTGCAAACATGGAATACTGTGAGCTGAGCTCTTGACATGTCTTTGCTCGGCCATACTCTCTCTCTCTCTCTCTCTCTCTCTCTCTCTCTCTCTCTCTCTCCTCTCTCTCTCTCTCTCTCTCCTCTCTCTCTCTCTCTCTCTTCCATGTGATTCTGAATCAGTTCTTCGACAGAGATTCTGTTTTTCTAGACAGGTATGTGTTGTGCTTAAATGCAAACCAGTTTTGGTCTGTACCAGGACCAGAAACTGAAAAGATATGTACAGTTTGTACAGCTATCATCTTCTTTTCAAATACAAAGCTTATGTGGATATCTGGGGGGGGGGGGGAGTCAGTTACTTCAGATCAGGCACATATTGTTCGTAGTCAGAGTATATAAGAGATTTTATCACTCGACGACGAGGATCTCATTAAACCATTAGACAAGTTTATGGCTGAACCAAATATAATCAGACACATTTTTACTTAAGTTCAAAAACATTTATGTTTCTATGTACATATTATTTTGTGTGCTTTTTCTTACACCTTTTTTTTGGTCTAATTTCTGGTGGTGCTAGAAATGACAATCGGCATGATTTCTGCTAAGAGGGCTGTGAGCATCTGCGTTAGTTTCAGTGGGTAAACATTGACAGATCGAAAGAACATTGACAGACGAACAAATGCTGACCACTGACATTTTGTCGATTCATAACTACTGATGATCTGATTTCCTATTTGTCTGAGGTAGTGTACTTACCGCATGACATTAGGGCTACCGAGTTATTGTCATTAAAGATTGTTGTCATGCTCATTCTCTTCCTCATTCTCTCTCTGTCTGTCTCTCTGTCTCTCTCTCTCTCTCTCTCTCTCTCTCTCTCTCTCTGAGTGGTGTTTTGTTTCATTTTTCAAATCATGTCCCTCCCCCCTCCCCCCCCCCCACCAATTTTTTTTAAACCTATTTGTTTCCTATTTATTAACTTCAGACCTCTGCTGATTATGGCATGGAAATAAGTGCGGAAAAGACAAAGGTCATGACTAACAACCCAGTCGGCTTTACCCAAGACATAACCATCAACAGCAAAAAGCTTGAGCCAGTCAACACATTTAAGTACTTGGGGGCAACAATCTCAGATGAAGGATCAAGACCTGAAATCATCTCAAGAGTCGCTCAGACCACAGCTACGCTATCTAAGCTAACGCCTCTTTGGAGAAATAAAAACATCTCCATCAGCTCAAAGATTAGACTGATGCGATCCTTAGTCATGGCGATATTCTTATATGCTTGTGAGTCATGGACGTTGAAATCAGACCTTGAGAAAAAGATCCAAACAATGGAAATGAGGTGCTTCAGACGACTCCTTGGCATCTCATACAGAGATCACATCAGCAATGTGGAAGTTAAAAAGCGCATCGAGAATGAAATTGGTCCATATGTCGATCTCCTAACCTCAGTAAAAAGACGCAAACTGAAATGGTATGGACACATCACACGATCAACAGGCCTTGCCAAGACAATCATGCAGGGCACAGTACCAGGACAAAGGCGAAGAGGTCGACAAAGGAAAAGATGGGAGGATAACATCACGGAATGGACAGGCCTGCGGCTGAGAAATACATTGCGGAGGGCAGAGAACAGAGAGGAATGGCGAAGGATGGTTGTCACTGCTTCAGGGGTGCCCCTACGGACCGACGTCTAAGGGACCAAGTCAAGTCAAGTCAAGTCAAGTCATTTGTTTCCTAGTATTGCCGAATGTCATGCACGTATTTTGGATTTTTCATGTCCATGTAAAAAGAATGTTATGTTGTTTTTATTATTCATCCATATTCGCCTTTTCTGAAGGCCGAATGAAAAGAAACTACTTTGTGCTTACCCCCCCCCCCCCCCCCCCCCTCCACACACCTTTTTCATTAGAAAACGTACTTTCGATCGTTCGGTTGTTCATTTTCTGAACTCTGTCTGTCTGTGTCTGTCTCTGCCTCTGTGTGTGTGTGTGTGTGTGTGTGTGTGTGTGTGTGTGTGTGGTCATATGCGCTCTTTTTGAATGCGTGTTGTGTATCCAAGCGATCTTCTTCTCTCTTACCTTGCACGTTTATACCGATCTATAATACGTCTTAATCCCTTCAAATGATCTCTTCTGGGTTTGCTACCACATACAATTTTCTTTATTTTTCTTTCGCTGCCGTTGAGATTTGACAACATATAATGCTTTCTTCAGCAAGACCGATTTCTACAGCTATTATCCTTTGCCCGATTTTTGCAGGCCATGTTCATTGTTTCATTTGCACTGGCTATCTGATTTATTTTTAAGTTTCAACTCAGGTTTGTTCATTTGTTTTTGTTTTTCGCCGTGTGTCAGCGTTTTGCCTGACAATGAATCTTAGTGGGGTGGGTGGAGTTGTATACGTGTTGAACGTTCAGCTCCATCATCAAAACAAACCAACAATGAATCTTAGTGGGGTGGTGGAGTTGTATACGTGTTGAACGTTCAGCTCCATGACAATGAATCTTAGTGGGGTGGGTGGAGTTGTATACGTGTTGAACGTTCAGCTCCATCATCAAAACAAACCAACAAACCAAAAAACAAACTTCGAATGATGACCATCATTACTAAACAGTTTTCTGTCTCTGGTTGTTTGTGAATGCTAGGAATAGTTAAGTGAACAAATAGCTTCTTTTAATTAAAGGAATTATGTGACAAGCTAGATACAGCTGGGTATAGTTATTAATCGAGTTATTATGTTGCCAGGAGTACAGATCTTACTGTCAGTCATCACATGTTTCTTTTTCTTTTATGAACTTTTCTTTTTGAATTGCTATCATGTGGTGCTATGACCTTCATTGATAGTTTTGTTAAAAGCTGACGGCAAAAAAGTCTCTAAGCACCAGTTTTTCTATCTGTCTCTGCCCACCTCTTTCTGTATCTCGCAAGTGTGTGTGTGTGTGTGTGTGTGTGTGTGTGTGTGTGTGTGTGTGTGTGTGTGTGCGTGCGTGCGTGCGTGCGTGCGTGCGTGCGTGCGTGCGTGCGTGCGTGCGTGCGTGTGTGTGCGCGCGCGCGCGCCTGCCTTTATAGGGTGGGGAAGGTCTAGGGGAGATCTGTGTGCGCATCCCAGTGTATTTCAGCTTGTGCATTCATAGCTTGTGTAGCTCTGCCAGGAAGTTGACTCGAGCCTGCACAGTTGCAGGAACGACATACTGGGCTGGTAGACCCATCTTGTTCCATGCTGCTTCCGTCTTCTCATAGTCCCTGTCATAGCAAACCTTTGGTCCATTCTAAAGGAAATGTCTCCGATCATAGTCCCTGTCATAGCAAACCTTTGGTCCATTCTAAAGGAAATGTCTCCGATCATAGTCCCTGTCATAGCAAACCTTTGGTCCATTCTAAAGGAAATGTCTCCGATCATAGTCCCTGTCATAGCAAACCTTTGGTCCATTCTAAAGGAAATGTCTCCGATCTAGGTTTTTGTTTTCCTCGCCTTTTCTTTTTGTTTCTGATTTTCACCGTCTACTGTGTCCCAGCCTGTTTTGTGTGCTGGCAATACATCTTACACGCGTTTCCTGCATCTTATGGTTTGCTTTAAATCTGATGTCATTAATGTTCACAGTATCCCCGCCACATGAACTTTATCAGTTGATTTGACAATTACTCTCGGACATAATGCTAAACGGTAGGCTCGCGAACGGTTTGGGTCCGATAGTCCGACACTTCACGATTCCGACGTTTCGACAGTCCGACAATTTTGTCGGACCAACGAAACTTGTTTTGTAATGTTTTATTTTGTGCCAATAGTTCGACACATCACGATTTCGACGTTTCGATAGTCCGACATAACCCTAACCTTAACCCTAACCCTAACCCACGATTCCGACGTTTCGAATGTGTGTCGGATTATCGAAACGAGTTGGAATTGTCGGAATCGTGGGATGTCGGACTGTCGCTACTTATTCTTACAGTGTCGGATTATCGAAACATCTGAACGTGGGGTGTCGGACTACCGATGTGTCGGACTATCGAAACGTCGGACTACCGGGCCCAGCCCCTCGCGAACAACTTCATGGCGGTTCGACATTCTTCAAATTTTATTCCCACACACCTCCCTCTCCCCGCTTTTTTCGTATCCCTTCCAACACTGGTTTCTTCCACCGCATACACCCTACCCGCATCCCCCATCGCTACCATATACAGGCATTCGCACGCACGCATGTACATACACGCACACACACACACACACACACACACACACACACACACACACACACACACACACGCACACACACACTCGCACGCACGCGCACACACGCATGCGCGCGCGCACACACGCATGCGCGCGCGCGCACACACGCATGCGCGCGCGCGCACACACACACACACACACACACACACACAGAGTTCTGCTGTCAACTGCCAAGTCTCACTGCGACAGTGGGCCACACACAAATTACACCGGTCTTCTGTTTTTACCGTTCAAGAAGGAAAAGGAAGTTGACTGGGCGAGGAATGACACAGACAATGAGATTTGCGACCGTTCCTCTGCAGCTGACCTTTTGCCAAGCGTTCAGTGGATTCAAAACAGGAGTCAAGGTTACTCACTCCCTGTCGTTGAAATCTGTAAACACTGTTACCTGTCTCTCACTGTGTGTGTGTTTGCGCGCGCCCGCGCGTATGTGTGGGTGTGTGTGTATGTGTGTGTGCACGCGCGCGCGCGTATCTGTGTATGTGCGTGCGCACGCGCATATGTATATAAATCACATTTACTTTTCCACAACTACTGCCACGCTGCTACGCTCACAGGCGCACGCTCGCGCGCGCGCGCGCGCGCGCGTGCACACACACACACACACACACACACACACACACACACACACACACACAGGCGCGTGCGCGCGCGCGAGCGAACGAGCGAGCGCATGTACATTTTGATTTACGGGCCAATAACCGTTCAGCGAAGAGAGAGGATTCGCTACCTCCCATCACCTTTGCCTCATTCTGGCGGAGTGGGGGAGAAGGTAACGGGGGGAGAGATGTGAGGGAGATACACTCAGGCAAAATCAGTGTACGAACAATTTCGGCTGGTCGGTTTTTATTTTGTTTTAAGTTGTCATATGTCTGTTAATATTTGATTTTTATATAGTCTGTCCTCCACATATTTCATCTTAATTGGAATCATATATAAGTTCGTCGGCATGGAACTACCCATCCCCTAATTTGAGTGGAATGTTGTGAACAATCAGTGCCAACCCTCTTTCAGTTTGTGAACCTGACTGTTGCCTTGAGACCATCTGCATTAGGACCAGAAACAACATATCAAGCACTCGTTTTGCCTCCTCGGGTACATTCAGTTTCAAAGTGAGGTGATTGTAGGCGGAAGTCAAATGAAATTTAAGAGAAAAATTATTATTATCCCACCGGACGAAATGGACACATTGCAGGACAAAACACGATGCGTTTCGACCTAAGTCTTCTTCAGGCAAGAGAAAAACATTTCAGGACAATGAAAACGAAGAACGAGCAATGACTTATCTTCTCCAATTGGGGATGGAACTAGGAGAGAGGCACAATGTCCGCTTTGTGCCCAATTTGAAAAGATAAGTGATTGCTCGTCCTTCGTTTTCATTGTCCTGAATGTTGTTTATCTTGCCTGAAGAAGACCAAAGAGGTCGAAACGCCCCGTGTTTTGTCTTGGAATTTGTTTGTCCCTTTCGTCCAGCGGAATAAAGATAATTTTTCTTTTAAATGTACTCAGTTACAGTACCCTATGTACTCAGTTACAGTACCCTATGTACTCAGTTACAGTACCCTATGTACTCAGTTACAGTACCCTATGTACTCAGTTACAGTACCCTATGTACTCAGTTACAGTACCCTATAGGAGCCCATCCCAACTTTTTCACAAATTCTGTTTCTTCCGGTCGGGCGTATATGGCGATTTTTTGTTACCTATATCGATTCTATCCGTCGGTTGGTCTGGCCTGGATTCAACAAAGGGGAAAGGAACCGATTCACCAAAACAGTTTTCAAAGTGATGTGACAGCACAAAGGTTTCTGGGCCATAGTCATCTGTCCCCTCCCACCCCATCCTCTTTTTCTTTCTTTCCGATGCTGCCCTCCCTCTTTCATCTTGACAGCAGGGGGTGGGTGGAGATGCAGCGGCACAGGAGTGGATGAAAGGCATATACTAGCCCCCAACGCTCTTCCCTGATGCCGTTCTGCTCCCGCGTGTTCCCACGGAAGGGACAGTGGAAATTGGATGGGAAGAAGGCAGCAGAGATGGGGAGGATGTTCTTTCAGCTGTTCTGTCTCCTCTGTCGTAACCCTCTCTCTTCTCCCCTTCACTCTCTCTCTCTCTCTCTCTCTCTCTCTCTCTCTCTCTCTCTCTCTCCTCTCTCTCTCTCTCTCTCTCTCTCTCTCTCTCTCTCTCTCACACACACACACACACACACACACACACACACACACACACACACACCACGGGTGCATGCTTTTACCCTTCCCCTGTGTTTAGGAACATAAGGCGCCGGCTACCAGGGCCACGGGAGAGGGGAACCAACGGGAGTGGTACGACGTCCCCCTTCTTCAAATAGCATCTCCTCCCCCTCATTACCGTCGCAGAGAATGGGGAAGAGAACGGATGGCAGCGGAGAAGGAACTTGAAGAGAGGCACCATAATAAAAAGAAGAGGGATGTGAAAGTGCCGAACGATGGAGAGGAAAATCGGATGGGAGGGGTCGGGTGGAGCGGAGGGATGGTGGAGGTGGGGGAGGGTGTTGTCCCGGGGTGGGGGTGGGGGTGGGGGGAAGGTGGGGGACAGGAGAAGTGTTGTCCCGGAGGGGGAGGTGGGGGGAGGGGTGTTGTCCCACGGCATTCCCCTCCCCTCCATCCACACTCTCCATGGCTTTTCCATCCCAACGGTCCCCTTGCCTATCATCGTCTTTGTAGCCCCTTCCCTGTTAGTTCCATTTCTGAGGCCCCCTTCTTCTATTCCTATGGCTCCCTGTCTCTTTTAACCCCGAGGCCGTCATTCATCCTTATGGATGCCCTTTACTCTGTTTCTTCTATTCCTATGGCCCCCTGTCTCTTTTAACCCCGAGGCCCTCATTCATCCTTATGGATCCCCTTTACTCTGTTTCTTCTGTCCCTATGGCTCCCTCTGACCCAGTCCCTTCTGCCCCCAAGAGCCGAGTCTTCCATCCCTGCTGCTCTTTTGTCTCCTGTAGTTTCTAACTTTCTGTTTCTTCCATTCCTGTGACTCCCTTTCCTCTGTCCCTTCTATTCCCCAGACCTTCTTCTTCCATTCCTGTGACTCCCTTTCCTCTGTCCCTCCTATTCCCCAGACCTTCTTCTTCCATTCCTGTGACTCCCTTTCCTCTGTCCCTTCTATTCCCCAGACCTTCTTCTTCCATTCCTGTGACTCCCTTTCCTCTGTCCCTTCTATTCCCCAGACCTTCTTCTTCCATTCCTGTGACTCCCTTTCCTCTGTCCCTTCTATTCCCCAGACCTTCTTCTTCCATTCCTGTGACTCCCTTTCCTCTGTCCCTTCTATTCCACAGACCTTCTTCTTCCATTCCTGTGACTCCCTTTCCTCTGTCCCTTCTATTCCACAGACCTTCTTCTTCCATTCCTGTGACTCCCTTTCCTCTGTCCCTTCTATTCCCCAGACCTTCTTCTTCCATTCCTGTGACTCCCTTTCCTCTGTCCCTTCTATTCCCCAGACCTTCTTCTTCCATTCCTGTGACTCCTTTCCTCTGTCCCTTCTATTCCCCAGACCTTCTTCTTCCATTCCGGTGACTCCCTTTCCTCTGTCCCTTCTATTCCCCAGACCTTCTTCTTCCATTCCCGTGACTCCCTTTCCTCTGTCCCTTCTATTCTCCAGACCTTCTTCTTCCATTCCTGTGACTCCCTTTCCTCTGTCCCTTCTATTCCACAGACCTTCTTCTTCCATTCCTGTGACTCCCTTTCCTCTGTCCCTTCTATTCCCCAGACCTTCTTCTTCCATTCCTGTGACTCCCTTTCCTCTGTCCCTTCTATTCCACAGACCTTCTTCTTCCATTCCTGTGACTTCCCTTTCCTCTGTCCCTTCTATTCCACAGACCTTCTTCTTCCATTCCTGTGACTCCCTTTCCTCTGTCCCTTCTATTCCCCAGACCTTCGTCTTCCATTCCTGTGACTCCCTTTCCTCTGTCCCTTCTATTCCACAGACCTTCTTCTTCCATTCCTGTGACTCCCTTTCCTCTGTCCCTTCTATTCCCCAGACCTTCTTCTTCCATTCCGGTGACTCCCTTTCCTCTGTCCCTTCTATTCCCCAGACCTTCTTCTTCCATTCCGGTGACTCCCTTTCCTCTGTCCCTTCTATTCCCCAGACCTTCTTCTTCCATTCCGGTGACTCCCTTTCCTCTGTCCCTCCTCCTCCTCCAGAAACGTTTCCTTTGTCCCCTTTCTCCACGAGTTCCTCTTTTCCCACCTTGGTCACATTAATTTTCGCCCTGTATTTTTGTGTGCCCCTGTCCCTGTCCCTTCCACCCCCTGTCACTGCCACGGTGATCTGCTTCCTTCCCTACAATCCTTTCCCTGCCCTGTGTCATCACCACCTCCCCTCCACCTCCTGCAACTCTCCTTCCCCATACCTTCACCCTCTCCCTTCGCTGCTGTCCTCCTCCCTTGTCCCAACAGCCCCCCCCCCCCCCCCCCCCCCTTTGCCTGATCCCGGTCCCTCCCATCCACCTTGTCCTCGTCCCTCTTCGACAGGACAGTGTATCTGTTTCAATGCTTTCTTTTGCTCTGCGCACCTTTTCCGAGACAATGGCTGGCTATATTGGTTTTAACACAGCATGTCTAGCAAAGGATCGAAGTCAATTTGTCTTTTAATTGTCCTGACTGGGAATTAGAGCTATGCTAGCCCTTTCGCTTCAGGTTGTTAGAAACAAAAGCGACAGGAGGTGGAATGTTAATGTCACTCACTGCGAGGGGGGGGGGGGGGCATGGCAAGGAGTGCCGTGGGAGAGGTGGCAGATCTCTCTTGAAGGGCGTTGATGTGAGAGGTCAACGTCAGGCGGCGCAGTCAACCTTGCAGCCACTATGGGTGACGGTCGATCTAGCTGTATCACTGGGGGACAGCTCCTGGAGATTTGGGGAGATCAACGATGGAGCACTGCCCAGCTGCGATAACCATGGGCTGGCAAACCATGTTTTCGGATCGGCATGGTGGATACCCCTCTTGGGGTTCGGCTGAAAAATTGCCCCTCTCGGCTGTAGACTGTGAGGACCATAAAAAGAAGTCATGCAGCGCTCAGGCGACGTCCGTCTTGCTCCCTCTTCGAGGCGGCCTCACGCAGCACAGGACCCTGGCCACCTAAGTATGAAGAAGGCCGCCGGATAGCCCAGAAACAGGCCTTTGTGTTTGTATGGGGGAAGGGGGGGGGGTGAGAGATGGAGACTACTGACGCGCACAAGTACACCAAGTGCTGCACACGAGTTACTCAGGAAGAAAGAAGACGACCCGGACTCCAGTCTAGGATGGAAACCAGAACAAGATAGGACAGCCCCCGTCTGAAACCAAGCCCAAGACTCATGCCAGTGACCACATAACCTGCTACCAGAATGACATACTTCAATCTGAGACACCATGCCCTTAAGGGCTCCTTGCCGATAGGACCCGTTAAACTCACCCCGACAGTACAGGATGTTAAGCAGGGAGAGAGAGGAGGAACGGAATTAATCACTAACCTGATCCGTGTGTCTTTCCTGTTCCATCCCAGTCGCAGGTATAACAGAGGAAACGGGTACCCGAAGCCACTATCAATGACACGACCACAGGCAGAAGCCAGGACTGATCTCGTCCTCCCCTTTCCTACGCCTGGTCCTGCAGGCAGCGGGATGTAGGGCACTGCTCGTTACAGCATGGTCTCCCCTCCTGTTCCCACTCCCAGTCTTGGAGGCAGGGGAAAGTAGGGCTCTGCTTGTTCTTAGACCAACCCGTCTCGTTTCCTACAGGGATCATTTCACGTCTGCCGTTGCATCGCTGTACCCAGAGGCATCCACAAATTATCAATCCTAGTCTGGCTGTTCTTCTCTCTAGATATTACAACTGTACGATAGATGTTACTTCTATACTGTTCCATATTACGTCCTTACAGTCTAAAAAGAAGAGTATTGTTCCCTTTGTCTGCATGCAGGAGTCAAGTTCCTGGACGACTGCCCCGTAGAGCCCCGGGTGCCGGTGTACCTTCTGGTGGGCGGCTGTGTGCTGATGCTGAAACTGATGCTGTGTCTGTGGCGGGCCGTGCAGCGCCGACGACACGACAGCAGCGACACCACCTTTGACCTGGAAGGCGACACGGACGCGGGCTTCTCACGGACTTACCGCTTCATGAACGCCGTGCTGACGCTGTTCCTGCTGGGCTGGCACGTGGCGGGCTCCTATTGGCTGTTCGCCATCTGGAAGCCCCGCTTCTTCTCCCCCTTGCTGCACGACCCCAGCCGCTGGTGCGAGCGCAGCGTGTACCTGTTTGGCGTAGGTCAAACGTGGCGCTGTACTGTCTGTCGTGCCTTTACCTGATGGTGGTGTGCTGCCTGGCCCTTATCTACCGCCCGCCAGACCCCGACATCATCCGCTGACCATGGACACCTGCAGGCTGGGAGTTCCCGGACCTCGCCGCACTGGTCTCTGCCTTCCTGTCCACTCTCGTCTCGCACTACTGAGTAATAGGACTGGGTTTCCACGCTCGTCTCGTCACTCCGCTTCCCTCTCCTTTATCCCCCATCCTCACAGGACGCAGCCTTCGGGATCCAACGATCTGAACCCAAACCGGGCGTACTGTCCTGTACTTCAATCACGCAGGCTTGGTCGTTGTCCTCTGGCGATGACCCTAATGCACCGCTGTGACCTCCTCTCCTTCATGCTGACCATCCCTGGTTGAGTTGAGTTTTACGTCCTCAAAGCAGATTCTTTCAGGACAAGTTGTTCCCAACCATCCTCCATCCTCTCCCCTTTCCTGTCCCACCACCTGCTTGTGCTCAACACACTGACCCTGCTGATCTGTTGCTTTTATTCCCCCATACCCTTACCTGATCAATGCGTCTCGTCATTCCAAAATGAAAACCCCATCCCTCCCCTCTTTTCCCCCTTCGCTAGCTTCACTTTCTGCTGTGGATGTAGGGCTGCAGAGTACTATTGGAAACCTATCGGAACGGGCGCATTGAAACTGATGATTCATCTTGGTGCTGAGGTTCTCCCATTCCTCATCTCCCCGCTATGACGACGCAGTCCCTTCGTTAATCCCTCTGTCCGTCCACCCTTCTGTTCGCCGGTCAGCTGGTCAGGGCACTCGGACAGGTGGTCTGGACATCACGATCAGCCCGGGATGGTCACTGAATTAACACCTGCCCCTTGGTCAATTTCCCCGTGAACGATGCTTCAGTGTCACTCTCGTCCGTTCACCCACCTAACCCTTTTTTCCTTCACCCTCCATCTGCATCCCACGCTCACCCCCCTCCCCTTGTTGAATATCCCGCCTTCCCCCCCCCCCCCCTTTTTTTTTTAAACATATAAACGGTCTTCGTCACCCTCTGTCTTGTGAACCAACTAAAGTTCCGTGTGACACGGAGAAAAGAAAACGGCCCTGAACAAAGTTCAAAGTGGAGAACAGCCGCCACGACTGTCCCACAACACATCACGACAATTTCCTTCCCAGTTTCACGTGCTGTCAAGTTCTCTGTGCGCCTGAAGACAGAAGGGAAAAAAAGGTTACCGTGACTACTCTGACAAAAAGACACGACCACTGCTTAATAATCAGCGAAAGAGAATATGGGCGTGTGTGGTGTGTGTGTGTGTGTGTGCTTATGTGTCTGCGTGCGCGTGCGTGAGCGCTTGTGTCTGCTGAGTGTGATTGATGGTTTGGAGGTGCCAAGCTGACCGATAAACTGTAATACTTGAATGCATCCCTTGCACGTGTTTGCGTTCGTTTTTTTTGTTTTGTTTATGTGTTAAAGAACATGCCATTCATGAATTTGGGTTGTGAAAACGTATCCCCGATTTCAATACACAAACAAGTGAAATGACTAGAGAAAAAAAATATTGTTTTCAGTTCAGACATCGCAGCTGTAGTGCAGCGGCGAGAACCGTTTACATGAGATTATTGGTTTGAACACTTAACAGTGTTTTAGTAGCGGTTAGATCTTGTAACAGCGGTGAGAGACAATCGACCATGAAAACCGAAGGCCATCCACATGACGAGTGCCTTATTACACCGCGGAGATCTCGTCAGCACTGTAACTACCAACACGTTAGGGGCGTGGACAGTGTTTAGCGATCGCCAGAAAGATTGCAGTACTTGGCCGGCTGGCGCAGTGTATCACCGATTCTCCCGCTCTACGTCATGGCGTTATTTTGAGAAACCTTACCTGAGGTGTATCAACATTGGATAGCGCTGTGTCACTAAAGCCTCTGCATTGGTTTGGAGAATGTGTCATAGTTGACCTCTAACTTGCCAGCAGGAATCGCACTCATGGCGGTTTCGTTTGTTTGTTTTTGGATCGTCTGTTGTCATTTTGATATAATACAATGTCATTGTCACTAAAAATCTACTTCTCCGTCTTAATCCACGATTTATTATACAGACTATCCGTCGGGAATTCCACCTGCAGTGATGACAGATTAAAGCTAGATGCTCTGTTGTAGAGCGAGCAAGGCGATGAATATACCGCGCCACCCAGTTTTTACCATGGTGAAGGTCTGCTCGCGCATATGAAGCACAAAAATAGTGGGTCTTAAACGACTGCAGTCAACAACAATTCCTGTGGTAATATTATCAATGTACTTGATCAGACACTCTCTTTTCAAAATCAGATTTCTTCTATCTGCCGTGCTTGCTACTTGGAGCTTCGGCGAATCAGTTCTGTGCGCCACCTCCTGTCTAAAGAAGCCACCAAGACTCTGGTTTCTGCTTTCATTCTTTCAAGACTTGACTACTGTAATTCTCTTCTTGCTGGCTGTCCACAGAATCTCCTTGCAAAATTGCAGAAAGTCCAAAATAATGCTGCTCGCCTTGTCTCGAAATCTCCGAAAACCTCTCATGTTTCTCCCTTGCTTAAATCTTTGCGCTGGCTTCCTGTTGAAAAAACGCATCAAGTACAAACTTTCTTTGCTCTGCTACAAGGCATTGGATGGCCTCGCTCCATCTTACCTCTCTAAACTTCTGTCGACCTATACTCCTTCCAGACAGCTTCGCTCTTCTTCTGACACTCGCATTCTGCAGATCCCTCGTTTTCGAGCCAGAACACTTGGTGAACGTTCTTTTTCTTTTCAGGCTCCTTCCTGCTGGAACAATCTCCCTTCTGCACTCCGAAACTCAAACAGTCTTTCTTCTTTCAAGTCCTCCCTCAAAACAACTCTCTTCAAAACATAATTTTTTCTGCTCCTTCGCTGGTGTGTGGTGTGTGTGTGTGTGTGTTTGTGTGTGTGTGTGTGTGTGTGTGTGTGTGTGTGTGTGTGTGTATGTGTGTGTGTGTGTGTGTGTGTGTGTGTTAGGGCTTATTGCTGTAAGCGCTTAGGGCTTTTGTTTAAGATTAAGCGCACTAAATGTTCCTTATTATTATTATTATTATTATTATTATTATTATTATTATTATTATACTGAAATCAGTGACGGTCCTATTCGCAGCTTTTGAAAAAAAAAATCCCCCCACAGCAATCAATGTAGACACTGCTTGCTAGTCTTGTCCAGCTTCCGGCGGTGTGTATAGGAGACTGCCAGGCAAATGGCTGGAGGTGTGGAATACTGCAACACAGGTGGCAAAACAGTGGTGACAGCATACTTTGCGCACATTGGCGTCCACAGTGGCGTCCTCTGCTGGCGCTGTGTCTACAGTTGTAGGATTGCTTACATTCCCTCTGCACCAGCTAACTTCCATCTCCTTCCGCCGGAATGTAGTCACATCCGTCAGTAAAATGGAAAGCAACATGTTAACCTTGCCAATGTAACGGCATCAGCGCTCTGGGATAGCCTTCAAACTGCTTCAAATGTTCAAACACAACTATGTGCAAGACTAGATCTTAAAGCCAGTGAAGATTGAAGATTATTTTCTACGAATTTTGAAAACACTCAAACGAAAATCAAGTCCTTTTCCTTTCATTTTCTTTTTTCAATAGAACTTGAAAAGCAGCCGTTAACGCAGCGCTGTCAACATGTTTCGCATTTTTCAAACCATCTATTCAAGGCTTGATTTTCCCGCCACTTTCAGACACTGACATGCCAGTTTGTGACAATTCTTGGACGGTTGTAGCTCTCCGCTCTGTTTGGCCTGGCAACCAAGCATTTGCTGCCGAAAGTTGGCAATGGAAGCTTGATCGGCAGAATTGTTAGGCTGGCTGATTTGCACCAGAAAAAATAATTTGCAGCCTTGAAAGTCTTTTCTCTGTTAAAAGTTGACGTGAAGTATGACGGCATTACAAAAAGTCACGTTTTGATTTCAGTATGTCAAGGCCAGCATAGACTAAACTTTTTAGTAAAAGATTAAAACGCTCCTGCACGTTTGCCATTTGATCATAACACGTCCACGAGAAAATTAACTTTCAGATATCATTGCAATATATTCTGGCGTTACTATTATTAAATCTACTTCTTCAATCGTCTGAAACAATAAAGTACATGTAACTCAACTACTTAAGATTAAGTTTTTTATTATGAATCCATTTTCATCATTCAAAATCGAAACTCAATGTCACATATCATATTAAAAGCGCTAAGTAAACACAGCGGATATTTTGGGTTCAGTATTTGCCACGTAGTAACAATTTTCACCATAATACTGCTTGGGTCAGAAGAACACTGATAATGTTAACAATATATCTGAAGCAGCCTTGTTAAATGTTGTCTCAATATATTACATTGAAAACACTACCCATTTTCATGTCACAAAAATACCAATCCGGCACACTTGGCTCGCTTGTTTTTAGAAATAGTTAGAGGCACCATGCTGATTTCTCATCACCTCAGTCATGAGTTGACTGCAGGCGGAAATCTAGACAAATCTCAAAAGTTTCTTTTTGTTTTGTTTTGTTTTTAAACTGTATCCGTCAAACATGAACAAACGATTCACAAGACAAAACACGATAGGTCTTCTTCAGGCAAGATAAACAACACTCAGTACAATAAAAATGAAGAACGAGCATCACTTGTCTCATCAAATTCGGCACAAGACGGGCGTTGAATCTTGTTTATCTTGCCTGAAGAAGACCTAAGAGGTCGAAACGCAGCGTGTATTGTCTTGTGATTCGTTTGTTCATGTTTGGTGGACACAGTATTAAAAAAAAGCAACAACTTTTTCTAAAAATCAGTCAAATGAACTTTATTCATTTTCCACACGATGACCGTCAGCTTATGACTGACATCATTAGCATCAGAGTTAAGCGATTGCACCATTTTGTGCTGTGGGGCAAAGCACTGCCTTTGCTTATCTAAGGAAAACCAACTTTGCTGAAGACTGACACACTTCTGCACCTAATTAGTATGAAGACAAAGAGACGTAACATTCCATGTTAACGACAATCGGCAAACATGCACCGAGCAGGTCTTCCAAGCCCTCGTTTTCCTCGTTTGGTCTGCGGACAGTTTGGTGCTGCTGCGCAACAACATGAAATTCCTGTCGTTATTCTCCGTCGGCTCCGTGGGGAGTCCTAGGGCCACCCTTCTGAAGAACAGTTCACCAGTTCCCCCAGTTTGGCGACTGAGTGCCACGGTCCTGAATCTCTGGTTCGTTTTCCATGTCTGCTCTGCAATGGTGTCAGTCCATCGTTTTCTTCTCCCTTTTTTCATTTTTTTTTCTTGACAGGCAGAGATAAAAATAGATTATTTTTTCAGTCAAGTTCCTTGCGTAAAAAATCCGTTCCTACGCTTGAGAAACGACCATTGTTGTCATAATATTACGGCAGTTTTCTTGCCATGTGATGTAATGATGTGTCAGAACGGCGTAAATGTAGCACCCTCCCCCTTTCCTCCCTGTTTTTTTTATATTGGAAAGCTTGTTCAGCAAGGCTACCGTTCCATTTTACCAGTCGATTTCTCTTCTTTCTTATTCTTTTTAGGGGGAGGGGGAGGAGAAGGGGGAGGGTATGGGGGAAGGGAAGGGCGAGGAGAGGGACGATCTAGACTTTTTTGTTTCAAAAGTGGTACTTGCACAAACCCAATATCTTGAAAGGTGAGGGCTGGTTGATTCTTGTGATCTTCGGAGTGGTAGTGGCTGTACAGAGGGGTCAAAGAACGTGGTTTAGAGGTGGGAGGGGGCGGGGAGACAACTTGTTCACTGCCCCTCGGGGAAGCAGCCTATTAACTCTGGTGGATACGGTTGTGACGTATTTAGGTTGCGTCTGCTAGTGACGACAACCACAATAGTGGGTGACTTCCCTTGGACTGGCCAATGTCAGGCTAACGATCTACAAACTCGACTGGACTACGACTCGGAACCTTCCTGTGCGCAGCACGCAAGAAAACGAAACATGGTGTCAGAATCGGGATTAGTCCAGTGAGAACTTTTTAATTCACCAGAAGAGTGAAAAGTCAGAACTGAGAAAGAAAAAGAAAGAAAAAAAAAACTACGTGAAGTCGACAGTAGTAAGCCAGTGACGTCAGTTGCTAAGCTGTAACTAGTGTAAGCATGAGCGCTAACGAAGATGCAGAAGAAAGGCCAGGACCGGCTAGGCGGCCGAGAAGACGAAGAAATATACCGTTACCGCCCAAATTGGAAGTGACATCAGGTGATCTGCAGAGTAACTGGAAAAAGTTTAGAAGGCTTTGGGACAGTTATGAAATAGTGACGGAATTGAAAGAAGAGGAACAAGAGTTCAGAACAGCAACGTTTCTGTCCTGTGTTGGATCAGAAGGATTGGACATTTTTGAAGGTTTGCCATTCGAAAGTGAAGAGGAAAGAAAACACTTGGATGAGATTTTGCAGAAATTTGAAAAGTTTTGCATCGGAGAAAAGAATGAGACATATGAATCTTATGTTTTTCACAAAAGACATCAAGCAGCAGGGGAATCAGTTGAACAGTTTGTTTGTGACTTGAGGAAGCTCATCAAGTCCTGCAATTTTGGCAGCATTCAGCTGGAAGAGAGGCTTCTGAAAGATCAGATTGTTTTGGGTGTTAAAAAATGAAAATCTGAGAATAAAACTTTTGGAAGAGCGAAAGCTGACTCTGAGCAAGTGCTTGGATATTTGCAGAGCATTTGAGATGAGCCAACAACAAAACATGGCTATGAAAAGTGAAGACGTGACTGATGTTGAAGCTGTACATGCTTTTCGTCCAAGGGAAGTCACCCACTATTGTGGTTGTCGTCACTAGCAGACGCAATCTAAATACGTCACAACGGTGACCAGAGGATGAAACATGGGAAAGGCATGGAACCCAGTCTGCCACGTTCAGCATTGGATCCTTCCTCTCTGTTCCGTGTCCGTACTGAGGTAACTCTTGGTATTACTCCGTGCGGGGAAGGGAGGGGCAGGAGAGGGGGGGGGGGGGGGGGTTGAGGGAGCGGGAAGGAAGATGGTGGAGCAACGGGAAGAAAGATGAAACGTGCGCGGGTTTTGTATCGGGATGGTGGTGGTGCTTGATGTACAATTGACAAAAAGCAATAATGATGGTATGATGGTGCCAATACGTATGTTACGTCATAAAAATGCGTTGCGTTCTATTAGTTGATCCTACTGTACAAGCATATTGACGTCAGTGTTCCTGTGACATCAAAATAACAACGCGGGTATGAATGAAAAAGTGCAGATAAATGAATGTGAGAAACTGAGCTGATGAAAACTAAGCGTACTTTCAGATGCAGTTAAATGAAGGCTCTCCCCCTCCCTCCCTCCCTCCCCCCCCCCCCCCCCCCTCTCCTCTCTCTCTCTCTCTCTCTCTCTCTCTCTCTCTCTCTCTCTGTCTGCTTTCCTCTCTCCCTCACACACACACACGCACGCACGCACTCACGCACGCACGCACGCACGCACGCACACACACACACACACACACACACACACACACACACACACACACACACACACACACACCAACAACAACAACAACAACAACGACAACGACGACGGCGACGGCGAAGACGACGACAACAACAACAATAACAAAAACAACAATAACAACATAACAACAACAGCATCAAAAACAACACTTTTGTTTCAACAAATTGAGGGCTAAACAAAACCTTTGTCGTTAGAATTATCAAATGTGTTTTGTTTCGAGACGACCGTAGTAGCGAGTCACTTGGTAAAGAAGGCAATAAAGGACCGTCGTCCTTTGTCATCTTGACAACACTTCTGTTGCTTACTGAAGACGTTCTCCAAAGATGACCACCGACTTCTTTTGCTAATGGGTCAAGGTGCTGTTGTGGCCCTGAGATGGGTCCCTCGTGGTCGGCTGGGCTTTGAATAACGTGAACTGAAGGTGCTGCCACAGTTGTTGCCGTTGTTAGTGTGCTGCTACTGATGTTTCGGGTTCTGAGGTCTGGAAGTGCTACAACAGGAAGTAGTCTACACTTGGCATTTGTACATAAACAAAGAGCCAACACTTTGTGAATTGACCCTGTCCTTCCCCTCAAACAAACCAAAATACAAAGGAACAAAAGAAAAAAGGGGATCCTATACTGGTTTCTTCTTCAGAGGATGGGTATCACTGATATTCATTTTCTCTTTGATTTATCACGCCTCAGCGTCGCTTGCAGTCCCAGTTCCGTTTCTGAAATCGATCGCATCACTGACGTTTATATCTTTGAATTGGCAAACCACAGAGTGACCGTAAGAAAAAAAAGTTCACATTATTTTTTTTTTCCAATTTCTTTAATCGCGCTCTCACTGATTTTTATTTTCTGTTAATGTTTTACACAACTGTATAAAACTCGAATTTAAAATTTGGTGATTTCTTAAGTCAATTGTGTATGTGACGTTTTATTGTCCGTTTGATTTATCACGTCAGTATGTAGACTGAGGGGGAAACAGAATCTCCTATTCATTTCTTCAGTCGATGGTATCCCTGACGTTTATTTTCTGCATGGTTTAAACAAGCCTCTCATCATAGTTACAAACAATATACATTAAGTACAATAAGAGCAGCAACAGGCTGGAATCTTATAGTGTGCTTGATTTTCTACTTTCTTTGTCACACTACTGTGGAGACTGGAAACAAATGATCCCCTGTTCATTTTTCCACTCCATCATATCGGTTATTGCTGACGGTTTCTTTTCTCTTGATACATCACTATTTTGACTGAGAGAAAAAATCACATATTTATCTTTTAAATCAATTGTATTACATAAGCACATTTTCTGTTTGGGATATTACACGATGAATCTTTTTTCCATCGCACTGATGTTTATTTTCTGTTCAATTTATCACACCACAACGTAAACTGGAAAATGAAAAAAAAAAGAAAATATGTCACATTTATTTCTTGAATTGATTTTATTAAAGACGTTTATTTTCCATTCGGTTTATTGCAATACGGATTTTATATTTGTTTCTTCAATCGCCCGTATCACTGATGATTATTGTTTGTTTTATCTCGCATGCGAAAGATATCCCATATTTGTATCTTTAGTCACTCGTGTCACTGGCGTTTACTTTCTGTGCCAGTGTGTAAACTCTTATTTGTTTACTTTTAAATCGGTCTCACCGTTGTTGATCTTCAGTCACATTTATCACACAACGGTATAGACTGCACACACACACACACACACACACACACACACACACACACACACACACACACACACACACACACACACAGAGAAAATCTGATCTCGTGTTTATTTCTTCAACTGATCGTAGCGCTGATGTTTATATCCTGTTTTATTTATCACACTACGTGCAGACTAAAAAAAAAAAAGCGCAAAAGAACATAGATTTCTACATTATTTGTTCAGTTCATCTAATCAATGACGTTTATTTGGTTTACGTTTTGTGTTTGGTTTATCACACTACTGTCAACTGAAAAAAAAGAATGCGCATCCATCATAATACCATGTAGACTTTGGGGGGAAAAAACGGATCTGATATTGATTTCTTTAACCGATTTTATCACTGAGTTTACAGACCGCGCCGACGTCTATTTTATGTTCGATTCACACCTCTATATAGACTGAAAAATGACGCGAAACAGATCTCATATCTATTTCTTCATTCGACAATAACACTGGCGTTTATTTCCTATTTGATTTATAACATCGCTCTGTAAACTGGAAAAAAAATCTTATATTTCTTGCAAAGATCCTTTCTTTGTACACATTTTCTGTTGACCACACAATCGCGTAGACTGAAAAATAAAGAGTTCATATTCATTTCTGAATAGATCTTATCACTTATGTCTATTTTCTGTTTTGTTTACCACACCACTGTGTGGACTGGGGAAAAAAGTGTGTATGCTGTAACCACTGACGTCTGTTTTCTTTTGATCTTGTGATGACGTTCGTTTTTCCGTTTCGTTCATCACACTATTGAGTAGAATGCACCCACGGTTTATATTGTAGTCACACAGTGTTGTGAATGTTCTTTCTTCTTTTTTCGTCTCGGGTTGAAATGTCTTTATGCCGTACACTTTTCCTCCCTTCAATAAAAGGCTGGCTAATTGGAAGAGAGTGGTGTGTTGTTATTACCGCTGCTCGTGAAATGAGAACATGATGGTGTGCAACAGCGTCAACAAAGCCTAGCATGGAACAAATGTCTACACCCTTCTTCCCATTCCACTAACTACATGGGGACATAATTACATTTCATCTTTAATTTTCTTTGGTCTTCATCAGGCAAGATATGCAACGTTCAGGGCAACGAAGAACGAGCGATCACTGGTTCGTTTTCATTGTCCTGAATGTTGTTTATCTTGGCTAAAGAAGACTAAAGAGATCGAAACGCGTCGTGTTTTGGCTTACAATTCGTTTGTTCCTTTCGTCCGCCGGAATTGTATATTTTTCTTTTAAGTTTCTTACGTGGTATGCTTGCCTGGTTTAGGAATGTATCTTTCCCTGTGACTCGCCTTCCAAGACCGTTCTACAAGCTACAGTGGAGGGTCCACGCCCCTGTGGCAGACAGAAGACATCCTAAATGGACACCTGCAGGACTGGACGGTTCACAGTGGCCCTACCATGTTGTGTATGACTGGGGACAGAAAGCTGTGCGGATTCCTGATTTCCGAAGCATCTGTCACGGCTCCCTACGATCTATAGTGAGTTTTTGAGCAAACCCACGTCAGCAGCCCTGCTTATCTCATCACTGATCAAAAGCACCAGCTACTGGGTGTGCAGGTAAGATCCGTCTTCCACGATTCTTTGGCCTGCCAACTGAATGCCCAACAAAACGATGTTTCAAGACGCTGAGCATAGCAATTCCTTGGACTTTACAACTGAAAATACGTCACTGAAGTGGAGATGGTAAGACACTGAACACAGAAGATACAACCTCTCGGTTTCTCGTCCAAAGTCATGGATCGAGAGCCACACTTAAGTTTGTGTTACCGTTTTTGTTTGTTTGTTGTTGTTGTCTTTTTAAGCTTTCGAGCGAGCGCGGACGCACACACACACACACACACACACACACACACACACACACACACACACACACACACACACACACACATGCTCTCTCTCTCTCTCTCTCTTCTCTCTCTCTCTCTCTCTCTCTCTCTCCCTCCCTCCCCCCCCCCCCCCACCCCCCCCCCTCTCTCTCTCTCTCTCTACGGCTCCAAATCTGAAGACTGGTTGCCTCTGATGTGTACTGGGCAACAGCTCGTCTGAGAGACGTTCTCACCACAACTGCCTCTGACAGCTCTGTCTACACTGCTGACCTGACAGCCCTGGTGCTAGCACCTCAAATGACCTCTAAATCAACATATCAATTCTCTCTGACGCCCTTTCTACCTTGGAGGCCATTGCTGGCTGTAACCTCAAGCACCCTCAGCTGCACAAACTGTTTGAACCGTACACTTCCCTGCAATCTTTGTTACAACATAGTTTCAGCTTGGGTTGCCGGTCATGTCGGCATTTAATGAACTGGTTGATCAACTTGTCACGACTGCCACAAAGAAAACGTTGAGCGGATTCTCTGTCCCTCACACCGTTCCGAAACCCAAAGCTCAGGCTTCTATCACAGGCCTCTTTCAGGAGAAACCCAAATCTCAGGCTTCTATCACAGGCCTCTTTCAGGAGAAACCCAAATCTCAGGCTTCTATCACAGGCCTCTTTCAGGAGAAACCCAAATCTCAGGCTTCTATCACAGGCCTCTTTCAGGAGAAACCCAAATCTCAGGCTTCTATCACAGGCCTCTTTCAGGAGAAACCCAAATCTCAGGCTTCTATCACAGGCCTCTTTCAGGAGAAACCCAAAGCTCAGGCTTCTATCACAGGCCTCTTTCAGGAGGAATGGAGCACGCAGACGGATAACAAACTCTTCCAAATCACGTCCAAACCTGAAAGAGGTTTTACTGTGTGCCACGGGCGCGGCCGTGAAGGAGAAACAGTTTCTGGCCCGTATCTTGTAAGAGGGGAAGAAGCTCGGTGGTGCATTTCATGTGATGTACCACATACTATGACACACGTTCCTCAAGCGAGTTAGGACTTGTCCCATCGGATATGATTTTTTTTTTCATTTTTTAAAAGAGAGAAATATTTCCCATCTGTTCTAAGGTTTTAAAGGAGAGAGACTTTAACGAAATTCTGGTATGTTTAAAAAAGATATGTTTTATTGTGAGTTGTGTATGTATGCTGGGTTTTTCTTTGATCGATATTAAACGTTGGCTTCAACGGAATAACGGCCGTGATATGGCCCTTCGCGGTCCTTTCTTTAAGTAAGAGCATCCAATCCTTTCTTTAAGTATGAACGTCCAATCATTTCTCTAAGTATATCAAGCCTACCCTTAAGTATGAATATTCAATCATTTTTTTATGAACGTCCAATCCTTTCTTAAAGTTTATCAACTCTACCCTTAAGTATGAATATTCAATCATTTCTTTAGGTATAAGCATGAATGTCCAGTCCTTTCTTTAGGTATCAGTATGACTATCCAATCCTTTTCTAGCAGCTCTCTTTTGGACCCATCGTGCTGCGTCCTGTGACCAGAGTGTGTCAGCTTACCTGACGTCCACTGATGTCTCCATTCTCAGACTTCTGTACGGACTCGGCTTGTAAATGTCGGTCCGTCTGAAATGTGCACCTAAAATTCAGCTTACTGTCCCCACCAGGGGAAGACAGTCACAGGCCAGCTACCTCCCAAGGCAGTCAATGAAAGGATGCGTCGGGGGGGGGGGGGGGGAGGAAATCCATTAGCACATGAGCAGAAAAAAGGGAAGAAAG
>CM031601.1:39311434-39318934 GCA_018398815.1 Conus ventricosus
CTCGTAGCGTCAGCATCTACAGTCCTCAGGAAACAATCTCAGATCGTGAAAGGGCAACCCACAAGAGAAGACACTGCGCTACTGCCGAGTCACTTCGGTGGTTCTGAGTGGTGCCTGTTCTGCTCCAACATAGCGCAGGATAACATCTACTAAGCCCCCCACAAACGACAATGACTGCCCAGTCGCTGAGCCAGCCTGACAATGACTGCCCAGTCGCTGAGCCAGCCTGACAATGACTGCCCAGTGCTGAGCCAGCCTGACAATGACTGCCCAGTCGCTGAGCCAGCCTGACAATGACTGCCCAATCGCTGAGCCAGCCTGACAATGACTGCCCCGTCGCTGAGCCAGCCTGACAATGACTGCCCAGTCGCTGAGCCAGCCTGACAATGACTGCCCAGTCGCTGAGCCAGCCTGACAATGACTGCCCAGTCGCTGAGCCAGCCTGACAATGACTGCCCAGTCGCTGAGCCAGCCTGACAATGACTGCCCAGTCGCTGAGCCAGCCTGACAATGACATGCCCAGTCGCTGAGCCAGCCTGACAATGACTGCCCAGTCGCTGAGCCAGCCTGACAATGACTGCCCAGTCGCTGAGCCAGCCTGACAATGACTGCCCAGTCGCTGAGCCAGCCTGACAATGACTGCCCAGTCGCTGAGCCAGCCTGACAATGACTGCCCAGTCGCTGAGCCAGCCTGACAATGACTGCCCAGTCGCTGAGCCAGCCTGACAATGACTGCCCAATCGCTGAGCCAGCCTGACAATGACTGCCCAGTCGCTGAGCCAGCCTGACAATGACTGCCCAGTCGCTGAGCCAGCCTGACAATGACTGCCCAGTCGCTGAGCCAGCCTGACAATGACTGCCCAGTCGCTGAGCCAGCCTGATTGGCGTCCACCTCCGAAGGGCGCTTCCCCGTCCATCCAGTGACGGTCACCGTGTCCTTGCCAACACTGACAACTTCGGACTGGAACTCACCACGGGCATGGCGTGGAGGGGGCATGGAAGGTGGAGTCCTCCAGAGAAGAAGGGTCACAGAATGTGAGACTGTGATGATCAGTCACGAACAGAATTATGAACATGATGTGGTGGAGTTCCATGGTGGTCGGAGACTACAGGACAACACTGTCCTCACTATTTTATAAACATGATGTGGTGGAGTTCCATGGTGGTCGGAGACTACAGGACAGCACTGTCCTCACTATTTCCTGTCATCAGGTAGCCCAGCATCACCATGGCCACGTAGACACTTGCACAGTTGGGCTGAGATTTGAGCAATTCTTTCAGGGGAGCATCCATTCAGTGCTCGGAACTGATCGTGAGGCTCCCGTCTTCCAAGCTACACTCAGCTCTGGGTATGGCGGTCTAGGCCAGACATTCCACGACTAGATGTCCGATCGGACTGGAAACCAGGCGCATGTCCAAGACGCTAACAGCTGCAGCGCTACAGCTGGTTCTTCCGCAGCATCCTGTATTGACGATGCTACTTTCCTCACCAGCAACATTGACTGTAATGATATTGGATGCACGCAGGTATTTGTTTACCCTATGAAATGTAATGTTGACCTTACAATACTCTGGAGTTCTATTCCACAAAAAGGGAACCTTTCTTGGTGTGTGTTCTGAAATGGGAGGAGGGGACGGGAGTATACTGAACAACGTCAGTTGCATCCAGTTTGCCAGAATGAACAACGCTGAAGTCGATTTTACAGTAACAATAGTGAGCATAGGTTTTCTGAGTTCAGTGGCACGTATGGGGAGAAGTTCATGCTATTATATCTCGCCGTTTCTCCACCCCCTCTTTTCGCATATCTCCCTCTCCCTAGAACTGTCAGGGCATATGACCCTAGTGTAGTTCATACGTTTTGGCGTGTTGTCTAAGACACACACTGAACAAGTCTAGAATTCATGCGCGAGAATCGTCAATCCTTGGTCAAAGAGCATTCGAATTGTCACACCAAGACAACATCCTAGCTACACTCGACAAGTCCGATTACTACTCAAACACGTAAGTTGTTCTTTTTCTGCTCATTTTCCCAAATTTAGGAACAGAATCCGCTGAAATTGTAAGGTACACAGGTTTCATTGCGCACATGCCATTCATTAGTTCATAGCCATTTTCTTTGTAGAGTTAGGGGTTTTCTGCTGTTCATTTATGTTTTCCCTTCTACCGTCGTATCCTAAGCTCTACTTTGATAGGTTTTATTACAGACAACACACTTTCTTTCAACATGTTTTCTTCCAGAAAAGATCTTTTATTCTTGTTCTGTTGCTCCTAAGATATCAGTCGCCTAGCTCTTGTCCATGCCAACCCATCTTACACGTTACTTACTCAGTTTTCTTCTTTTTTTTAGCTTTCGTCCTGTCATCTGTCTGTCTGTCTGTCTGTTTGAATCTCTCTCTATCTCTCTCTCTCTCCTCTCTCTTACAGATTTTAGTCCCACCCCTCTGCCCCACCCCTCAAGTTGTTCTCCCTCTCATCACTCCCCACCTTATCCTACCTACCTCTCTTTCCTCACCGACCCTTGAGGCCTTCCGGTACGGAATGTAGGGCAAGCTGCCTTCACAACGTAATTGTAACAGCGAGTGGCGGCCCCTTGAACCGATGGCAATCGATAGTTAATTGTCGCCCCTGCGGGCGGTGTCTATGATCAGCGCTGCGCCCCTAATCAAACGTCATCCCTTTCCGGCCGGCCAAGGTTCAGTTCCGGAGTTGCCTGGTCTCAAGCCAGGCCAGGGGGTGGGGATAAGGCTAGGATCGGGTTAATCACCGCCTCCACCTGTGCTACGATCAGTGTGTGTGTGTGTGTGTGTGTGTTGTGTGTGTGTGTGTGTGTGCGCGCGTGCATGCCTACGCACTCATGTGCATGTTTATATGTATGTGCATGTATATGTGTGTGTGTGTGTGTGTGTGTGTGTGTGTGTGTGTGTGTGTCCGTGCTTGCATTGGTGCACGTGTTTGTGGGTGTATGTATGTTCATGCGTGCGTGTACATGGGTCTGGTGTGTATGTGGTGTGTGTGTGTGTGTGTGTGTGTGTGTGTGTGTGTGTGTGTGTGTGTGTGTGTGTGTGTGTGCACGTGCGCACGCGTGGAGAGCAGTCAGCTCTCTTGATTCGATCCTACTTGCCTAACGAAAGACTTCGGCCGCCCTAATGACCCCTGCTGGAGGAGATCAACTCTAAGAGAGGGACTTCGGCAGCTCTAATGACCCCTATTGGAGGAGATCAACACTAAGAGAGGGACTTCGGCCGCCCTAATGACCCCTGCTGGAGGAGATCAACACTAAGAGACTTCGGCCGCCCTAATGACCCCTGCTGGAAGAGATCAACTCTAAGAGACTTCGGCCGCCCTAATGACCCCTGCTGGAGGAGATCAACACTAAGAGGGACTTCGGCAGCTCTAATGACCCCTATTGGAGGAGATCAACTCTAAGAGACTTCGGCCACCCTAATGACCCATATTGGAGGAGATCAACTCTAAAAGAGGGACTTTGGCCGCCCTAATGACCCCTATTGGAGGAGATCAACTCTAAAAGAGGGACTTCGGCCGCCCTAATGACCCCTGCTGGAGGAGATCAACTCTAAGAGGGGGACTTCGGCAGCTCTAATGACCCCTGCTGGAGGAGATCAACTCTAAGAGAGGGACTTCGGCCGCCATAATGACCCCTGCTGGAGGAGGTCAACTCTAAGAGAGGGACTTTGGCCGCCCTAATGACCCCTGCTGGAGGAGGTCAACTCTAAGAGAGGGACTTTGGCCGCCATAATGACCCCTGCTGGAGGAGGTCAACTCTAAGAGAAGGACTTTGGCCGCCCTAATGACCCCTGCTGGAGGAGATCAACTCTAAGAGAGGGACGGAGAACAAAACAAAAAGAGAAAAACACTCCACCACCACCCCTTTCCCCCCCCCCCCCCCCCCCCCCCCACACACACACACACTGAGTTTATTGGCTCTCCGTTCGTGCTTGAATAACATCTCTCTCTCTCTCTCTCTCTCTCTCTCTCTCTCTCTCTCTCTCTCTCTCTCTACTTGCGTATGTGCATACGCGCACCTGAACAAAAAAACGTGGTCAGGACAGGACCAAATAACCGACTGATTTCTATTCACGTAAAACTGTAAGAGGTAAACGACTACATAGAATTGACGGAGAAAAGTGTGTGCACGTCTCTCTCTCTCTCTCTCTCTCTCTCTCTCTCTCTCTCTCTCTCTCTCTCTCTCTCTCTCTCTCTCTCTCTCTCTCTCTCTGTGTGTGTGTGTGTGTGTGTGTGTGTGTGTGTGTGTGTGTGTGTGTGTTACTACTTGACGTTTGTTGCAACACAAACTCTTTCTATTCATGTTTTCTAAATCCTTATACACATGCCTACCAGAGTTGGAAGAAGCAAAGGTTACAATACACATCACGGTGAAACAACAACCGGATACATTAAAACCAAACAGAAGGGAAGTCTAGCACACACTGATGAGAATCAAGATATCCCACTATTATCGTTATCCCTATTGTGTGCGTATGTGTGTGTGTGCGTGTGTGTGTGTGTGTGTGTGTGTGTGTGTGTGTGTGTGTGTGTGTTTCTATATGGTCAAAGCTTTATGTTGCCCCATTTCTCTATGGTTGTAGTTTTATATTGCCCCATTTCTCTATGGTTGTGGTTATATATTGCCCCATTTCTCTATGACTGTAGTTTTATATTGCCCCATATCTGTATGGCTGTAGTTTTATATTGCCCCATTTCTCTATGGCTGTAGTTTTATATTGCCCCATTTCTCTATGGTTGTAGTTTTATATTGCCCCATTTCTCTACGGTTGTAGTTTTATATTGCCCCATTTCTCTATGGTTGTAGTTTTATATTGCCCCATTTCTCTACGGTTGTAGTTTTATATTGCCCCATTTCTCTATAGCTGTTGCTTTATATTGTCACATTTCTCTATGGCCATAGCTTTATATTGTCCTATTTCTATATGGCCATAGTTTATATTGCCCCATTTCTATATGGCCATAGTTTTACATTGCCCCATTTCCCTGTGGCTTTATATTGCCCCATTTCTCTATGGCTGTAGCCTTATATTGCCCCGTTTGTGTATGTCCATAGTTTTATATTGCCCGATCTCTCAGTGCCAGAGCTCTGTGTTCCAACATCGCCATGATCCCAAAGCGCTCTGTTCACACATTTGAAGATCTAGTGGATGTCAATTCACAATTCACTGCTTTTGCATCTCGTTTTTCGGAGCGTTGTGTTGACTCACCCCAATCTCTCTGAGGTGACACGAACGTATTCCTCTAATGAAGAGAACTGTCACCCAACTTGGAAATCAGGAAGTTACATATACACTGGGTGGCTTTTTTTTTTCAGAAGAAAGCGAAAAATAGGCGCATGAGCTAATGAATGACCCAGTAAAATCTTGACCTGCCCGTCTTTTTACATCACTTGACCTCTGTCCTGCAACGCTTTATCGAATTTCACCATGATCTGACGTGCATTCTTTATCACCCTTTCCCTCCCTCCCTCTCTCTCCCTCTCTCTTTCTTTCTCTCGCATATGGATGCTTGCACGATCTTGTCGTTTGCTTTTGTAGTATTAGTCTGTTACTTCTTACAGTTTGCAAGTTGACTGCTGTATTTACTTTTTCCTCTTTGTTGCCATATTGACTTGTGTGTTGTCCATGTGGGTTTTTTTGTTTGTTTGTTTTTTTGTTTTCCCCAGGGCTGGATGGAAAAAAAGCATGTGCAATTTGCTTATCTCATTACCCTGGTGAAATAAAATTTCGTTCGTTCGTTCGTTCGTTCGTTCGTTCTCTCTCTCTCTCTCTCTCTCTCTCTCTCTCTCTCTCTCTCTCTCTCTCTCTCTCTCTCTCTCGCTCTCTCTCTCTCTCTCTCTCTCTCTCTCTCTCTCTCTCTCTCTCTCTCTCTCTCTCTCTCTCCGCCGTTTCCTAGCCCTTCTTCCTTCCCTCCTCAAAGCTAAGGCATTTTTCGCTTAGCGGAACTAGAGCATTGCGCATGCATGGAACATACAGCATTCAGACCGGAGGTCACGTGTCGGAGAGCAAAAGACTCCGAAGGCTCTGCCTGCCAATCAGGGATGATGCTATTTTTGGTGCTCGTGAAGTGAGCGGGTGGGTGTGGTGAACGCGTGGCTGAAGATCATTAGGAAATCGTTCCTTTTTTTTTCTTTACCTTTATCCCTTATGGACGTCATGGATCTCGTTTGTATCGAAGATAAAGTGAATTTCAATGTGTGATCAATATAATACAGACAATAATGCAAAAGAAAGGACTGACAGAAAACCAACAGAAATATGAATGAATAGCACATCGTTTATAATATTAACGCTCTTTGATATCCTGAAGGAAACAAGTGAAAAACACATGCCGAACGCAGAGAGAGAGAGAGAGAGAGAGAGAGAGAGAGAGAGAGAGAGAGAGAGAGAGAGAGAGAGAGAGGGGGGGGGGTAACGAGGTACGCTGGGCGTGTTATGAAAGTTAAGAGTGAGTGGCTTGCCATTAATATTCGGATTTATAAAGACTCGTTAAAGATTACATAGGTCCTAAAAAGGCAATGCGATAAGGGTCATAGAGGGCCCTGGTGATGTATTGTGGTGAGTCGTGCGAATGTTCTCCAGTCCTTTAGGCAAATTCGGAACAGTTTTGCAAACTTTGGGAATGGTGCCTTTGGGTTCTTTCAGTGTTCAAACTCCAGTGCCACATGATGGGATACCCTGAGTTAGATGTTGAAGTATGTCGAGAAATTGGGAGGAGTAATTCGCATATCCAGGATGGGGGGGGGGGGGGGGGGAGGTATCGACAAGCCGATATCAAACTCGCTGTCCTGGAAAAGGATTGCGTCCTAGCTCTACTATGGGCTATTCACAACGTTCTCAGATGGACTCAGGGAATGACAAGTTCTGAGGCGTCTCAGTCCAGTGATCGTCAGCCTGCACGCGGCTCTTGAAGACCGTTCACGCTGACTGAGCCTTGAGGGCGAACACCTCCAGGAAGGCTTCACCTGTTGTGTACGTGTGGGCCGTGGGTCGAAGTAAGTACTTGCGGCATTGGAGAGGTCTGGGCTGTTGGCACAAAGGATAGTGCAGGGGAATCACACACACACACACACAACACACACTGTATCCAATTCCTCACTGTGCGTGTGAAAGTGTACATTTACGATAACACTGAACCAAAATAACTCGGAGACTCCATGGTTAGTCTTCACAGGTATAAGTGTAACCATGGTGATATGGATGTGCGTATGACCTGTAATATCATTGGCTGAAGCAGTATCATTTGGTTTGTCATTGTTTGAGAAATGTGTGTAAGACGCTTGCAAAAAAACAGTTAAAGGTGACTCGCTTGCGGAGAGTGAAATCATCTGGTCTTGGTGAGAGCTCAGAAAAATACATCGATGTAAAGTGTGCGTGCGTGCGTGCGTATGTGTGTGTGTGTGTGTGTGTGGAGATTTATAAAATACTGTTTTTATGCTAACAACAGTATTAATCAAGTCACGAAGCATCGAA
>CM031601.1:39321434-39326434 GCA_018398815.1 Conus ventricosus
ACACACACACACACACACACACACACACACACACACACACACACACGCCCTAAACCAAACCACACCATACCATTCCACACCGCACCAAGTCAAACCACACCACACTACACCACACCATAATCGATGTGCGTGTCCCTTTCATCGACAACAGTAGCTTTGAACCATCAAAAGCGTCGAGATGAGACGTTATGGAAGTGGACCACTTCTGTCCGGACCCCCGGGGCTAACCCTTAAAAGAACGAAAAACAGAGGTTATGATAAGGACTATGTCACCTGATCTAATGGCAGCACGTGACGCCCGCCTCACGCTGTCAGCTAACATCACGTCACAGCAGTCAGCCCTCCGACACCACCGGTCACACCGGAGCTGAACCATCACCCCCTGCTGCGCCACAAGCCAGTGGAATCCCAGCGCCGATAGTGTGTGAATCAACACCTGGCATCCATGCCCTCTATAACAACGCGATTTTCAGATTTTCTTCCTTTCATTCATGATTCCCACGCAGTATCAAGCCACTTGATAATGAATGCGGCAATAAACACTTATTATGATAATCACGTGTGTAAAGTTCTTTGCTAGGGAAACAGTCCATGACTGGCACCCGAAGCTTTGGTTCTGCAACATTTCCAGATTGTCTTTGATCGCCTATTGTTGTCATATGTGGTGAAGCAGCGACTGTCCGTTGTGTTTGTTTTCCTGGTGACCTCTGAATATTTTCCGAAAACTGAAATATCTTGTTAGAAAGTGCAGCTGATACAACAGACAGAAGAACGTGCGCCATGTCTATGATGGTCAGGAAAGCCACGTTGATCCGGCCTGGCAGGAACCGGCGAGGCCAGTCACAGAGGGCGCCACAGAGCACTGGTTCCAGAGACAGTCACAGAACCTCTCAGAGCGGCGGCATCGCCTCCAGGGCGTCCGCTTCCCGCTCACCTTCGCCGGCGCCTTTCCCCTCAAGGCCCTGCTCACAAAGTCAGATCCTAAGCCAACGGCCTCCGCTCGCAGGCAGACAGCCTCGTCCACGAAGAAGGCTTCTGGGGTCCGGAGTCCTGAGGAACCCCGGTCCAGAAACGTCGAAGACACTGCCTGCCAAACCGACAGAGAGCCCAGCACGCAACCCACTCCAGATTCCGCTAAACCTCAGAGGATCCCGTCCACAAAGTTTGAGTCTGCGGTCAGAGAAGTCACAGGTCAGTCCTGGGACAGAAGTTCCATTCGCCAGCTCTTGAGCATCGATTCAGCCAATCTCCTCAAGCTGCCGCCCACCACCCTCGAACGTCCAGGCAACCCACTGAAACACGTGGGATCGTCCCTGAAGGAATCAGACCTCAGTAAGCCCGAGTCGGACCTGCCGTTCAAACGCTCAGACCTTCCTGTGCGGCACTCCAGCCTTCCAGCCAGACGTCTAGAATCTTCCGAAGTCTCCGCCACCGCCGCCGCCGCGTCCCCTGCCACAGCCGATTCTTCGGACAGTCAGAACCGCGAGGATGCTCCGATCATAGTCCGACACATCAGTCTACCCCGCAGGTACCTGGACCTGCCCAGGACACACCTGGACTACCCGCTGAGACGTCCTGACAGCGAGCAGGCGTACCGAGAGCTGGCCGAGCGTGAGCAGCTGCACAGGAGTCTGATCGAGGCCGTGTACCTGGCACGCGACGCTCGCCCCGCCCACCTGGGCATCAGCAGCACGGGCGGCCTGCTGCTCTGGGAATCGCAGACAGTGAGTTGACTGTTGTTTCCTTGTTTGTTACCACAGAGAGTCTGTTGTGAGTTGACTGTTGTTTCCTAGTTTGTTACCACAGAGAGTCTGTTGTGAGTTGACTGTTGTTAACTAGTTTGTTACCACAGAGAGTCTGTTGTAAGTTGACTGTTGTTAACTAGTTTGTTACCACAGAGAGTCTGTTGTGAGTTGACTGTTGTTAACTACTTTGTTACCACAGAGAGTCTGTTGTGAGTTGACTGTTATTAACTAGTTTGTTACCACAGACAGTCTGTTGTGAGTTGACTGTTGTTTCCTAGTTTGTTACCACAGCGAGTCTGCCATGAGTTAAATGTTTTTCCTAGTTTGTTACCACAGAGATTCTGCCGTGAGTTAAATGTTTTTCCTAGTTTGTTGCCACAGTGAGTCTGCCGTGAGTTAAATGTTTTTCCTAGTTTGTTGCCACAGTGAGTCTGCCGCGAATTAACGTGTTGTTTCCTACTTTCTTACCACAGTGAGTCTGCTGTGAGTTAACTGTTGTTTCCTAGTTTCTTACCACAGAGAGTCTGCTGTGAGTGAACGTGTTGTTTCCTAGTTTGTTACCACAGTGAGTCTGCCGTGAGTTAACTGTTGTTTCCTAGTTTGTTACCACAGTGGGTCTGGCGTGAGTTAACTGTTGTTTCCTAGTTTGTTACCACATTGAGTCTTGAGTCAACTGATGTTCCCTGGTTCCTTACCACAGACAGTCTGTTGACCGTTCCACCGAACTTTAATTATTGTTATGGAAGACACATTTTTGAAGTCTGCGTTATATTTAGTTCATGACAATGTGCAGGTCTAATGATGAAAATAGTGATAATACAACAATCACAATCGTTGTTTTTATGGATTATAATAGAAAATTGTATCTGAAAATAAAATTTCCTGTACTGTTTTGTCTGGTGGTCTGCTGACCCATCAGTCGATGTTGAAATAGGTATAAGCCTCTCTGCTACAAGGAAAAACAATGTATTGAGTGAACTGCCCACACTACGTGTCTGTTTGCCTAAGGCCTATTTATGCACATTGTTCATGGCTCCCTAATTTCTTGCTTTCCTGAATGATTGACTTGGTTGCATCTGAGGGTGAAGAATCAAGCGGACTGGTTAGAGCCCTCAACATGGCCTCATTGTAGCTGTCTTTAAGGTCAGAGCCCTCAACATAGCCTCATTGTAGCTGTCTTTAAGGTCAGAGCCCTCAACATAGCCTCATTGTAGCTGTCTTTAAGGTCAGAGCCCCCAACACAGCCTCATTGTAGCTGTCTTTAAGGTCAGAGCCCTCAACATAGCCTCATTGTAGCTGTCTTTAAGGTCAGAGCCCTCAACACAGCCTCATTGTAGCTGTCTTTAAGGTCAGAGCCCTCAACATAGCCTCATTGTACCTGTCTTTAAGGTCAGAGCCCTCAAAATAGCCTCATTGTAGCTGTCTTTAAGGTCAGAGCCCTCAACATAGCCTCATTGTAGCTGTCTTTAAGGTCAGAGCCCTCAACATAGCCTCATTGTAGCTGTCTTTAAGTCAGAGCCCTCAACATAGCCTCATTGTAGCTGTCTTTAAGGTCAGAGCCCTCAACATAGCCTCATTGTAGCTGTCTTTAAGGTCAGAGCCCTCAACATAGCCTCATTGTAGCTGTCTTTAAGGTCAGAGCCCTCAACATAGCCTCATTGTAGCTGTCTTTAAGGTCAGAGCCCTCAACATAGCCTCATTGTAGCTGTCTTTAAGGTCAGAGCCCTCAACACAGCCTCATTGTAGCTGTCTTTGAGGGAGCCAGGGGATCAGCAGCAATGTCGTTTCTTTTGTCCAGCACTATATAAACTTGTCCCGCCATTGACAGCACTATATAAACTTGTCCTGTCATGACAGCGTTATATAAACTTGTGCTGTCATTGGTAGCACAACGTAAACTTTTCCTTGCATTGGCAGCACGATATAAACATGTCTTTCACCGGCAGCAGTGTGGGGGGGGGGGGGGGGGAGAGGGGGGAGGGGGGAGGGGGGAGGGGAGAGGGGGGAGGGGGGAGAGGGGAGAGGGGGGAGGGGGGGAAGGGGGGTAGGTGGAGGGGGGAGTTTATGTGTGTTTTAAGATCATATTTAAGATCATCAAAGAATTTTATAAAATCTGTCACGAGGGCATCTGTAATTTATAGTTTTCTATGCTTATTAATCCTTGATCAACTAGCTTAGTCAATCCCATGTGGAAATATACTTGTTTTCCCTTGAGTTCAGACTGGCTATCATTAAATGAATTTAAACAATTAACAAGATTCGGAATGATGCGTTGATTTAATTGACTGTCCAAGGGTTTAGAAAGTAGGGATGAAATGGAGATGGGTCCGTAGTATGAAAAGACCGTGCGATCAGATCTCATCATCTGCTATTACACTGACAACTGTGAACACCTTGACGTTATGGATACAGTGACAATAGAAACAAGTACTTTATCAATTATAGCAGATGACCCTTTGAGGAATTTTTCATAAATTACAATGCCATCTAAGTCAATGCTACTAGTTTGACTCAACTGATTAAGGGCATCTTGCTTAAATTCAATAAAGCCATCATATACTTTGTGTACACCTAATGTATGTGTAGTGAAAAGGAATGTTTAATAGGCACCGCAAAACAATGTACCGATTAAGTACACCTCCTTCCACCCTTATCACCTCACCCTAACCATTTGTTGGCCATAACAGAGCCCAGAAATGTTTGAAATAGTCCCCTTTTGGTCACGACAATCAAAGAAACAAACAAAATTAATAATCCCCTTTTGGCCATGACAATCAAAGAAACAAACAAATAATCTCCTTTTGGCCACGACAATCAAAGAAACAAACAAAATTAATAATCCCCTTTTGGCCATGACAATCAAAGAAACAAACAAATAATCTCCTTTTGGCCACGACAATCAAAGAAACAAACAAAATTAATAATCCCCTTTTGGCCATGACAATCAAAGAAACAAACAAATAATCTCCTTTTGGCCACGACAATCAAAGAAACAAACAAAATTAATAATCCCCTTTTGGCCATGACAATCAAAGAAACAAACAAATAATCTCCTTTTGGCCACGACAATCAAAGAAACAAACAAAATTAATAATCCCCTTTTGGCCATGACAATCAAAGAAACAAACAAATAATCTCCTTTTGGCCACGACAATCAAAGAAACAAACAAAATTAATAATCCCCTTTTGGCCATGACAATCAAAGAAACAAACAAATAATCTCCTTTTGGCCACGACAATCAAAGAAACAAACAA
>CM031601.1:39331434-39363934 GCA_018398815.1 Conus ventricosus
CATGTAGGTTTACACACGAGTATGCTGGGGGTGGAGGGGGGTTAGTAATGGTTTTCTCTCTCTCTCTCTCTCTCTCTCTCCTCTCTCTCTCTTCTCTCTCTCTCTCTCTCTCTCTCTCACACACACACACACACACACACACACACACACTGACTGAAACCAATTTATTGTCAGATTAACTCAAGGTTGTACACACACAAGCCATGCAACTGCACGCAGAGAGAGAGAGAGAGAGGACAGAGAAGAGAGAGAGACAGAGAGAGAGACAGAGAGAGAGACAGAGAGAGATTCGGTGATGAAACACGTGTGTCGGCACTGTCATTATCAACATAAACATCACTGGCCATGTGAGGGCACGGTATGCGTGGTCTGGTTTTCCCCGCTGCCTAGTTGTTTAGCTAACGGGACTGTAAATAAGCCAGTAGGCTTAATGATTTCTAGAAGAAACAAGGTATGCGCATTGCTCTTTCCTTACATATATATATAAAAACTGTTAAAAATCTGCCCATGTGGCTTCATAGTCATACTATAAACTTGATCTAGACTAGACTCAAGTTGCACCAGATGCATAGTCCCACACCGTATACGGTATTGCTTACGTGGTTTACTCTGCCAATAATTAATAAAATGCAATAAAGTTTGTACATGCCTTTCTTAATCCTTTGGAAAACGAAAAAATGCCAGCCCTTCACAATCGATTTTGTTGCGAGCGTTTGAACAACCGATAGCGCTGCAGGCTTCGCCTCCTTGCTTCTTGCGCGTCGCTATGTTGGAGCTGAGTTTACACGTGCTGACTAAGGGCCGTAACCTAGTCCGCGGTCTTACGGAAAACCCCCAAGTGTCGTATCTCGGTAATGTAGTATGCTCTGGTATTAGTAAGATAAAAGGACCGGTTCTATCACTGGCGATGTGAAAATCCCGATCCATGTGTTCAACTTTCAGCTGAAACGAGTTCCAAACTCGCTGTTCGAAAATTGAATTCAAATTCTGAAACCCAGTGTCTTTTGACTCCTCCCACCTCCCCCTCCCACCTCCCCCTCCCCCTCTTCCGTTCTCCGATCCCCATTCCTTTCGACCCCAGCCAATAAAAAAATATGGTTCTGGTTTTTTGTCAAGGAATGATTTTTTTTATATATATGACATGGATTCCAGAGATCCCCGCTCTTCTTTAGACCCTCCCTGACTGGCAAATGTAATAAACAAGAAAAGACAATAACACTGTAGCATATGGTGCGAGGGAACTCCTGGAGACGTCTGTTCCTCATCCCCTTGAAATCTATGCTGACGGTTCCGTCATGGATACAACTGGTATCGGATTTGGATTTTTTTTTTTCTTAGTCTGATCAACAAACACAGCAGAACTATACGCTATACTGATGGCTTTAGCTTGCCTACATAATACGCCATTGTCCTTATTAGATATTCCATTGTGTGTTGATTCCGAGTCCGTTTGCAGCCCTTGCTGAACTGTAGCTGTAGAGTCTGTGACAAAGTGCCCAATCCATGACGTCTATTTCGCCTGGGTATTGTGCTCTTTCGTGGAATGAAATTGCAGATAGTCTCCCGAAACTAAGAGCACAGCAATATACCGTAATGTTTCAAGTCGTCCAGTGCAATGTTCCCTCTCCTGGTACACTTGTTAAGTTTCGACAATTAAGTTTACGATAGATGCTTTGTGAAAAGTCGTACACATTGACTACTTGCCCACACCAAGCAGCTCAGATCATTACAAATTATAAGGTTAAACTCATTGTTCACCTTTTTTTCTTTTTTTTTTTTCTTTTTGGTGCCGCCTAAGTCTGTGGGAAACTTACTTCAGAAGTTGCCCTGTCTGCAAGACTTTATAAGGAGAACGGTGTCAGTCTGTACAAATAGTAAAAGACTATATAAGGAGAACGGTGTCAGTCTGTACAAATAGTAAAAGACTATATAAGGAGAACGGTGTCAGTCTGTACAAATAGTAAAAGACTTTATAAGGAGAACGGTGTCAGTCTGTACAAATAGTAAAAGACTTTATAAGGAGAACGGTGTCAGTCTGTACAAATAGTAAAAGACTTTATAAGGAGAACGGTGTCAGTCTGTACAAATAGTAAAAGACTTTATAAGGAGAACGGTGTCAGTCTGTACAAATGGTAAGACGAAAGTCATGTTTTATGTCATCCATGCACCACTGATACTGCACCCACGGTCATCAAAACTGTTCATTCTAACTGAACTCACTGTGCCATATCCAAGCAGAATTGAGCACGCTCACATGAACAACACTGAAAAGTATGCCAGTGTAGCCACTCGCTAGAGGGATTCTGGCTTCAAAGCCAAAGTTCTCGCCTCAGAAGTTGGAGCCAAGAGGTGTGTGTGTAGACTGACAGCCTGTAGTCTCCTGAAACAGCTGGCCATTTCTGGTGAGAAGAGGACTGGAACCTTAAGGCAATGGCGGAGGCAGCTGAAAGAGTTCGAGCTGCAAGAACAAGATGACCGTCATAGGGCTGACATGACCTTCATAAGGCTGACATGACCTTCATAAGGCTGACATGACCTTCATAAGGCTTACATGACCTTCATAAGGCTGACATGACCTTCATAAGGCTTCATAAGGCTTACATGGCCTTCATAAGGCTTACATGACCTTCATAAGGCTTACATGACCTTCATAAGGCTTACATGACCTTCATAAGGCTTACATTTGCCAACTTTGAACAAGTGTCCGATAGTAACGTGGGTAAGACATCCATCTTAAAAAGACAATGCCTTAAGAAGTTGTGGTTCGAATCCCAGCAGCGCGAGGAAAACAATTCTGGCCACAGAAGTACATAATGAGTGATGAGCTGGATGCGGCCCGCTCCTTCAAAAGTGTTAGGCCCAAACACGTGTTTGAGGGCGGATGAGGGGGAGGGGGGAAGGGGTCTTCTCTGGTGACGTGCTGTCCAGCTGTCCGTACAGTTTCTTCCTGCTGGATGTCAGCGCTCAGTCTGAGATAGCAAGACTGTCATGAAGGGCACCAACTCCACTGCTACTTTCTGTATCTTAAGTTTGTTTGGATGGATGCGAGTGTTACTGAGTAGAAGCGCATATCTCATTTTACGTGTTTGTCGTCTAACACTATCAGTGATGATGAAACGTTAACCAAACCTACTGAACTGAACGAACAGAGCAGTATGCACCTACCCATACACAGACACCCATACCCACATCCAACCCAATCCACATACATTCTCTCTCTCTCTCTCTCTCTCTCTCTCTCTCTCTCTCTCTCTCTCTCTCTCTCTTGAATGTAGCCCTTTTACCCCTTTCGGGTATGAAGGACAATAAACAAAGCAATGCGGCAACAACATACACATTTCTTTGCCAGGACATATTTCTTTGTGTCATATAAATATAAACGTTTCTCTGCCAGGGCATATTTCTTTGTGTACGTCACATGCACAAAACACAGATCCAAAAGTGATTTTCTTTAATATAAAGAAGGCGGAAAATATGCATATTGACTATCTTTGAGAAATGGTGCAATGTTCAATGCCAGACAGAGTACATTGCTGGTGTTATCTTGTCCTGTCACCAGGTGTATTGTGTGCCCAGCTGCTTTTGTTTTCTGTCTATTCGGCATGATGTGGTCAAGCATGTCTCGTGGGTTCACGATCAGTACAAGAAAATAATTAGACGAAATTATTGCACGAGTCCGCTCGTGTGTGCGTGCGTGCGCGCGCGCGTGGTGTGTGTGTGTGTGTGTGTGTGTGTGTGTGTGTGTGTGTGTGTGTGTGTGTGTGTGTGTGTGTGTGTGTGTACGTGCGCGTGGGCGCTCCGAGCAGATAAAGACAGGCTAACTGGCAGAAAAAAACCGAATAAAACAAGCAAACAAACACAAAACAAAACAAGCAAACAGACACACAAACAAAACAAAACAAAATAAAAAGTAATAACAATAAAGATGAAATAGCGGCACAGTTGACGTGTACGGGTCGATGTCATCGATGTAAGGGATGAGAAAGAACAGCGAGCTTAATGGGAATAATTAATAGGCGGTTCCAGAGAGACAGAGAAAGAGTGGGGAGAGAGGCAGGCAGAGAGAGGGAGGGACAAACAGAGAGAGAGAAGAAGAAGAAGAAGAAGAAGAAGAAGAAGAAGAAGAAGAAGACGAAAAGAAAGGAAAAAAATGAAAGACGGGGAGGGGAGAGAGAGAAAGACAGTGAAACATGGAGAATGGGAACTGGTAAAAGAAGGGGGAAGGGGTGGACGCGGGAGGGGGGAGGGGACATTAGGACGGACGAGTGACAAGGGGTAGGGTGGAGTAGTTGGCACAGTGCTTATGGTCTAAGACAGGGTTAAATGGGGGAGTGCCGCAAGGTACATGGAAAAGGGGGCTGGCATAGAGAGGGGCAGGGGTAGAGGGATGGGCTCTTCACAGAATGTGTACAGTCCAGAAGAATAGATTGGTCCCAACGCAGAGTGTGAAAGAGACAGCGCTCAGTTGCAAACTGAAAATGTATTGTCTTGAGGCGTCGAATATTCTGTGTGTGTGTGTGTGTGTGTGTGTGTGTGTGTGTGTGTGTGTGTGTGTGTGTGGTGTGTGTGTGTGTGTGTGGTGAGAGAGAGAGAGAGAGAGAGAGAGAGAGAGAGAGAGAGAGAGAGAGAGAGAGAGAGTTCGCGCACACCTCTGTGCCGACACGCGCGCGCGTGTATGTGTGTTTTTTGTGTGTGCACGCGCGCACGCACTTATATGCTGTATGTGTGAGCATGAAGGAAAGAAATTATGAAGTTAAGAAAGGTAAATTATTTGTGTATTGTCATTTTGCAGAGCACACTATAAGCGTTCAGCTTGTTGCTGCTCACTTTATATTGTGTAAACATTGTACGTACCTGTGATTAAAGATTTGTTTAAATCAAGAAAGGTTTGCCTTCTCAACAATTTGAATACATCAACGGAAATTCAATTAATATTTATTTTATCCGAAAGTATGGGGCGGAATCTAATAAAGCATATTACGTTGTGCTTGAGCGAGTGGTTTATATTTTTTCTTCTTATTCATCTACTGTCCTGGCTGGATATCAGTCCTTGAACATTATGCCTTGGCTGCAAATTCATTAGGTGTTCGTTCACATAAGTCCCTTTTCAGGACACTGTGTTTATGGATATTATTTTTGGAAGAAATAAAAAAAATCATTAGACTGCCAATAACGTAATGAGCAGACGTCTTTGGAATCTGCTAATTTTTTCTTTTCCTTTCAAATTAAGGATAAGGATAAGGATAACGATTTTATTTGTCCAAGAGATGGAAAATTCATTTTCGACAGCACAGCAGCCATATACCAGGACAACACACACACACACACACACACACACACACACACACACACACACACACACACACACAAAAGGCGTAAAATGCCTGTGTAAAAATCCATAGTAAATCAATCCCATCAGTAAAATATCTTCATGCAAGCACAAACACACACATCTCACACACACACACACACACACACACACACACACACACACACGTACAAATACATGTGCGTGCGCAGCTACAGTACACATCCACTCTCTTTAAAACATGGAACCTAAAATTTCAAAAGTGAGCATCATCATCATCATAAAAGCAAGCAATTAAGATTAAGATCAGGTTTGTGACAGGCCCGCTTAACTTATTTTTCAATTGTAGATTCATTGTGGCATCCACAAACACTGGTCTGGATGAATTTTACACTTAAGTATATCATTGTGAGGGGAGTGGGGTGGGGGTCTCTTATATACCATTTTGTTGTTGTTGTTCTTGCTGTAATTCTTTGACGGTAAATTTTCAGGACTTTCTCCATGATCACAAGCATAGACCGACACATGAAATCATTCAGATTTGTGATTTACTTTACTTTGGTTTTACAAACCTTTTGAAATCTGTTGGTGTGTAGATTTCATCATGTCTTTCTTTCATCTGTCTGCTGAAACTGATTTCTGCAACACAGTTTGGTGTGGTATGTTGGTGAAGAATGCCATGTCATTTCTTTTCCCTTACTTTTTTAATTCAGGATAGATCATATTCTTCGTTATCCTAGCTATCTTCTTGTTTGGTTTAGATCTTATCTGATGGATGGATTCTCTCTCTCTCTCTCTCTCTCTCTCTCTCTCTCTCTCACGTTGGTTAAGTGTGTGTGTGTGTGTGGGGGGGGGGGGGGGGGGGCGCCCTAAAGCTGTTCCTCGCGTGCACGAACGCGCTTGACATCAGTCTACATATAAGTTTACCTTTCGCTCTTTTTCATTCGCTCACTTGACACATAAGGAAAGGAAAACAAAACAGGGACAAGTTTCAGGGAGGTAACTTAACTATCCTAACGAAAAAAAGTGATATCCGAACTATACCTAATTCCCACGAAACCCGTTGGAAGAGGGGGGGGGGGGGGTATTTGATGGGTTCTCTCTCTCTCTCTCTCTCTCTCTCTCTCTCTCTCTCTCTCTCTCTCTCTCTCTCACACACACACACACACACACACACACACACACACACACACACACACACACACACACGCGCGCGCGCGCGCGCGCGCGCGCGCGCGCGCGCGCGCAAGGCAACAAAAGAGAAACTGAACAAAGGACGATGAAGAAAGAGTGAACCGCTGAGGTATGTCAGTCCACTTTGATCATAGTCCATACATGATGTCCAAGTCCACGAGGTCTGTGCTCGGCTGTCCCACAAAAGGCTTCAGGCGCCTGTCACAGTCCTTATCCTTGCCGTAGGACTGGCCTTCGTTGGAGGGAACCTGCAGGAAAAGGCGTCAGGCGCCTGTCACAGTCCTTATCATTGCCGTAGGACTGGCCTTCGTTGGAGGGAACCTGCAGGAGAGGCGCCTGTCACAGTCCTTATCATTGCCGTAGGACTGGCCTTCGTTGGAGGGAACCTGCAGGAGAGGCGCGCCTGTCACAGTCCTTGCCCTTGCCGTAGCACTGGCCTTCGTTGGAGGGAACCTGCAGGAGAGGCTGTGCAAAACGGAGGGTTAGCGGGTCCACACAACGTTCAGACGGGGAACTGGCATGTGAGTCCGGTTGACAGGTCAATCCCGCTCAGAAACTCACCTTCATATACTCAAAGACTCACAGCAGGTGAAGATCTCCTCCAGCATAACTGACTTTTGTTCTTCAATAAAGACTTTGAGCAAGCTATAGACCTAGAATTTCAAAGCTGGGGGGAAAGGACAGAAGAACAGAGAAAAGGGGAGGTGAGGATAGCAAAAGAAGGACGACACACAAACTGTACGTTCATTACCTCCCCCTGCCCGTGGCAGAGGCGTGTGGGGGTGTGACAATGAGAGCGCTCGCCACAGGATTGCCACACGGCCTAAGACGTCCTTTCGACAACACCCCCCCCCCCCCCCCCCACCTCCACTTCTCTTACAACTCTGATATAAAAGGCAATAACTACGTTCTCCCTCCTGTACATGTACACTTATATACCTCCCTGGTCCATCGCGAACCTTCTGTCCCAACCGTTAAAATGAAGCCATCCCATTCCCTCATTGTCATCGTTACAGGCGAAGTGTCTTGTCAGAGTTGATTTGATATTATATAACTCGTGTTTCTTTGCTTGCAATACCTTTCGCATTTTCTGTTTCTGTCCGAGGAAGCGCATCCTGTTCCTGTACATTTTCAGTTGTGTCTCTAACTGGCTGTGTTCATATCCTTCGACAAGCCTTCACTGCAGGCGTGTCCGAGGGAAAAAACTCACACATACACACACACACATACACACACACATACACGCGCGCGCGCGCGCGCACACACACACACACACTTGCACACACGCATACACACACACACATACACACACATGCACACGCGCGCGCACACACACACACACACACGCACACGCACATGCACGCGCGCACGCATGCACGCACGCGCGCGCCCTGACCCTCGTCTGTCGTGCATGCGTTACCGGCGTTAAACGCGTCTCCAAGCATGCCGATGAGCCGGACGGAGGCCGGTGATCATCTTCAATTAATTAATTAATTAATCAGGTAGTGGCTGATTGACCAGAGGAGGATCAGAGAAGGGGCCGAACAACACTGGACACAGCTGCGTTGAATCACTGGTCGGAAAAGCTGCCGCCATCAGAAAGAAAAAAAGAAAAGCGTACCTTTGCAGGGCAATGAAAATCTGTAAAACTGCTGGGGCGATCGATTTTTTTTTTTTTTTGGGGGGGGGGGGGGGGGGGAGTGATGGTAGTGGTGGTGGTGGTGAGGGGCGAAGAGAGGGGCGGGGACGGAGATGTCAACTTTTTTGTCAACGTCTGTTACGGTCTTCATTGGTGGTAAATCGGTTGAGACGTGCATGAAAAGGTCCTATTCTCCTGGAAATATTACCTACACAGTCAACAAAAACCTTAAACAGTGTGTGACATTTTCGTTTGTTTATTTTGTTGTTGGTGGTGGTGGTGTTTCTTTGGTTGGTTTTTTTTTTTTTTTTTTTTCTTTTACCACCCTTGGAAAAGGCTCTCAACGAGACCAATGGAAAGAAAACGTGAACATCGCACAGTCATGGTAGCACGCGTCTTGAAAGTTGTTGCTTGTTAACCGTACGGAGATCACTCACAACGAAGCATGTCGAGAGTACGAGGTGGAAAGCGTGTTTGTCCTCTCTACGTGACTGAACAAAAAGGTGAGGGTGGGGCGGGAGAGGGGGGGAGTAACAAGACGTTGCGGGCAGTGTACTAAGTGTGTTGTGGACGACTCAAGGGAGGACACTTTTCTTTTCCCGGAGCGACGCCTGCATGATGTGTTCGTCGGGGCGACGGGTGAGCGCCGTGTTCTCCGTGGAGGAAGCCAACATCACGCCGTCCTCTCTGTATCTCAGCGGGCCTGTCGTGAGTATCGATCAGCATCTTTCATCTCTTACCCCCTCTTTGCTCAACGACTGGCTCCGCTCTTTCCTTTCCTCCTCTGTTGGTCAACTGCCCACCCCGTCCCCCATCCTCCCTCTCCACGACTTACTGTCCGTTCTTCGAGCCGAAAATATACGGCAATCGACCCCCTCCCTACCCCCCCCCCCCCCCCCCCACACACACACACATGTTAAAAAAAGGAAAACAGTACCATAGACGTAAACTCTCTCATCTTTATTCTCTCTCTCTCTCTCTCTCTCTCTCTCTCTCTCTCTCTCTCTCTCTCTCTTCTCTCTTCTCTCTCTGCGCACGCGTGCACACACACGGACACACACACACACACATAGACACGCACGCACACACTTACATACACACACAAATGCGCACGCGCGCGCACGCACAAGCACAAGTACTCACACACACACACACACACACACACACACACACACACACGCACACGCTCGCGCGCACACACCACACACACACACACACACACACACACACCACACACACACCGGACGTGCACATTCACGCAAGCGTGGACATATATACACTCGCGCGCGCTCGAGCACAAGCTCTCTCGCTCTCTCTCTCTCTCTCTCTCTCTCTCTCTCTCTCTCTCTCTTACACACACACACACACACACACACACACACACACACACACACACACACACACACATACATACACACATACATACACGCACACACAGACACACACACACACACACACACACACACACACACACACACACACCACTCACACACACACACATTCATACACACACATACACACACACTCTCTCTCTCTCTCTCTCTCTCTCTTCTCTCTCTCTCTCTCTCTGTTATTCATATACATGCGAGCGCGCGCGAGTTTGGAAAAGCAAATATGCTGCTTATTCAGCGTACCATCTGAATATAATGCTTTGAGAGAGAGAGAGAGAGAGAGAGAGAGAGAGAGAGAGGGTGCGGGGGGAGGGTGGACTATGCAGATCAGACAAAATGATGCCTATGCAAACATTCAGACTTATTGCGTTATCACCAATACAAAAAATGTTGCGTTGACACATTACTAAAAGATGCAGAATCAAAAGGATTGTGTGAACAGCAACATGTGGTGCAGAATTTGTTATCACTATCACTCGCAGATTCTCGCCCTGTTCAACGTAAAATGATTATATGTGTTGTGTATTTTTTTTTAAAATTAAAAACAAATATTACAACACCACGAGCATAGTTATTGTCTTATGAGGGAAGGTGGGGGGGGGGGGGGGGGGGGGGGGGGCAACTTACGAAAAAGCTGTTGTCAACCATTTGCAAGCACTTCTTTTTAATAAACTTTTTCTTTAACTGTATTCTTTTTGTTGCTAAAGAAATGCTGCTTTGGAGCTTCTGTTTGTTGTGCAGATCTGTTGAATGTTTTGTTTCTGAATTTGTTGGCGAACTGAGCTCATTTAAGAGACAGACGGCGATCTGTTGTTACTACTGTTTACTCTCTGTGTTTAAATTGAACACCGTGATTTCATACATTATGTATCATGTTCATATACATTTTATAAAAACATGTCTTAGGAAATAAAAAAAAATATCAGCTAAAGAAAGAAAAGGGGGAAGGGGGGATGACGTGTTTAAAGAGGATTTAAACACAGAGCACGGTTGTGTGTTAGTGGAGCCTAGGCTACCTGCAGCTGAACATAGACCAATCTCTCCGTCATATGCCTAGCACATTTGTGCGGGCAGAAAATATTGGAAAGGCTTAGACATGACAATGCGTTTATGTTTCAGTAAAATAGCTTCAATGTTCGATAGAAAGAACAACAAAAGCACTCGCACACACAAACATTTACCTCTACATCATATGTTTTCCGACGATGTCCGATAGCCGATCAGAGATCGGTGCATGGATTCACTGTTTACCTGAGTGTACCTGCTCCACCACCAGACATCCGTGGATATGGACAAGGGGGAAAGAGACAGTGGGCTGTTCCTCCTGTGCCTGAATGTTTCGCCGTTATTCTCTGCGAAACGCTCAGAGGCCAAATATGACAATGAACGAGTCTTGCTAGCCGATCTCATTTAGGGATGATTACAGTCATGACAGAATACGAACTTCTCTTTTTCCTCTCATGTGCAGATAATTTATCGTCATGTTGTTTAAAAAAAAAGCTTGAAAGAAAAAGAACCCCCGACCCCAACCCGAAAATATTTATATAAAAAAGACATGCACAATCAGCATGGTCGTTGATGACACAATGAGAGCCCCGACTAAATGAAAGCATATGGGTGTACATATTACACCACCTTAAAACAGGCTAAATCAAAGGCGAAAGACAAAGATAATTAATTTTCATACCACTGACTAAATAGATATGAATGTTCACACACACACACACACACACACACACACACACACACACACACACACACACACACACGCACGCACGCACGCACGCACGCACGCACGCACGCACGCACGCACGCACGCACGCACGCACGCACACACACACACACACACACACATATATATATAGGGCCTATATATATATATATATATCAATGATTGGTATATTTCATGCTAATGACTTTTTTCATCACTACCATCTTTTTCTTCTTCTTTTTTTCACTTGTTTTTAGATAAATTCAGATACTTGTTTTTAGATAAATTCAGATACTTGTTTTTAGATAAATTCAGATACTCCAGATAAATTCAGATACTCCAGATAAATTCAGATACTCCAGATAAATTCAGATACTCCAGATAAATTCAGATAAATTCAGATACTCGAGATGGAAAAAGCGACAAACCAGTAAGAGCAGTAATGAAATAAATTAACTGATTAACAAGTTCACAGCACATCCATATCACTCGTATGTACATATCAGTACACATAGATTATTATACCTTTAAAAAGAGACACATTCTTTTAAAAAAAGCAAACAAAAAAAGAAACAAAGTACAATGAAAGACATTCATACTACCAAATAACGAAGATCAGATTAAATATACTCGTATTTTTCAAATCGAATAATTTCCATTTCATCTTTAAAAAAAAAAAAAAAGAATTTCCGGTTGTTACTGCAAAACTAATATATAGCAAGAATTGTCGACTCATAACAAAGCAATTAATATTTAAAGTTAGATTTGGACATACTATCGTTTATCTTAGCATTGTGTGGATCTTTTCTTTTTTTCTTTTTTTTTTTTTTTTTGCTGTCCCAACCTCTGCGCCACTTCAGAGGCAATACACCCACGCCGCTCCTTCTGACACCCCGTCCACAGCCACAGCCTGGTCGGCCCCGCCGCAGCCCCGGCACGGCAATCCACAGGTAGCAGTTAATGTGAAGTCGTCAAGAGGCAACCCACCGGAGGAGACACTGCACTGTTGCCGAGTCACTTTCGGTGGTGTTCAGTGGCGCCTGTTCTGATCTAACATACGCAGGACGCCACCTACTAAGCCCCCTACTGACGACAATAATTGCTTAGTCGCGGAGCCGGCGTGAGTGAGCTGTCCCTCCGGAGGGCGCCACCACGTCCGTCCAACGACAGCCCCCATGGACTCGCCGATACCGGTGACCCCGACGGAACCAAACCAAGGCCACAGACGTGGAGAGGACATCGAAATTGAGGTCACCATGAGAGCAGGGCATGAAGGGCCACAGAATTTGAGACATCTTTTTTTATGCTGATCGATGAGAATGAGGATGATTAAGATGATGCTACGGATTTCCATTTCGGTCTGAGGACTACATGACAGGGCTGTACTCTACGCTTCCTTTCATAATATATCCGGCGTCAACCAGGCCCGAGAGATACAGGCACCTGCAGTGTTGGTCAGGAAATTTGAGCAAACTCTCAGAAACGCATCCATTAAGTGGATGAGACTCGACTGTGTGGTCCCAGTCTTCCCAACTGAGTCCGCAGCAAACTGAACTCTGGGTAGGAGCCGGTCGGGGCAGAAAAACCCACATGACTCTGATGGGATTCGAACCCACGACCTCCCAGCCGGGAGTCCGCGACGCTAACCACTTCGCCACAGCGGCTGATGCATTGTGTAGATCTATTCGAAATCTGTCACTTCTAATGTTCTAGAAAAATGTATATGTTTAGGGCACATTTTCCCAACTTGCATTTTGTAAATGTAGCTTTCTGTGAGCAGTATTATAAAATCGAAAATGTTAGCAGTTTCTCTATGATCATCTGTGCCATAACTTACCACATTAAGTAACAAATGAATATCGGATGTGTGTTCATACTTTCATTCAATCAAGTTTTCTAAAGATTTTTTTTTTTTTTTAAATCCGTACATTTCTACAGTACAGCTCGATAAAAAATGCTTAAGTGAATCTTCGTTTCTTTTAGCTTGCACATTTGTTTTGTATGGTTAAACATGCAGCATTCAGAACATCTATAGCAATAATTTCTGTGTAAAATTCTTATCTATAGCTATTTCAATTTGACGTCTCTCATTCTGTGAAGTTAGATGAAATCCTCTTCTGAGAACCATCTTTCTTCTTCTTCTGCGTACGCAGGCTGATACTCCTGCGGACACTCCCTATGTGAACAGACAAGTATTAATCCCATTCCCAACAAAGGAAGTGGAGTTTTGTGTGTATGACCGTTTTTTATCCGCCATTAAGGCACCCATACCCCATCTTCGGGAAGGTGCATGCTTTGTGTAGTGTCATCCATACCAACGGCCAAACTGGCCTTCTCTTCCGAAAGTTGGTGATGGGATTTACATGTGTGAAAGATGTTATGCGTGCGTTCACACAGGGAAACCCTCGGTTTATAGTCTCTTTCGAAGGACTGTAGGGGAAATGGAGTCAGAACTAATGTTAACTCTGAGGGAAAAAATTCCCCTGTACCGAAACGGCCCCCCCCCGGAGATTCGAACCGGCAACCCTTGGATTTGAGTCCGGCGCTGTACCAACTGAGCTATTCCGGCCCCTGAGACCTATCAATGTTTACTTTCTTTCACCATTTTGGAGAGCAGTTTGGCTCAGAGTTCCTCTGGCATCAAAATCTCGTAGAGTATTTTGGCCCTTTTTGTGCACATTAGTATGATTCTTCATGCGCTTGGATATCTAAGTCTTTAATTTATTATATAACTGATGTGAACCCCTTTGATGAATATGTTTAGTAAACATCCACCCGTTGTATGTCACAAAATTAACTTGATACTCAGTTTAAATTTCCCGCATAAGTTATAATTGTCTATTTCTTCAAAGAAAGCTTTTTATCCCATTTTTTTACCTAAAAGTGTATTGTGTTTAATCCCCTCCATTCCCCAATCTTTAAATGGTCAACGTAGAAAAATCGGCTAGGTAAGGAGTTCTTTTGAATTTTTGGTGAAAATTTTGTATAAAATGCTCTGGTTGCTGTGGTAGAGATAGCCATGTGTGCAGGGAGTTTTGATAAAAGAAGGGGGATTTGAATTGGCTATGTTTCCTGTGGGAGGCATTTTGAATAGTGTTTATTTTTGAGAATTTGTCACCATATTTATGATTTCAAAATTCATCTGAATTCTGCATACACCATATCCGTAAATTCTAAATTTAGGAGGATCTGAACCCCCATGTTTACATTTTTGGTTTGTATGTTTTCTACCTCTAACCATGGATTTTGTTTTATCAGTGTTCGTGGGGTAATCCTGAAGCCCTACCCCAAAAAATTCAAGTACACGAGTATCATTCAAAAGATGTTTTATCCCCAGTGTTGAACTTCTGTGTTTTATCAGCTAACTATGCAATTGTTAATCTATGACACCATACGAATTCCCTTAGTCGTTTATCTCCCTTGATTCCCTTTGCTAAAATTTCAACACAAATTTTTAAAAAAAAGTATGGCGAGATTCCATTTCCATCTCTGCATCGTCTTTCTATTTGGGAAACCCTTTAGTGATGTCATTTCAATCACCACTGGTTTTTAATACTTTTATCAAATGTTTCAGTTCAGCGACAAACGCCTCACCCCAAACCATATGCCTTCAAAACTTTGAACATTATTTTTTCGCTCAAGCAATCAAATGTTTTTTTTCAAAATCAAAATAGCAAACGGGGGTGGTTTTTTTCTTCATGCAAATAAATTTATCATGTCTGGTAAAAAGTTCTTATCCCTATTATCTGTTTGTCATAAGACCAATTTGTTCCTCGGATACAAATTTTTCAAAAAAAAAAAATTCCTTTTTCACTGTGAAGGTGCGTAAAGATCCAGTCATTTACAACACGAGGAGAGAATTGGAGCCAGTTTTTAAAGAATTTCCCTTTTTTAATTACCTTTGGGGGACTTTTTGTTGTTTAGAAAGCTCCCCTTTTTTGTTTAATTGTATAGGTTTAAATAAATGCCCTTTTTTTTTTTCCAAAAGAATTCGAAAAATTCTGCAATGAATCCATTGTACCAGGGGTTATTTGTTGATATTTTTAACAGTCACCTGCTTTTCATTTAATATTTTTTTCATCGTTTCTACAGAAAGCTTTCACTTGTGCTGTATATCTTGTTGACTCTCACCATTTTTTGGTACTGGTTTCGTCAGGCAGGTTTTTTTTTTTTTCAAAGTTGTTTCAGAGTGAAGTGACTGCAGGCGGTTTTTTAAAGCAAAATTCACCACACACAACCACACACACACACACACACACACCACACCCACACACAAAAACACTCAAACACACAAAACTAAACAACAACGAAACAGAAAGCCAAAATTATATATATTTATTACATAATTTATAATTTAATTATTTATAAAATATAAATATATGTGTGTGTGTGTGTGTGTGTGTGTGCGTGTGCGACGCGCGTGCGCGGATCTTTTTTTCACATGAAACAGTTCTAAAAGGGTCTTGGTGCCGGGCTGGGTTTCTGAAACTGAAACGTGGTCTGTCTTCCCCCTGTCTTCTCCTCTGTCCTTTCTGTCTCTTTTTCTCTGTCTTGTGTGCCGAGGTCCCATAAAATAAGAAACACTTAAGCCCAAGTACTTCCGAAACCTGTGGGTTTAAAATTCTGCTACCCATCCCAGTAAAGTCGAAGGTATTGTTTTCACGGTTTTTTTACTTGCATTTAGAAAGCGCTAAACATGCGGTTACCCTCTATTCAAAATGCATGATTTTTGTTGGCCACTGTCCCATTTATGACCCCGAACCCTACATTAAAACAGTTTGGAGTTTTACTCGTTCTTCGTCCGCTGTCTGTGCTGTCTGTATGTGGGTTTGTGTCTGTCTGTTAAACTGTCTGTCTGTCTGTCTCTCTCTTTTTTCTCCTTTCCTCCTCTCTCTCTCTCTCTTTTTCTCTCTCTTCTCTCTAACACACACACCACACCACACCCCCCACACACACACACCACACCAAAAACACACCCCACAACGATCCCACACACACACACACACACAACCAAAAACAACCGCACCACACACCACACCACACACACACACACACAACACACACACACACACACACACGCACACACACACACACACCAACACACCACACCACACACACAAAACCCCACACACACACACTTTGGGGTTGCGGCTTTTGTGTTTGTGGTCATAGCCCCGTAGGGCAGAGAAAAAGCTGAGGACGGGTGAGGAAGTTGTGTTGGGGCTGGGAGGGGTGGGGGGGGCAGGAGATGTACTGGAGGAAAATGAAGATGGTGAGAATCATCGGAGACACAACGCGGTGACATTGCACACAATCATGCCAAGAAATGACGGCATTTGGTGGAAAAAGTGTGGCCGGCTGTTACAATCAGAAATGTGGACTATTTTGTACCTAAAAAACTTTAAAACATGGGGCAGGGGGGGGCTAAATGGCCAGGTAATTGCGTAGATCTTCCTTTTAAATTTATGGACACGTAGATTGCGGCCATAGTTTGGTTTTTCGTCCTTGGGTTTGTTAGGCTTAATTTTTAAAATTTTTGCTATTCTTTCAGCCGGTTGCCGATTTCTTTTTTGGGTCTAATTTTCTGGTCTCGAAAATCAAACATAGAAATAAACTTTGGAAAACCAGCGGAAGATGAACGATGCGCGCGCGATATGTGTGACGTGTTAGGGGGGGGGGGGGGGGGGGGGGGGGGGGGGGGGGGGGGGGGGGGGTGTGTGTGTTTGGGTGTGTGTGTGTGGTGTGTGTGTGTGTGTGTGTTTGGTGAGTTTCTGATAGTGTGGGTGGGGGGAAGAGAGGGTTGTGTGTGCGTGCGTGGTGCGTGTTGTGTTGTGTTGTGTTGTGTTGTGTTGTGTTGTGTTTGTTGTGTTGTGTGTGTTGGTTGTGTGGGGTTTGTGCGTTGGTTGGAGTGGGTGTGTGATGAGCGTGGCGCGTGATGGGGTGTGTGTGTGTTGTGGCGTGGTGGGGTGCGTGCGTGCGTGCGTGCTGCGTGCGTGCGTGTATGTGTTGTGTGTGTGTGTGTGTGTGTGGCATGTGGGGTGGGGTGTTGATGTGTGCGTGCGCGCGCGCGCGCGCAGTTGTGTGTGTGTGTGTGTGTGGGGTGGGGTGGGTTGGGGTGTTTTGGGGTGTGTGCATGTGTGTGTGTGTGCATTGTGTGCGTTTTGTGTTTTGCGTGCGTGGTGGGGTGCGTGCGTGCGTTTCGTGTGTGGGGTGTGTGTGCCCTGTGTGTGTGTGTGTGTGTTTTGCGTGTTGTGTGTGTGTGTGTGCATGTGTGCGTGCGGCGGGGCGCGCGCGCGGGGTGTGTGTGTGTGTGTGTGTGTGTGTGTGCATGTGTGTGTGTGTGTGTGCATGTGTGCGTGTGTGGTGTGTGTGTGTGTGTGTGTGTATGTGTGTGTGTGTTTGTGTGCGTGCGTGCGTGCGTGCGTGCGTGTGTGTGTGTGTGTGTGATGTTGTGTGTGTGTTTTTGTGTGTGTGTGTGTGGTGTGTGCATGTGTGTGTGCATGTGTGTGTGAGTGTGTGTGTGGTGTGTGTGTGTGTGTGTGGGGTGTGTGTGTGTGTGACACCTCCGTGCTCTTTTGGTATATTCTCTAAGTCCCCAGTTTTCGCCTAGTATTTAGTCTCGTATCTGTCTTACCTGGTTTAATCACACCACTCTCAGGGAAGCCCACGTCAACCATCACCAGACCAGCCCCTAAGTGGAACGCCGATGGCAAGCGGAAACGAGGCCGGGCAAAAGACACCTGGCCCAGGGACCTGACATGAGGTAGATAGATGACGAGTTTGACTCCTCACAGCGGAAGACTCGGACACCACACACATGGGATGATGGGCCTCCTGGGGACAGTAGCCGGAGAGGAAGGACCAAGGCAGACCGGTCTTGTGGATGACTGTTGATCGCCTTTGCAGGCGGATAACGCGCGATGACGATGAAGATGGATAGGGGGAGGAGGGGGGGGGGGGGGGGGGGGGGGGGACGAGCTGACAAGCGTTGACACAACATTTCTTAAAATCATTTGCTTTGGAAGAGAATGACAAAAATTCCGAATGCAAACATTTGCCATTAAGTGAAGACTATAACCCGAGCCGCGGAAGCGAGTTGTTATGGTAAGGTAATAAACCTCAGATCTACTGCACAACTCATCAGTTAGCACAGGGGACCAATGACATCAGTCAGGAAAAGAAAAGTACGGTGGCGTGGCCACGTTGCGAGATCCAACGACCTTGCTAAACCAGTCCTCTGGGGAAATGTTGATGGGGGAAACAGAGGGTAAAACGACACAACAAACCACGGTGGACTGACGACATTGCAGAGCGGACAGGACACCATTTGCAGAGACCCAGGCCTCGACACACGAGCGACACAACTGGTGAACCTGGTCAACTGGTCTTCAGTGTGGTGATCATTGCCTCTCCAGAACTGGAGGAACCTGGTGGTCTTCATTGTGGTGATCATTGCCTCTCCAGAACTGGAGAACCTGGTGAACTGTCTTCAGTGTGGTGATCATTGCCTCACCAGAACTGGAGAAACCTGGTGAAGTGGTCTTCACAGTGGTGATCATTGCCTCTCCAGAACTGGAGAAACCTGGTGAAGTGGTCTTCAGTGTGGTGATCATTGCCTCTCCAGAACTGGAGAAACCTGGTGAAGTGGTCTTCAGTGTGGTGATCATTGCCTCACCAGAACTGGAGAAACCTGGTGAAGTGGTCTTCACAGTGGTGATCATTGCCTCTCCAGAACTGGAGGAACCTGGTGAAGTGGTCTTCACAGTGATCATTGCCTCTCCAGAACTGGAGGAACCTGGTGAAGTGGTCCTCACAGTGGTGATCATTGCCTCTCCAGAACTGGAGGAACCTGGTGAAGTGGTCTTCACAGTGGTGATCATTGCCTCTCCAGAACTGGAGAAACCTGGTGAAGTGGTTTTCAGTGTGGTGATCATTGCCTCTCCAGAGTTCAGTGAGAAGATGAAAAAAGATGATGATGCTGAATGCGAGAAATGGACACAGAACTTGCACGTCTTGTCCTTCCCGTGAACATTGAGGCCCTGGTTTCAACGATGACGACAAAAACACAAACGGCAGTTCAAACATGATGTCTGAAGAATTCGCACGTCTATATTTTCCCTCCTTCCCCGGGTAAACAAGTGAAAGGGGAGAAAGAGGTGGGGGTAGGGGAGGTGATGTAGATGAACGGGGTGTGTTGGATCAGGAGAGGGGGTGGCATACGGGTGTGCGTGCGCGTGTATTATCTCTCTCTCTCTCTCTCCTCTCTCTCTCTCTCTCTCTCTCTCTCTCTCTCTCTCTCTCTCGCTATATATATATATATATATATATATATAGAGAGAGAGAGAGAGAGAGAGAGAGAGAGAGAGAGAGAGAGAGAGAGAGAGAGGGGGGGGAGGGAGGGAGGGAGTGAGGGAAGGAGAGAGAGACACACACACACAGATTTGTTTGCACGTGCATGTGTGTGTGTGGTGTGTGTGTGTGTGTGTGTGTGTGTGTGTGTGTGTGTGTGTGTCTATGTCTGTGCGTTCGCAAGCACACACCACACACACACACACACACACACACACACACACACACACACACACACACACACACACACACACACGCACACACACACAGTGATCAACCACGGACGTGCACACATATCCTTGTTATGTCACTCATACCCGAAAGTTTAAACTAATTGCAACACCAACAATAGCAACAACCACAATAACATTCACACGCACTGAAGCGCAGACACTGAAGAAGACAACACCAGAGCACAGCACACTATAGGTTTGTGTGGCAGACGATCTGAAAACAAGGAAGTGCAATTTGAACTGAACTCTACTTGAGTAGATGTTCCAAACTATCGTCCAGTTTCTGTTTTGAAATGGAGGCTGTTTTTCATATTGCATTCCCCTCTTCTACTCCTCTCTCTTTTTGCATTCTCCTCCTCCCCCTCTTCCGTCTCCTATTTTTGTTTGTCTTTGACTTTTCCCTCGTCCTTTCTCTCATCCCCCCTTTCTCATTCTCCTCTGACTGCCATTCTTTCTCATTCTCCTCTGACTGCCATTCTTTCTCATTCTCCTCTGACTGCCATTCTTTCTCATTCTCCTCTGACTGCCATTCTTTCTTTTTTACTCCTTGTTCTTCCCTCTTACTCCTCCACCACTTCCTTCTCTTCTCTTTCTCCTCTTCTTTCTTTTCCTGTGTCTCTCCTTTCCTCCTCCTCGTCTCTTTCTCCTCTTTCTTCCTTCTCTCTCCATTTCACTCTGTCCTCCTCCTCCTCCTCCTCCTCCTCCTCCTCCTCCTCCTCCTCCTCCTCCTCCTTCTCCTCCTCTCTGCTCCCATTCTCTTCCTTCTTCTCATTCTCCTGTCCTATTTCTCCTCCCCTTTCTCCTCTCCTTTTCCAGTTCTCCTCCACCTCTTCTTCTGCCTTCTTCCTCATCTATGCCTTTCTCCTCTTCTCTTTCTCCTTTCCTCCTTCCCTTTCTCTACTCCCTTTCCACTCTTTCTCCTTTCCTCCTTCCCTTTCTCTACTCCCTTTCCACTCTTTCTCCTTTCCTCCTTCCCTTTCTCTACTCCCTTTCCACTCTTTCTCCTTTCCTCCTTCCCTTCTCTACTATCCCTTTCCACTCTTTCTCCTTCCCTTTCTCTACTCCCTTTCCACTCTTTCTCCTTTCCTCCTTCCCTTTCTCTACTCCCTTTCCACTCTTTCTCCCTTTCCTCTCCTTCCCTTTCTCTACTCCCTTTCCACTCTTTCTCCTTCCCTCCTTCCCTTTCTCTACTCCCTTTCCACTCTTTCTCCTTTCCTCCTTCCCTTTCTCTACTCCCTTTCCACTCTTTCTCCTTTCCTCCTTCCCTTTCTCTACTCCCTTTCCACTCTTTCTCCTTTTCCTCCTTCCCTTTCTCTACTCCCTTTCCACTCTTTCTCCTTTCCTCCTTCCCTTTCTCTACTCCCTTTCCACTCTTTCTCCTTTCCTCCTTCCCTTTCTCTACTCCCTTTCCACTCTTTCTCCTTTCCTCCTTCCCTTTCTCTACTCCCTTTCCACTCTTTCTCCTCTACCCCCCTCCCCCCCCTCTCTCTCTCTTTATGCCCCACTCATCCTGTTGGTGTGTGCCCTCAGGACCTGTACCAGGGGTCGGACGACTGGCGTCGGCCCAGCGTGGACCAGTGCCAGAGGAGCCAACTTCTGCAGCAGATTCTGGAGGCCAACAAGGATGCTGATGGGCCGCTGGACTTCGTCTGCAGAGTCATAGACATTCTGACCACCACAAGTGAGTATGGGTGTGTGTGTGTGTGGTGTGTGTGTGTGTGTGTGTGTGTGTGTGTGTGTGTGTGTGTGTGTGTGTGTGTGTGTGTGTGTGCGCGCGTACGTGCATGTACGCACACACGCACGTGCGCGCGTCTACACACACACACACACACACACACACACACACACACACACACACACACACAGGTAAGCATACATGTATGCACTCAAGCACAGTGAGGCACACATATTCCTGCACACACACACACGCATGAGCACGCACATACATACGCGCGCGTGCGCACAGGGAGAGAGAGAGAGAGAGAGAGAGAGAGAGAGAGAGAGAGAAGAGCAGACCGTTTAGACGTTTTGCATGCTGTCTGTTGACTGTGACCTTCATACAGCCTTGATATTAAGGGAGTAAACTTTGTTATTTGCAGCGGGGAAAAATGTCAGCAAAGCATATCAAACACAACTGTATGGATTAAGTACTTGTTTTGATATTAGCATATAAATTGTTACATTAGGGGGAAAATATTAACCACTCACTTGTTGTGGGAAAAACATATGTTGTAACAATATGATTTTATAAACATGTGCCTCATAGACATAAATCTGTCATCCCTTCCGACTGCTAGAAAAATGTATCCATCATTATCAGTATGCAGGAGTGTTAACTTTATAACTGTATACACATGTGCCTCATAACGCATAAATCTGTCATCTCTTCCGACTGCTAGAAAAATGTTTCCATCATTAATATGCAGGAGTGTTAACTTTATAACTTTATACACATGTGCCTCATACGCATAAATCTGTCATCTCTTCCGATTGCTAGAAAACTGTTTCCATCATTAATATGCAGGAGTGTTAACTGTATTTCAGGCGCAAATATTCACATATAAATCACCTCCACTTTACCACCTCCATCACACAAAAAAGCAAACAAACAAAAAGGCCACCCGTTTCACTGTTATATTAAAGGTGAAAGGAACGAAAACAGTTCTTTGTGGGGGGTTTTCTCGTGTTTATGAGATCATCAAGCTTAGGCAACAAACTTTTTTTTCCCATTTTCAAGATTTATAGTCTGTATTAAGCGTTTTCTGTCTCCTGTAATCAGAATTCGAATCAGCTTATCAGTCTTCTGAACTCACAGTTCTATTATTGTCAGAGAACAACAGACTACACAGGCAGTTCTATTATTGTCAGAGAACAACAGACTACACAGGTTAGTTTTGTTCGTTTGTTGTTGTTTTTTAGTAAACAGACTGAAAAGTGAGATTTCATTCTGACGTCTTAATGGATTTAACATGGAATAAAAAAAAAATGGTCTTCCATTTTTTTTTCACAGTGCTTTTCTTCGGTATCGTGCGTGTATTCTCATGAGCCATTTATTAATAATCACAGTCAAGATTTTTTTTCTTCTGATTGTAGAATGCATTGACAAAAGTTGAAAAAAAGAATATTTTACATCATTTTCCATTTTCGCACGCCAGTTTTGTTACCAACTGGATGGTCTTTGAATTCCAACCTGAATTTCCTTACATATCCTCACCCCATCCCTGACTAAGCCTTATTGTACCATCTCTGTTTACTATCAAAACAGGATCGACATTATCAGCCCAGTTGCCTGTCCAAACTACGTCTGAAGCAGCGCATCGCATGCTTGCCTCTATGACCTGATTGTCAGGAAGCTGGAGAATGTTTGGGTTGTTCAAAAGTATGATCGAGCGTGTTTCGATGTACGTGTTACTTTTCTTCTAGAACTCACTTCTATCCGTGTTTCGGGCCGTGCAAGTAGCCAAATCGTGACTCGCCACGGAGATTGCCGAGCACATTACGAAAAGAGACGAGAGTCGGGGATTCCGCAAGTGACGTATAAATGCCGAGACTACCGTGAATGAAAGACATGTCCCTAAAAGCTTTCGCTATGAGGACGTAAAACTCAACTATTTTCCGGCGATAATGGCAGATGCTCCCAGCTACGAGTCAAGTTCCAACGAAGAGGACATCGAACGTGAAATTTTCACTGAAGTGTATGGAGTTCAGCCGTACCAGTTTGAACCTACAGCTCATTGTACAGTACCACCTCCCTCGCCATCAGACGTTTGTGTTTCTTTCCTGGCAGTTCGACATTTTACAGGTTGACCATATTATGTACAGGTACACACATACGCACGACACAGATAGTACATTATATAAACATGCACACACATACATCTGTTCACACACACACACACACACACACACACACACACACACACACACACACACACACATTACCGTAGTATGTAAATAACTTTAAAATGATTATGTGATAAACCACATTTTCTTTCAGTTGTTTAGATCTATCAGATAATGCCTTTTCCTTTGAACAGGAGTTTGTCAGCTACTGCATCATCACACTAATTCTCTTCCCTGCTGTAGAAATCTTTTCAATAGCTGTTCATTTTCAGCCCCCCCCCCCCCCCCCCCCCCCACCACACACACACACACCCTTTTTTACATTCCTCATTTTCAATCTCACTCTCTCCACTTAAATTCTGAAGTTCCACAATGACAATTAGAATCTGAGGGGTCTTTTACAATATATTGCAGTCAAAGATTCTGGCTGTTATTGTAAAAACTGATGCAGATCTAAGCAGCAGATCTAAGCTCATTATTCTCTTACCAGGGCAGTGTATAGTATACAGACATACCACACCTGCATTTGTGGACATGGACACTTTCTTGTTAATAAGAATCGTAACTTCAGTTTTGTTGGAAACAGTAACAGTAGGGGAAAAAATCAATCACAAACATGCAACAGTTTCAGTGGCAGCAGGCAGTGTGACTGCCTGACTGCCACTATGACAGTAACAATGTATGTTTCAGTTTGATGCCAACACTACAAAAACCAACTATCTTTACAACCAACCATACACTAAGAATGAAATGAAACCCAAAAAGATCAACCACCCATTCCACAAACCTTACCTTCTTTACGCCTCGTGAGTTCGGCTCTCTTGCTCCTGACAGAATCTGTGTCACTGTTGCGTTTTGAGGCTTGCACTTGCAGCTGGCGAATGAACAGAGAGTGCTTTAATACATTTTTCTGTTATAATAGTTGCCACAGCCCACAGCATCCTCTTTCAGCTGTCTTCGGACCCGAATTCCAGCTTCCACCTTTACTTTCCAGGTGTCTTGGTCTTGGAAACTGTGCTCTGCGAAGTGACGACCGCAAATGACATGATAACTGTCCCGAAGAACAAAATCTTTTCTCGTTGTGGTGACAAAATTTATCCACAATCGCCTAAACTTGCTGGAAGCACCTGGAAAAGCATGAACGCGTACCCTTTGCTTATTTCCTGATGAAATTCCGCAACCAGACACAGCACACATATCTCACTTCAGCCGAACACGAAGAGCGACTTGGCTTTTCTACGTCATCAATCGGGAAACCCCCCTATTTAGACTAGGACAGATTTCACAAAAAAGGCCAAAATAAAAAGTAGGTGGCAAATGATGTTAGGAATTGTCAGACAACTGATTCTAAAGAATGTGACCATGCTCTTTTCAGTTTTGTTGTCTGACAACCTCGCAGAAGCGTAGTTTTTGCACTAAAATTAAATATTCAAAATGGCTGCCATAAACACTGACATAAGGATTCTGTAACCAAACTTCCATTGTTTGAGCCACAAAAAGTTTTGTTATTGACTAATTATTGTTATAGTTTATATTTAAAAGGGGAGAAAACACCTTAGTCCTTTTTTTAACGTATTCAATCAATTTTTTAATCATAAGTATACAAAACAACAAGCCAGTGCAACATGACAGCAGTTACAAACAAAATCAAAACGGAGCCACAGTTCAATTCTCTCCTTACCTTGCCTTAAGTAACAAAACAATCTGTTAATTAGAAACAAAAACATTTGTTCTTTTTTGTTTGACGAAATAGGTGAAGCGAGAGAGAGAGGAGAGAGAGAGAGAGAGAGAGAGAGAGAGAGAGAGAGAGAGAGAGAGAGAGAGAGAGAGAGAGAGAGAGAGAGCATTCAAGCATTCTTGAGTTATTTATAGTCAATGATTCTTTACCATTAAAAACAAAAGATTCACAGCCTGTCAGAAGTAGCTGTTTCTGTACTTTCAAGAGGGAGTGGGGAGTCAATGAGGGAGGGAGGGGGATTGAAAGAAAGAGGGAAGAATATTGATAAGACTTAGTGTTTGTAGTTAAAGTCAATAAGTAAATCAAATGTATAGGTACTTCTCCAATAATTTCAGTCGTTTTTGCTTTCTTTAGTGAATTCTTCCATCTTATTATAATGTTTTATTCAAGCCAGCCAAACGAATCTGTAAAAATTATAGTCATCATTTTTGCTCATTATTTACGTCACAATCACTGATACATTGTCTAGAACTCATACACTTCGTTTCATTTGCTGTGGTGTCACTGCACTTGCATGCTACTGTGCAAGGAAGACCAGCTACTCTGCGCTTGCACCGGGAACTAGTGCACTGCTTTTTGCATCCACAGAAGATCACATTAGTGCATGCCTCAGGAACTGACGGGAGTGACTTGAGAACAGGAATCAAGGTGCCGCCTTTAGTTTCCAGCCCATGGTTTTCTGGCGGGGGAGGCTGGGGTACTGCAAGTGACCTTGTAGCCAGATAGCTGTCTGATAGTGTGCCCGCTGTGTGTGGAAAACAAGCCATGTTCACCGAGTCACAGTTTTGTACTCCATACACACTAGAAATGAAGACGTCAGCATTTCGCAGTGTCTCGTCTGTGAGAGTTTCTTTTCCCAGTGAACTCAACAGGTCAGGTTGCTGCAGGAAAACCTTCAAGCAAGTTGTCTTACTATGTCCAGCAAAGTACGACGTTGTGTCACAGCCCGTAAAAGCATGAAATCCAGCAAGGTTTTGGAGCTTATCTCTTTCAATGGCTGTGGGTTTCTGTAACAGCATGGATGGGGATGTATTTTCTGGATTTGGCAGTGCCTGCTTCTATCCAGACTTTGGGACACTTGATGCGATGAAAATGTACCAGCAGCAGAACTGCAACATCCGTGTCCCTAGAGGAAACAACAGTGATGCTTGCCTCAGCCTCGCCGTGTACACAGTGCAGGATTATCCTGGTGTCAGCCTCCTCGTGTGAAGCCTCCAGAGGACGTACATCTGTATTGGGGTTTGAAGACTCCACCTGTGTGACATCACTGAAGCCACCACCTGCAACAATAGTTTGGTCAACTGAGCATGCAGTATGATCTGTCTTGACAAAAACTTCGCCAGGTCAGCCTTGATATCAGGGTGAGAAATGTATTTTCTCCCACTTTGCTGGTAGGGGCACGTCTCTGCCTTCATCAATGTTTTTTTCTGATTGGCTGAGAATATTGACCTTGTCTTCTACGTGTTTCTGTCTTGATGGAAGTCTGGTTATATCTGTCGAAAACACATCAATGCGTTTGAAACCTCGCCCAGCTTGATGAAGAGTATGGCTGAGAACGTCTGCCAGGTCTTCAAATGTAGTCGTTTGTTGGGGTTTTCCAGTGCTGCAAATGAGTGCCTGTCCATCAGCAACAAGTGTGGCATTGTCACCAAGATCAGCCTCATCAAGGTTTGGTGGACAGGGTACTTCACGAGCGAGTGCCTGAAGCAAAGCGCTTTGAACCAGAACAGAGCGTCCCATTCATCTCTGCTAGTGCAGAGGGTTCTGGTATCAGTTCGTGTTTTAAAACCATGGAGAGGTCAAGGTTCCGTCCTGCCTCATAGGCAGTGATCAATCTCTGAAGAATCTTCCTGTCTGCCTTTATATGTTTTCCGTTTGGTACTGTGCACATTCTTCTGGTTTACTTCATACAGACTTGCAAAAGTCAGTGGCTTGTTCTTTGTCAAGGCATCACGAAACTTTATCTTCCTTCAGCATGACGGAGCAGCCTCTCATCAACAAACATATTCAACTGATTTTGACATTTCTGCTGTGCAGTTAGCAAGTCCTCCTCAATGCTCTTGTGGGCGAGATCTTTGGTTGCAATGTTTTGCAGCTCTTCAGGAACATCGCTGGAGAACAGTTTGAAGTTCTTCAGAGTAGTGAACACACTATATTCATCTTTCCTGTCCTGCCTTCTTCTTCCTCTGTTGCGCTCATTATGGTTGACAGCATCCTCTAGACCAGCATCAAAAGCTTCTCTGGTTTCACAGGAAATGTGGGATCGCATGTTATACGACAGCGTCCATCAGCTCAAAGGTAATGGTGTTTTGTGATACCCACAATTCCGCCACACTTTTCCCCTGTCCCATTGAGCCACTCCTGGCTTTGATCTGGATCAACTTGGTTAAAAGGCTGCTTCCCACGTTTCACCACAAAGTTTTCAGCTTTGACCTCATCTGGCAGTTGTTGCATTTCGCTCACGTACACACAGCCCCAGCGTGCATAGTTAGTGTGGTCATATCGCATCATATATGGAAGCATGGACATGAATGCGTGCAGATGCAGCTTCCAGTCACCATCTCTGCTTGCTCTGATAAACATTAGCATGATTTCCACCATTTGCATGTAAGTCCACCAAAACTGAAAGTTGGCATCACCATTGGGTGCAACAAAGTCATCCACAATATCTCTGAACTGCTTGGATGCAAGAAGAGACAGCAGCGCGTCTGTGTCTTCCTTCTGCACATTATCTTCAACCTCCTCTTTCACTTCTCTCCTTTCTTCATTGATGAATTGCAACAGCTGAGGAAGCAGGATTCTCCACATGGCTTGAAGTGTTACTTTGTGAGATCTCATGTCTCTGATGCACGACGTTCCTGTCAGAACTTGTTCCGTGGTCTTTGGTCCAAGGAGATTGCTTTCTACCCACAATTCCACAAGTCCTGAGCATTCCATGTGTTTTCCAATGACCTTCACGAAGTTTAGTGAGATATGAAGACCACCAAGCCTGACAACCAAAGGTTCTGGTATTCTTTTTTCGCCCATTTGAACTCCATCACTTTGCATAACAAGGCTTCATCAACTGTTAGCACAACATAGTGTTGCCCCAGTTTGTTTGCAACGTGCGTGCATCTCTGAATAACAGTGTTTAAGGAGTCTGTTACCGTACAAAATGTCACCACTGCACAAAATGTCACAATGACATTTTGTGCAGTTATTCACTGCACAAATTGTCACAATTTGCACAAAATGTCACAATTGTGACAATTTGTGCACCGTATGCCTTTTTATAAAAATCACTGCTGCACAAATTGTCACAACTCTCTCTCTCTTATCTGTGTGGGTTTGGGTGCGTGTGGGTGGATGGATGGGTGGACATACTCTATGATGTCCTTGTATTTTTTGAGTTTTTCAATTTGGCTTGCAATTTATGATTTTCAATTTTATATTAAATATATACTTTTAGTCTGTATTCATTTCATATGTGTAGGAGGTGACAACCCAGACGAGATGGCCGATGTTGGTTGATGAGGCTAATAGAAACACCATGATTTGTCTTGATTCGCATGCTCATCTCTTTTGTTGTCCCGAAAGCTATGCACCTGTGTAGCACGTTTGGAAAATCTAGCTTGAAAGATGTGGAAAATATTGCAGGAAAAAAGAAATGGGTATTCAACGATCAGCGTGACCTTGACCTTGACCTTTGACCTTGACTTTTGCGAGCAGTATCAGCATACCTTACCTAATCAACAAACAAATTTGAGAAGGCTGTCTTAAGTGGTTGAAGAGACATTGCCAAAAATGTCCGTTTTGGCCGACGTGGGACACACACACACACACACACACACACACACACACACACACACACACACACACACACACACACACACACACGAAAAAAAAGACATGAACGAACTTAATAGTCTGCTCGCTTTCTTGAAAGTGGCGGACTAACAAGACTGACAGAGGTTGTGACATTTTGTGCAAGAGTGAATTCGAAAATTGGGCATAGGTGCTCAAATTGTCACAATTGCGAGCGAGTTGTGACATTTTGTGCAGTCCTTCACCACACAAAATGTCACAAACCGCACAAAATGTCACAACTGTGACATTTTGTGCAGTGGTGATATTTTGTGCGGTAACAGGAGTCCAATTCATGAGCTGGAGCTTGTACGAAGCATTCAAGTTCGGTCAAAATGTGAAGGTATGAGGCCACTATAAGGTTTCTTGTTACTTTTTAGTGTTTTTTTTATACTGTTTTTGACACTTATTTTCAAAATAATTTAAATCAAACGGCAGAAACAGATTTTATACAGTAGAAAATTAAAAAAAATATTAAAGTTTAGCATAAGTGGTGTAAAACGTAAGCAAATAAGGTGTGTTTGAATCAAAACCGGTTCCGTACTTTCGTTTGTCGGCCATTTTGAAAAACATAATATTCCAGGCCATCTAAGCAATTTCAGTCTTGTAAGACAAAAGAAATGGATTCAACACACCCAAATCCATTAGAAAGTGTTGACTGACAGCTCCTAACAAGAAATGCCTGGGGGTGTTTGATTTTCTGAAATTTGTCCTAGTCTAATTATCGAAATCGAGGCTCTCGTTCCTGTTTCAGCCTCTCGCTTTCCCAATCCACAGGAAATGCTGCTCTCACTGCAAAATGAGAGCACAGGCGGCTGATTCGGGGCTGGGTTTCGCAATACCACCACATACCAAAACCGTGTATTTGGTCAAAATAGATTTGTAAAAATGGGTGAGATAGCCTTTAAAACCATTTCTTTTTCCTTGAGTGTGTGTGTGTGTGTGTGTGAGTGAGTGTGTGTGTGTGTGTGTGTGTGTGTGTGTGTGTGTGTGTGTGTGTGTGTGTGTGTGTGTGTGTGTCGGCGCGGTGTGTGTGGAAGGGGGGGGGGTGATTTTAACAAACAAAACAAGAAATGCCTAAACGGCTTCACAACGTTTTTGTTTGAAAACGTAATAACTCAAAACGTATACGTGTCATAGCCAAAAATGTGAAGGCTTTCTCTCGAATTAATGAATTATTGTGAAACCGTGTTTTCAGAATTACTAGAGACATAATCTTGACAACTCCGCCCATATATCACTGTATTTTGACCGCAGATTTGACCGATCATTACAAGCCAGTTAGTCACCCCACGACTCCCTGGACACATCTCTTTCTGAATCTGATGTCCAAATAGGGCGACATTTCGGTGAACATTAGGGACAAAATCGTATCATAGCTGATTTTTCACAAAAGCACAATAATCAAAGAAAAAAACATATATTTCATCCCCAAATCTTGAAGACTGTCCCTTGAATTGTTTGATTATTGGAAACTACCGAGTTTTGACACTCAACATTAAGAAAAGGCTGAGCCATGAGGCCAGAAACATCACACACAACCTACAAAGTACAAAGCTCAATACTCAGCGTACAAAGTCTAACACTCACAACCTACAAAGTCCAACACTCACAACCTGCAAAGTCCAACACTCACATCGTACAAAGTTCAACACTCACAACCTGCAAAGTCCAACACAACCTACAAAGTCCAACACTCACATCGTACAAAGTCCAACATTCACAACCTACAAAGTCCAACACTCACTTCGTACAAAGTTCAACACTCACAACCTACAAAGTCCAGCACTCACAACCTCAAAGTCACATAACGCACAAAGTCCAACGCTCACTTCGTACAAAGTCCAACACTCGCTTCGTACAAAGTTCAACACCCACAACCTACAAAGTTCTACACTCAGAACCTACAAAGTCCAACACTCACATCGGACAAAGTTCAACACACACAACCTACAGGCACTCATCAACAAGTGCCTCGGGTTCCTGTTCAACCTGAAATGGCCAGAAGTGACAGAAGCAAACAAAATCCTATTGACACAGAGACAAAAAAAAGGACATCGGCTTGAACTGGTCACACACTGCAAAAGCCTGCTGTCTACACCACAAGACAGGCACTGGTTTGAAACCTTAGGGAAAGCAATATGGGACGACCTAAAAGACGCATGGCATAAATGGTGGGGTTCTGAAGCAAAGGCAGCCGGAATGCCATGGGCTCACTGCCGAGGTCGGCCCACAGCCAAGGCTTCTTGAGGCGTGTTGCCGCAAAAATGTGTTCCTTAAGGAATTTAAATGCATCAGTCAAGTCTTTAGGTGGATGTGATGGCGACCTCCAGAGGTCGTCTCTTATTCACACTACTAAATGCATTTATTGTCGTCATTAGGGAGGTGTGGGGGATGGGGGGGGGAGGCGCATAGGTAGTGGTACCGTGCATGTGTTGGATCAGAAGGAGCGCCACTGAATACCAGCGAAGTGACTCAGAGGCAGTGCAGTGTTTCCTCTGGTGGGGTGCCTCGCGACGCCTTGGCCAGAAGGGTGCGGAGGCTGCACAACGACGATCCTGGCTGTGACTTTGTACGGGGAAGCCGGATCGGGCGGTGCAGTAGCACTGTCACTAAGAAGGCACGGACAATGAGAGAGAGAGAGAGAGAGAGAGAGAGAGAGAGAGAGAGAGAGAGGAGAGAGAGAGAGAGAGAGAGAGAGAGAGCTCTGAAATCTGAACTCTGAAATTTTTAATTGTAAGGCCACCGACCTGCATACAATGGGTACACGTTTGCTGAGAATATAATGAAAATGGGTACGGCCACGGGTCATCAGCAAAAGGAAGTAATTTCTTTCCAGAAACACATACGCAAACAATTCCAAGAGGAAATAATTCAAGGAAACAAACCAAGATAAACAAAAATATTTTCACTTGCGTTTGAAACCAAACACAACACATATTCATATATCTAGTTTCCGTTCATAAGTTCATGTCTAGTTTTCAATGCATAAAATATATACACTGCCAAATTTCTAAGGATCATCATGTTTTCCGATTGTATCAAATAAGCTAAACAATCGCCATTTGGATAGGAATAGAACCTTGATAAATATTTTTCTCGCAAATATGAGTACTCTAGACATTCAAACAAGAAATGAAATTCGTTTTCAATTTTATTACAAAATGGACAGTTTTCTGGTTATTTGTTATATCTGTTATTAATTTGCAAATCGCGTAATCCCGAACGAAATCTCGAAAGAGCATACCGAA
>CM031601.1:39371434-39373934 GCA_018398815.1 Conus ventricosus
TGTGGACTGGACTGTACTGGACTAGAGCATTGTGGACTGGACTGTACTGGACTAGAGCATTGTGACTGGACTGTACTGGACTAGAGCATTGTGGACTGGACTGTACTGACTAGAGCATTGTGGACTGACTGTACTGGACTAAAGCATTGTGGACTGGACTGGACTGGACTAGAGCATTGTGGACTGGACTAGAGCATTGTGACTGGACTGTACTGGACTAGAGCATTGTGGACTGGACTAGAGCATTGTGGACTGGACTAGAGCATTGTGGACTGGACTGTATGGACTAGAGCATTGTGGACTGGACTGTACTGGACTAGAGCATTGTGGACTGGACTAGAGCATTGTGGACTGGACTAGAGCATTGTGGACTGGACTGTACTGGACTAGAGCATTGTGGACTGGACTAAAGCATTGTGGACTGGCTGTACTGGACTAGAGCATTGTGGACTGGACTAGAGCATTGTGGACTGGACTAAAGCATGTGGACTGGACTGTACGGACTAGAGCATTGTGGACTGGACTAGAGCATTGTGGACTGGACTAAAGCATTGTGACTGGACTGTACTGGACTAGAGCATTTGGGACTGGACTGTACGGACTAGAGCATTGTGGACTGGACTAGAGCATTGTGGACTGGACTAAAGCATGTGTGGACTGGACTAAAGCATTGTTGACTGGACTGTACTGGACTAGAGCATTGTGGACTGGACTAGAGCATTGTGGACTGGACTAAAGCATTGTGGACTGGACCGTACTGGACTAGAGCATTGTGCACTGGACTGGACGGACTAAAGCATTGTGGACAGGACTGTACTGACTAGAGCATTGTGGACTGGACTAGAGCATTGTGGACTGGACTAAAGCATTGGACTGGACTAGAGCATTGTGGACTGGACTAGAGCATTGTGGACTGGACTTTACTGGACTAAAACATTGTGGACTGGACTGTACTGGACTAGAGCATGTGGACTGGACTGGACTGGACTAGAGCATTGTGGACTGAACTAGAGCATTGTGGTCTGGAGTAAAGCATTGTGGACTGGACTGTACTGGACTAGAGCATTGTGGACTGGACTGTACTGGACTAAAGCATTGTGGACTGGACTGGACTGGACTAGAGCATTGTGGACTGGACTGTACTGGACTAGAGCATTGTGGACTGGACTAGAGCATTGTGGACTGGACTAAAGCATTGTGGACTGGACTAGAGCATTGTGGACTGGACTAGAGCATTGTGGACTGGACTAAAGCATTGTGGACTGGACTGTACTGGACTAGAGCATTGTGGACTGGACTGTACTGGACTAAAGCATTGTGGACTGGACTGTACGGACTAGAGCATTGTGGACTGGACTAGAGCATTGTGGACTGGACTGTACTGGACTAGAGCATTGTGGACTGGACTAGAGCCTTGTGGACTGGACTAGAGCATTGTGGACTGGACTGTACTGGACTAAGCATTGTGGACTGGACTGTACTGGACTAGAGCATTGTGGACTGGACTAAAGCATTGTGGACTGGGACTGTACTGGACTAGAGCATGTGGGACTGGACTAGAGCATTTGTGGACTGGACTAAAGCATTGTGGACTGGACTGTACTGGACTGGAGCATTGTGGACTGAACTAGAGTATTGTGGGCTGGACTAAAGCATTGTGGACTGGACTGTACTGGACTAGAGCACTGTGGACTGGACTGTACTGGACTAGAGCATTGTGGACTGGACTAAAGCATTGTGGACTGGACCTAAAGCATTGTGGACTGTACTGTACTGGACTAGAGCATTGTGGACTGGACTAGAGCATTGTGGACTGGACTAAAGCATTGTGTACTGGACTGTACTGGACTAGAGCATTGTGCACTGGACTGGACTGGACTAAAGCATTGTGGACAGGACTGTACTGGACTAGAGCATTGTGGACTGGACTAGAGCATTGTGGACTGGACTAAAGCATTGTGGACTGGACTGTACTGACTAGAGCATTGTGGACTGGACTAGAGCATTGTGGACTGGACTAGAGCATTGTGGACTGGACTGTACTGGACTAGAGCATTGTGGACTGGACTGTACTGGACTAAGCATTGTGACTGGACTGGACTGGACTAGAGCATTGTGGACTGGACTAGAGCATTGTGGACTGGACTAAAGCATTGTGGACTGGACTGTACTGGACTAGGCATTGTGGACTGGACTGTACTGGACTAAAGCATTGTGGACTGACTGGACTGGACTAGAGCATTGTGGACTGGACTGTACTGGACTAGAGCATTGTGGACTGGACTAGAGCATTGTGCACTGGACTAAAGCATTGTGGACTGGACTAGAGCATTGTGGACTGGACAGAGCATTGTGGACTGGACTAAAGCATTGTGGACTGGACTGTACTGACTAGAGCATTGTGGACTGGACTAGAGCATTGTGGACTGGACTAAAGCATTGTGGACTGGACTGTACTGGACTAAGTATTGTGGACTGGACTAGAGCATTGTGGACTGGA
>CM031601.1:39381434-39383934 GCA_018398815.1 Conus ventricosus
TTACTATATGACATGAGGCTGTGTATCAGGGCAGTCAAAAGTACTTATGAGTAAAGCTGATGCATCAGGCAGTCAAAGATACTTATGACGTAAGTCTGTGTATCAGGGCAATCAAAAAATACTTATGACGTGTAACGCTGTGCTCAGGGCTGTCAAAAGATTACTTAAGATGTTAGGCTGTGTATCAGGGCAATCAAAGATCACTTATGACGTACGCTGTGCATCAGGGAGTCAAAAAGATACTTATGATCATAGGCTGTGTATCAGGGCAGTCAAAAGATACTTTATGACGTAAACGCTGTGCATCAGGGCAGTTCAAACGATACTTATGAAATCAGGCTGTGTATCGAGGCAATCAAGATACTTATGATTTAAGGCTGGTGCAGGGCAGTAAAAGTTACTTATGACGTCAGGGCAGGTCAAACACCAAATCGACTCGTCACTTTTCGTCAAGTTGTTTCTGTACTATCTCTCGTTTCTCAACAGTCAATATTTCATCCTCCTTCTTTTTCAAGAGTATGGCAAATACACAATAATGACATAGTGTAAACAGTCATAAACACAGTCCAAAAACATCCAAAAAAATATAAAATGCAACTGAAAAAAATAATGTAACGTCCATGTAGAACATTCCTTCCGTTATCTAGCAGTTAAAAGGGTATTTTAATTAAAAGAAAATTATATGTACTAATGGCAAACGTACATGTTTGTAAACAAACCATCATTGGCCAGCATAACGAAAATAATGTTCCTTCAGAGTATGATAATTTTACTCTATAGATGTTCAACAATTTGCGCAGTTTCGTCACATCTGGCTGCTGATGTAAATGTAAGGTATTAGGGAATTCACGAGACTGGTCAAACGATCAGTTTTGTGCTTTGTCTTGTGACTCGTTTGTCCACGTTTCTCTGGGCGGTTCGCTAACATTTATTTAAGATTTGTTTTAGATTTCCGCCCGCAGTCGTCTCACTTTGCAACTAGATCAGATATGTTTCATCAAGGTCATATTGATAAACAAAAACTCTTTACTGTTGGAACCTCTGATTGTCATGAATACAGAATTGATGGCTTATGATGACTTCGTCTGAAATAACGATTTTTTTTCCTCAGGCACAAATTGTTTTGTCAAAGAGTCTTCAAGGAGAAGCTGTCCTTAAAACTATTCATGCACTTGGCACGTCAGAAACTCAGTGAAAGAAAACAGTGACTGTTCTTCTCCTTCCTGTCTTTCCAAACTGGCACACTTGACTGATTTTCTTCTGTAGCGTAAAATGATATACAAAATATTCTGTCATTTCCTTTTCAAAAACAGCTGCAAAGTAGGGGCGGGGGGGGGGGGGGGGGGGGCATCTGCAACGCTTAGTATTGTTATTTTAAGATCACTGTAAAGAAATACATATATTTTTTTTTTTTGGGGGGGGGCGGGGGTGCATAAGGCATTTGGAGTGCGTCTTTCTTAATGTCAGTCTTTCGGTATGATATTGCATCTGTTTTGTTTTCTTACTTTGGTGGTTAAAAAAGTACACAAATATATAAGAAATACATGTTTCTTTGTGTGTTTTTTTCGGTTAAACACTCAATGGCGTTCACTTTTGTTCAGTCTCGTTTAGTTCAGCTGAGTCAAATAAATCCCCCTGACTTTCACTCCAACGACAACAACAAAAATGGTTCCTGATTCTCACTCTAAACATGTTCCAATTTGCACGTGCAGCCCGGGAAGCGAGCTGGCCTTCCCTCGCGCACCTTCCGCGTCATGGACTGGATCCTGTCCGCCTTTCTCCTGGCCTGGCACGTGGCCGGTGCGTGCTGGGTCATCTCCATCTGGCGGCCTCCCTACCAGCCCAGCCTGCACCAGCCCAGCCACTACTGCGGCAGTGCCGTGTACCTGTGTGCCGTGGTGGAGATCGCGTCCACCGGCTGCTGCTGCTGCTGATAGCGCTGGTGTGGGCGGGGGCTGGCGCTGTGCTACAAGTACACCAACCTGTTCGAGCAGTGAGGAGGCAGGGCGGCCCTGGCACACCTTACCTCTGCTGACGGTTGGGGCTGTAGACAACAATTTGAAGACGGTGCAGACGCGACAATATTTTCCCTACCAGCTTCTTCCCAGCAGCTTGTCGGCAACGTAACGCACAGTCACCGCGACACGTCCTGTCGCTGAACTTTACAGCAGGCACCGGAAGATTATGCCCATTTTCAGTGATCTCTCGGCTTCAAGCTTCTGAACGTTCTTCAGTCCGCGTTTGGGTTGGTTGGTGCTTGTAATGTATTTATCATGATGTCATTCATTTAAATAATGAGAATTAAGAGGGGGCGGGGAGGGGTTGAAGGACTGGTCACACACTTCGGCATGAGAGATTTAACTTGATCAATTGTTGAGAACATGCACCGAAATGAGGTGGACATTTTATGACGTAAGTAGAAAACGGTGAGGTCAAACAATCAGCTGAAATTTGAAGACTTTGCATTGACCTCGTTGTGCCTTTAACTTACCCTTTAGCT
>CM031601.1:39388934-39399300 GCA_018398815.1 Conus ventricosus
ATGATGACAGTGACGATGACGATGGTGTGAGGAAATGATTTCTGGGGGAGGACTAGAAGGTTATTTAATGTGATGAGATGATGAAGATGATGGTGATGATGACAATGACGATGACGATGATGTGAAGAAATATTTCTGAGGAGGACCAGAAGGTTATTTAATGCGATGATGATGATGATGATGATGATGATGATGATGATGATGATGATGATGATGATGATGAAGATGATAGTGATGATGACAGTGACGATGACGAGGGTGTGAGGAAATGATTTCTGAGGGAGGACAAGAAGGTTATTTAATGTGATGATGATGATGAAGATGATGGTGATGATGACAGGACGATGACGATGATGTGAAGAAATGATTTCTGAGGGAGGACCAGAAGGTTATTTAATGTGATGATGATGATGAAGATGATGGTGATGATGACAATGACGTTGACGATGATGTGATGATGATGATGATGATGATGATGATGATGATGATGATGATGATGATGATGATGATGATGATGAAGATGATGGTGATGATGACAATGACGATGACGATGATGTGAAGAAATGATTTGTGAGGTAGGACCAGAAGGTTATTTAATGTGATGATGATGATGATGATGATGATGATGATGATGATGAGGGTGATGATGACAATGACGATGACGATGATGTGAAGAAATGATTTCTGAGGAGGGACCGGAAGGTTATTTAACGGCCATGCGAATGGCACCAACAAACGACGGGATGGACAAAACGCAAGCCACATCATTATGAATATAATGATTGGAGGAATTGTTAGTTTGCACTTGTTTTCTCCCCCTACTTAATTGTTCAGCACATTACACACACACACACACACACACACACACACACACAACACACACACACACACACACACACACACACACTCACTCACACACTCACACATATACATATATTACTAACTTACTAAACATATAAATGAATGACTAAACAATTAAATAAGTTAATAGATAAACAAATGAATGAATGAATCCATAAATAAATAAAATAAGAAATGGTCGATGAGAATGTTGATTTTCGCTTCTTTCCCTGATATTAGTTCACTTGTTTCCGGTCCTCTCATCACAAACATTTTTTTTTCAAATCATGCCTCTAGGTCTTTGTTTTCCCATTGTTCGATCAATTATCCAGATGAACAGTTTGAAAAGCATCGCGCAAGGAGGACTATATTTTCCGTTTCACCGTGCCGTTTGGAAACCTTTGCGGCTGCCTGTCGTTCAACATAGCCCTACTTATTGCCAAGTTGATGATGAAGGAAAATTCTGTAATGGCAAGTGTAGAGTTTGTAACGACGTCATTAATTTTCAAAACTGGATAGCGAAGCAGATATTCCTAGTTAAAGATGTTGTCAATGAAGATGGAAGTTTTCTCGATTATAAAACGTTTTCTGAAAAATATGATGTCACTGTACACTACCTAGAGTACATGAGATGTATATCATCAATAAAAAGGCATTTAAGAAGTGCAAATATTAAAGTAATGAACAATAACTGTAATCTAAGAACGAAAGCACTGCAAATAACATCAAGCGTTAAAAAGAGATCGAAACTTCTTTTTTTATAACACTCTCATCGAAAAAATAACAATATTTGATATAAGCTCCTTTGCAAAATGGGAAGATAAATCAAGATGTGTAATAGACTGTGACAAAAACAATGAAACAAGTGAAACAATTTAAAGAAATCAAATTAAAATGGTTCCAAATAAGAATTTGTCACAATATTTTGGTTACAAATTGTATCTTAAAGAGGATGTGAATTCTTACCAGTGATATGTGTACATTTTGCGAAGCTGACACCGATTCAGTTCAACACTACTTGTGGCAGTGGCAGTTTGCGACACATTTCTGGGGGGAACGAGAAAAAAGATTAAAAGAAAGATGTGAACATTGCAGTAAAATGGAATTTAATATGGAGCTGGTTTTATTCGGAAATGATGAACATACAAAAACTGATGAACTTTTTGAACACATTATTTTATGGGCTAAACATTATATATACAGATGTAGAATACACAAAATAAAACCTACTGTCAAACACTTTTTGAGAGAGCTTAATAACATATATAGGGTTGAAAAATATATGCATTATTCAGAAATGAAATATATGGAATTTAATAGAAATGGTATACCTATGAAAAACTGATAGTTATATCTAATGGAATGAGTTAGACGAGGAGAGAATAAGAAAAAGAATGAGTAAAACGTGGTCGTGGGTAATAAGTAGCTGATGGAATTTTAAAAAATACGTGTATGCATGTGAAGAAACTGCCTAACCACTTTACCCTATTTGGCCAGGCATACTGGGTGTATTAATTCCTCGAGTGCCTTATGTCCGAGAAAGAGTTCAGGTTGTACGTTTGTGACCTTTTCCTTTTCCTTCATTCTTCGATGATTGAATGGAACTATCTGATTTTTTTCATGTGTTTATATCTTTTTTTTTGTTACCTCTATTTCCCTTCTTCCTGATTTAGTGTACTAATTTGCATGATGTTATGTTGATTATTACCTTTGTTATCAATGATGGAAAATCTTTTTTTTTTAAAGAAAGAAAACTCTTTCACATCGTGCAGTGCAATTCATGTGTCTCCAACACATCGTTTGTTTACTATGACTTGTGTTGCGGGTCTCTTATTCCCTTGACTGGATTCGAATCCGACTGGGTTCGGATCCCACCCAATGTTTCAAGACCCGGTGCGGCCTTTGTAGTCGACAGAGTCGTGAACAATATTACCTTGAAATTTGCCGGTTAATTTCATGTCTGTGTGTCTGTCTGCATGTCTGTGTCTCTGCCTGTGTCCGCCTGTCAGCCGATTTCCATTTCTTGTGTGTTTTACAGCACATTGCTTATGTCAGCATCTTTCTCTATACTTGGTAAGCTGTCAAACAATCAACTACCCCTACTGGAGGATTACCTTGACAATCCGATCAGTCGATGGAAGTTCAGTATTAACTATTTAGAACCCGCACTCGAATCAAAAGAACAAATTTGACAAAAGACTAATACGTAATTAAATGCCAAAATTCTGACTATGATTTGAAATGTACAAAAAGGAACAACGCTAATAATGGGAATGATAATGATGATGATTTTGAGGAAAAGTAGTAGTAGTACAAGAAGAAGAAGAAGAAGAAGAAGAAGAAGAAGAAGAAGAAGAAGAAGAAGAAGAAAAAGAGTAATGAAACGATGCAAATGTAGACAAAATGAAGCAAAACAAAACAAGTACAAGAAAAAGACAGAAACACATAAACAAAACAGTTATGTTCAAGAATGATTCTGAGCACTGGACACGGTTTAATTCACCTGTGAAGACATTATTAACAGCCAGGTACGTGATATGCGGTCAGATACATATCATGAAATACCTCCTTTGTTCACACAAACTAGATTGCTTGCTTGCTTGCTTCGTGTATCATATTCCCACTAACGTAGGCAATGAGGACAACACGATAATGTAGAATTGGTATCTTTCAGATAGAATAGTTACTGCAATGAGGACAACACGATAATGCAGAATTGGTATCTTTCAGACAGAATAGTTACTGAAATGAGGACAACACGATAATGCAGAATTAGTATCTGTCAGGCAGAATAGTTACTGTAGGGTTATTAAATCTTCAGCCTACATACTTCTGCATGCGGAAAACGAAGCAGATCGATGCTTGACTGAAAACAATGCGAAATACTGATGAACTAACAAAGCAAGATGTAAATGAGGCTGGTTTAATAATATACAATACAAAACAGACAACTAAATATTAGACAATGTTTTTTTTTTCAGACATTATGAAGAACGGACCCAGTGATGCACAAAACTCTTCCTCAGTTGATAGTTAGCATGAGAATGATGAGAACAATGTGTCTGCGTTTCATTATAGAACTAAACAAGTTACCAGTGATGTCAAACCCTTTTCCCCCACTTCCTCCCCTCTCTCTGTGAACAGGCTCATGAATGTTGTTTATGTGTTATCTTCGCGTAATAATAGGTTATGAATTTCCGCACCATTCTGCCCGTAGACACACACACACACACAGACACACACACACACACACACACACACACACACACACACACACACACACACACACACACACACACACACACACACACACACGCACACCACACACACACACACACACACACACACACACACACACACATACACACACACACACACACACACACACACACAGACAGACAGCCACACACACACACACACACACACACACACACACACACACACACACACACACACACACACACACACACACACACAACAGAGAAGAGTCAACTCACTGCCATGTGAAACAGCCAAAGAATCAGTAGCGCAACTAAACACCCATGGTATCAGAAGAAAAAAATGGCAAGAAAAGAAAGAAGGACAGAGAAAAGGCCAGCAAGAAAAGAAGGGGGGGGGGGGGGGGGGAGGAAGAAAGAAGAAAGATTTTCTGAGTGTGCTTTCATATGACTACATATATTAGGGTTGTATTTTATTTAGATGTTGATCGTCAATACCTTTACCGATTGCCATGTGTGAAAATGAATTTGTGCTCTACTGCTATTCGGAGGGGCGGAAACCCCCGAGTTTTAGCAGGCCAGCGGAGGTTGAGCAACCTGTACAAGTAGCTGCGTTGTATTATGCTGTACTGCTTTGTTTTATCTTGTATTGTACTGTTTTGTATGGTGTTCGAACTTTTTGTACATCAGTGTGTTGTTTTGTATTGTGTTATATCGTTTTATGTGGTAATGTACTGAATTGTATTCCATCACATTGTGTGGTGCCGTCTTCTCTGTATTGTTCTGTAGAGTGTTGTAGCCTTTTGTGTAGCAGCGTATTGTATTGTTCTACATTACATTGTGTTGTACTGTTTTGTATTGCATTGCGTTGTGATATGTTGTTCTTTTTTGCAGTGTACTGTTGTGTTTTGTGTTAAATCGTTTTCCCCCAGCAGTATACTGTAATGGTTTGTTTTGTATAGTATTGTCTCAGGTTCTTTTTTTTCCCTCGCAGTATACGTTTTTGTGTTATGATGTACTGTATTTCCTTCCAGTGTATTTTATTGTTTTATATTTGATCATCGTGTTGGTGCATCGTATACTGTACTGTCTTGCTCTGTGTGTATCCGTACAATAACACACTGCATTGCCTTGTCTTGTTCTGTGTGTATCCGTACAATAATACACTGCATTGCCTTTCATAACCATATTTGATCGAATCGTACTGTATTGTGTTATGCTGTATGGAATTGAACTATCACTCCTTGTTGCATGGTATCGTAGCCTACGTACAGTGCCTGTTTATGGCACTAAACTGGGTTGCATATGTGTTGTTTTTTGCTTTATATTTCATAGCATTGTCTAGGATTATATTGTACTGAATTACATTGCATGACGTTGAAATCTATTCTCCTGTATTGTACTTCCCTTTTTCTTGCTGGGGTATTTCACTGTATTATCATGTATTGCTTTATGTTTACCATTATCGTGATGCGTTGCTTTTTCTATTTTTTGCAATGCATTTGGTTGCCTCGTGTCACAAAGTTTAGTATGCATTTCCATCTATTGTATAGCCATGTACTATGGTGCAATGGACTCTATTGTGTTGTATAATCATGAATTTTTTTGCACAACGATGTGTTGTAAGACAGTGCATTGTATTGCATGGTAATGTTTATACCGTGTTGTTTCTGCATTGCATTAGATTGCTTTACATTGCAGTGTGTGTGTGTGTGTGTGTGTGTGTGTGTGTGTGTGTGTGTGTGTGTGTGTGTGTGTGTGTGTGTGTGTGTGTGAGAGAGAGAGAGAGAGAGAGAGAGAGAGAGAGAGAGACTTTCTGGTCACATTTCTCTGTGAGAAATTCGGGCATTGCTTACCGAATTGAGCCAGTCACCGTAATCCAGAATCAATCCATTCCTCTGTTTTCCTTTTGAGCGCGCGCGCGCGTGGAGAGAGAGAGAGAGAGAGAGAGAAGAGAGAGAGAGAGAGAGAGAGAGAGAGAGAGAGAGAGAGAGAGATAGAGAGACAGACAGACAGACAGACAGACAGACAGACAGACAGACAGAGAAAGCCTGTGCGTTCGCGCTCGTGTTTGAGTGTGTGTTAATGTTGTTGTTGTTGTTGTTGTTGTTGTTGTTGTTGTTTTTGTTGTTGTTTGTTGTTGTTCTTTTCTTCTCTTTTGTCTGACTTAGATTTTGCAACAAAATTCAACCAAGGACAAATTCTCCCGTCGCCTTGGGTCTCTAACGTGCACTGAGTGTCTCATTGAGAGAGACGCTGGACTCAGGGCCACCAAGTGCTAATGGAGATTGGTAGAGGTCAAAAGAAAAACAACAACAACAACAACAACAAACCAACGTCCTGTGAGCGAATAGAACCTAGAACGCCATGATACTCACACAGTGCAGACGAGCGTCTTAACCACCTGGCCACCATGCCACCGCCGTACTGGATGACAACTGTTGATACTGGGGCTTGTGTATAGAAGCTGGCCACTTTCAAAGATCGCCATACAAACGGCGAAAATAGTCATCATCATCATCTAGAGAGCTGTTAAAAAATAAATGAATAAAAAGACGTGAAAAGAAATATCTAAAATAAAAATGACGACCCGTCAGAAAGAAATAAAACACGATCCTGATGGCTCTAGGCAGTGAAAACTGTTATTTACAAGTAGGTTTTTTTTTCGGCTTATAGCGTTCTGCGCCTTGCACAGCAGACTTTTCAAGGTCTGTTGGTGAAAAAATAGGAAGTTCAAGTTCCATGGTTGCCTTGCCGAAGGGGTAGCCACCTGTTGAGAGATGCATCGTCTCCGGAGCACGGCATTACGGGATGTGGAGCCCACCCCTCTCCTTCCGCCGCCTTAACCCTCTCTCTATCCTGAATCAGGTCCCTGTGTGTCGTAAAATAGAAGAGAAGAGAAGAGAGAGAGAGCGAGAGAGAGAGAGAGAGAGGAGAGAGAGAGAGAGAGAGAGAGAGAGAGAGGGGGAGAGAGAGAGAGAGAAGACAGACAGACAGACACACACAGACACACAGACAGAGAGAGGAGGGGGGGGGGGGGGGGTCCGACCGTAAAATCCGACCTTAGGAGTGGTTCAAAGTCATGACCCGGCCGTTCTTCCGGCAAACGCTTTAACCATTTCACTAACGGGCCCCGTACACTAGTGACCAGGTACCATGAATTTACGTGATTTGGTGAGTCATTCCTTTTTTCCCCATGCGTCATAATGATGTTTTTATGGTTTGAACGCCATAAGAAAACCAAAAAGGACAGTCACACACACACACACACACACACGCGCGCGCGCGCGCGCGCGCGCGCGCACACCACCACCACTACCATTACCACCCCCATCAACAGCAACAACAACTACAAACCTGAGTAATTAATGAAGCAACAATATTTGTGATAACTCTTCTTCTTCTTCTTCTTCTTCTTCTTCTTCTTCTTCTTCTTCTTTCCTTTTCTTCCTTTTCTTTTTTTTCGCGTTAGACCGGTTGTTATCAATATTTTCTTTAAGAACACACTATGAGAACACTACTGTTTTCGTAAGAGAAAAAGACAAACGGTTATTACGAAGGTTTTTGAAGGTAATAAGCTTATACATGTGTGCCATGTTTTACTTCATTGTGTATAATGACGTAAAGCTCGGGAGGGCGTAAGGTCGCATACAAATGACGTCATCCTCCCTGTTGTGCAACAAATTCTATTACTATCACTACTATTACAACTACAACTACTACTGCTACTGCTACTACTACTCTTATCATAATAGTCTTCATCTTTATCTAGCACCATCATCGTATCATTATAACCGTCATTATATCACATCTCCATCTTCTTTATTACCATTATCTATCATTACAGTATTGTTTTTGTTATCATTTCTGTTATCGTCGTCTTAAGATTATTACTATCGTCGTTGTTATCATTGTCGCCATCATTTTTTTTATCCATCTATTTATTTCTTTGTTTGTTTTGAGATTGCCATTACCATCGTATTCTTATTACCGTCGTCATCATCGTCATCATCATTATCATATATTGTATATGGTACCCAAGGTGTTGTTTTAGTTGTGTCTTGTCACTTTCGCAAACCGGTACTTTTTTTCCTCCCATATGATGACGGTTTTAACAATGATAATAAATATGGCTGGTGAAGCATACGTGGAACATTATTATCGCTTTAATCTTGTTATGAAATAAACTGATTTGTTCGGTCAACAGCTTGTGTGTGTGTGTGTGTGTGTGTGTGTGTGTGTGTGTGTGTGTGTGCGTGCGTGCGTGCGTGCGTGCGTGCGTGCGTGCGTGCGTGCGTGTGTGTGTGTGTGTGTGTGTGTGTGTGTGTGTGTGTGTGTGTTGTGTGTGTGTGTGTGCGTGTGTGTATGTGTGTGCTTGTGTGTGTGTGTGTGTGTTGTGTGTGTGTGTGTGTGTGTGTGTGTGCTTGTGTGTGGTGTGTGCTTGTGTGTCTCTCTCTCTCTCTCTCTCTCTCTCCTCTCTCTCTCTCTTCTCTCCCCTCTCTCTCTCTCTCTCTCTCTCTCTCGGGAGTCAAGTGCTCCGTCAGTTAATTGATAACGTCGGCTAATTAAGAGTGACATTGGTCTTCAGAGTGGTGCACGGACTTTATGAGGAACAATGCCTTCTGGACATGTGGAGTTCTGAGCGCATATGACAGATTCCTGTCAGTATTCCAAAGTTTCATGTTGAAACTGGCTAAAGAGAAAATCAGCAATGCGTGTCGCCATGTTGCGTACGTAGTGCCGAGGTGACGGTGCTGTGTCAGGATTGCTCCTCATCTGTGTGTTTCTGGGGAGTTTGCTTCTTCGATGTGGTGACGAGGAGAGCAGTCCAGGTCCTAACCCCTCCCAGTCCAGAGGCAGCACCAGGCAGTTCCGACTGACCAGCGTCAGGGGGGGAAAGCAGCCAGCAGCAGGGCCAGTATGGAGAAACCTGGCCGTCCTCACGACGGAAAAGAACCGTCTCCGTCTGACATCATGAGCAAACTGAACTCCAAGGAGTGTAAATTCGACGTAGGACATCATGAGCAAACTGGATTCCATGGAGTGTAAATTCGACGTAGGACATCATGAGCAAACTGAACTCCAAGGAGTGTAAATTCGACGTAGGACATCATGAGCAAACTGAACTCCAAGGAGTGTAAAATCGACGTAGGACATCATGAGCAAACTGAACTCCAAGGAGTGTAAATTCGACGTAGGACATCATGAGCAAACTGAACTTCAAGGAGTGCAAATTCGACGTAGGACATCATGAGCAAACTGAACTCCAAGGAGTGTAAATTCGACGTAGGACATCATGAGCAAACTGAACTCCAAGGAGTGTAAATTCGACGTAGGACATCATGAGCAAACTGAACTCCAAGGAGTGTAAATTCGACGTAAGACATCATGAGCCAACTGAACTCCAAGGAGTGTAAATTCGACGTAGGACATCATGAGCAAACTGAACTCCAAGGAGTGTAAATCGACGTAGGACATCATGAGCAAACTGGATTCCATGGAGTGTCAATTCGACGCGAAGCTCGACAATATGAAGCAGGACATGCATGCCCTTCGTGAGGAATACGCTGCCATGCAGGAGGAGCTGAAGGGGCTACAGTAGGAGGTCACCAGTCTACGGCAGCAGAACCAAGACTTGGCCAAGAAGATGGTGGAGCTTTGATAAGACCGACGACCTTGAGGGGAAGGTTCAAGCGGAACAACCTCATCATCTATGGACTGACACGTCGGGAAAACTTGACTCCTGTTGGTTGCGAAAATGTTTTGGAGGACCTCAATACTAATACATTAGAGTTGTCTCAGAATTTTGAATTCGATAGGGTGCATTGACTGAAGGACCTCATTACCAATACATTAGAGTTGTCTCAGAATTTTGAATTCGATAGGGTGCATCGACTGAGCAATAGGCAGGACTCTCCCGTGATTGCTCCGTGTGTGTTTTTTTTACATAAGTGTGCATGGACTGAACAGTAGGCAGGACTCTCCCGTGATTGCTCCATGTGTTTTTTTACATAGGGTGCACAGACTGAGCAATAGGCAGGACATCTCCCGTGATTGCTCCATGTGTTTTTTTTACATAGGGTGCACAGACTGAGCAATAGGCAGGACTCTCCCGTGATTGCTCCATGTGTTTGTTTGTTTTATCAGCAGAAGCTGGACATTCTCAGAGCAAAACGTAAACTACATGGAACAAACATTTTCACTGGAGAGGACTTCTCGACCCGAGTGCGAGACCCAAGGGAAAAATTGACACCTCACCTCAAGAAAGCCAGAAATGGTGGTAAATGGCTGGTTATCTTTAATACCCT
>CM031601.1:39399400-39401900 GCA_018398815.1 Conus ventricosus
ACAGGCGCCGTTTCCTGTTCTCTCAAGTTGCAACACGTGTTTTTCAAGGCGCGTGAGAAATGCGTGCCACAAAATTGCAGTTGCCGCATTCACTATCAATTTGTGCGTGTGGTTCAATTTGTTTGGACCGCAAAGGCGGTACAATTGAATTTTTGTGAATTTTAAAAAGTTTTTCTGCATTCTCAATGTTGGTCCTTAACGTTTTTTGAACAGTATATAAATATTAAGAAATATCGACGTGCTTTGTCGATACTGTCTCATGTGGCCTACTGCAAAATTATGCGTGAATATGAACATCTTTTGAAAAAGAAAAGAAAAACCTTATAATGATACTTTGCTGACAGAATTACTTAAGTCTGTAAATGATCAGAAAGATGTTGGGGACCGTGTCTACAAAATTTCCAGAAAAAAAGGAAGCATCCCGTAAATAATAAGCTTATAAGTTTGTAAACAAGGTTTCATCATTTCAGAGATCTGCTAGAAGAAAGCGCTTCTTCTCATAATGATCTGGGAGATGAAAAGTACATTGATGTAACTGATTGCGATACTGACAATCTAAACCGTCCCATTTCAAAAAAAGAAATTACAGCTGCGCTGAGAAAGGTAAAACCTCGCAAAGCTGCTGGTCCAAACGGAATTATCGGTGAACTAATCAAAACTGTGTACCAGTCAAGCTTATTCCTAGATTTTCTGGTCAAATTCTTTAACTCCTTATTTGATCAGGAAGTATATCCAAGAAGTTCGTCCGAGTCTATTGTCATCCTATTGTATAAAAAGGTGATGCAAACGATCCAAATAATTATAGAGGAATTTCATTGTGTAATATTGGCAGTAAACTATGCTGTGCTTTTATCAACAGGAGATTACAGGAGTGGGTGGAAGAAAATAACATTACCGGGAAGTATCAAGCTGGGTTCAAGAAAAACTATTCTACAATTATCGCATGTTCACTCTGAGGCATTTGTATAAAAAGAGTTTTGTTTAAATCGTAAATTATATGTTGCATTTATTAACTTAGGGAAGAAAGCTTTTGAATCATTCAATAGAACTTTGCTGCGGCCTATCCTGTTTAAAAATAGTATCCATGGAAAGCTGTATAAATGTGTTATAAGTATGTATAATTGTGTAAAGGCAAGAGTGCCATCTGGTGCTGCTCTAACAGACTACATGAATTGCACTTCTAGTGTGAAACAGTGCAATGTCTGTAGCCCTGTCCTGTTCTCTTTATTCATTAATGAATTAACACAGGAAGTTATACATTGTGGAAGGCATGGTGCAAATTTCATAAATGATGGTTTGGAGATTTTCATTCTTCTTTTGGCTGATCATGTGGCCTTGGTATCAGAAACCGTGATTGGATTACAAACCCAGTTAAATAATTTGCAAAGAGCTGCTGCTTCATTAGAATTAAAAGGTAATATGGCAAAAAGTAATGTAATTGTAATTAGAAAGGATGGATATATTTTGCAGCGAGAGAAAGATGGACGTACATTGGATTTATAATGCTTGTTGTCCATGTACTTAGGAATATACTTCTCTATGTGTTTGAGTTTTGTCTTTGCTTGCAAATATTTATCCAGCAGAGCGAAAAATGCGTCACTGTGCATACTAAGGAAATTATCATTGCTAAATAACGATTCCCTTCCGTTGATCTTGAAGTTATTTGATGGCCAAGTTCAACCTACGTGACAGTACGGAGCTGAAGTATGCGGCCTTGATGAAGTTGCTGTGGTACATTGTGAGAAGATCCATCTGTTTGCTTTGAAGAAATTTCTTGGTGTATCATTGCAAACGCCAAATGATTTGGTATATGGTAAAATGGCTAGACATTTGAATTCCATTATTAAATGTGTTCGGTATTGGCTGAAGATTACTCAGATGCAGGATCACAGATTACCACATAAAGCATATCGAACGTTGTTAGAATTAGATGACAGAGGCACGTGACTAATGTGAGGATGAAACTTTGCGAATATGGTTTCGGATTTGTGTGGATGAACCAAGGTGTTGATGATAATTATGAATGTTTCTATCCAGGTATTCCGAGAAAGACTCGTTGATTGCAGTTAGCAAAACTGGAATCCTCATGTAAAGAACAGTGACAGATTTGAATTATATAGAACGTTTCATATTTACTATGTTTACTTGTCTATATATCAATAAAAATGGACAAACATCTAAAAACGTATTATGACTAAGTTTAGGTATGGTGTTTCCGATCTCTTTACTCACTACTTTCGTTATAGACAGTCATGTAGTAGAAATTTGATCTGTCCATTATGTCCAAATGCAAAAGAGGATGAAGTTCATTTTGTATTAAATACAATACAAGCAAATTTTGCTTGTCCAGTATTAAACGCACTTAGAGAGAAACTCATCTCACGAAAGTATTTCAATAATCCTTGTCTTTTCAAATTAACCTTGTTAATGTCATCATCAAATGAAAACAAGGTTAACAGTTAAGCTATTTATTTCTATAAAGCATTCAAGAAGCGAAATA
>CM031601.1:39406900-39409400 GCA_018398815.1 Conus ventricosus
TAAATAAAGAATTTTGTCTTTTGTCTTTTCTCTCTCTCTCTCTCTCTCTCTCTCTCTCTCTCTCTCTCTCTCTCTCTCTCTCTCTCTCTCTTTGGCGGAGAACGGCGTAGAAGGGAGACATCCCTGGATCCTTTGTTAAAGTCCCGTGAAAGGATGGGTTTTTCCCCCTATCCACCATCGCCTTGAAGGGTTCGTTCACAGTGCTAGTCTGTGGGACAAGATGACAAGCCGTGTGTGTGTAAAGCAGCCCGCGCTGAAAAGGGACTTTGTGCCTGGGCCGATTTCTTTGGGAAACCCCACTCTGATAGGACAACAGCAACAACCCCACTCTGATAGGAAAACAACAACATACGCTGGCACTGAGGGAAACCCCACTCTGATAGGACAACAGCAACATACGCTGGCACTGAGGGAAACCCCACTCTGATAGGACAACAGCAACATACGCTGGCACTGAGGGAAACCCCACTCTGATAGGACAACAGCAACATACGCTGGCACTGAGGGAAACCCCACTCTGATAGGACAACAGCAACATACGCTGGCACTGAGGGAAACCCCACTCTGATAGGACAACAGCAACATACGCTGGCACTGAGGGAAACCCCACTCTGATAGGACAACAGCAACATACGCTGGCACTGAGGGAAACCCCACTCTGATAGGACAACAGCAACATACGCTGGCACTGAGGGAAACCCCACTCTGATAGGACAACAGCAACATACGCTGGCACTGAGGGAAACCCCACTCTGATAGGACAACAGCAACATACGCTGGCACTGAGGGGAGAGCAATGGAGGTGGCGCTGTACTCTGGCGACCAGTTTTTTTTTCCCCCAGGGAGCTCGAATTTCACACACAGAAGTCTGTCGTAACGATAAAATTATAGAATTTCATACTATTTAATGCAACGCACTTTAATAAAATTGTTTGTAAAAAATCCACCCTACAATACAAAACAATGCCACACAATGCAATGCAAATCCAGACAAACGAATGCGGTTCTACGCCATACTAAGTCTATACAGTACAATACAGCTCCAGACAATACAACTTTGTATACAATACAATTCCATACAATACATCGCAATTTCACGCAATGCAATTCTATAATTGCAATGTAATTCAACACCATACAGTCCATATAACACAGGACAATTCCTACCAAGTCAATTCCATGCAACACAAAACAACTCCGCACAATCCAGTTCAATACAATATGGTCCTGCATAATACAATTTCATACAACATAAATTCAAAAACGACTGAATTTATGAACATAGCACCAACCAGTGTAATCTGTATGAAGAAAAAAAAAAGATAATCAAACCAATAAACGTGAATACCTCCGTGGTTCTTCCACTAAAGCAGTGAACATGGTAAAGGCAGTCATTGGCAATCCACAATGAGAGACAATTTCCTGGACAAGTCAGTGCGCTTCAGTCATTACTGTTGGCAACAGTCTTTTTTTTTTTTTCATCCATACCAATTTGCAATCAGTTTGAAAAGAAAGAAAGAAAGAAAGGACGTAAGAAAGTAGGAACAAAAGAGAGAAATCCCACCCCCAAAAGTAAAGAGGGTGTGAGGTAAGAAAGTGATTTTAAGGGTAAACAGGTTTTTTTTTTCACGGTTTATATAATGATCAAATGATTTAAGCGCAGAGGAATCAGATGTAATGAAGTGTCTGGAGAGGGGTGGGGGAGGGGGCAGACAGAACACTGAGATGCATAAAGGCGTCTGTAGACGGTATCTTGGACTTTTAGAGTATCTTTTACTCACAGGAGATTGATCCACACACACACACACACACACACACACACACACACACACACACACACACACACACACCACAGGACGAAGAGATTTCTTTTAAAGAAATAAAATCTCAAAAACACTGGTAAACACAGATGGGGACAAGGATAACTAATGACAATATGAAGTTGTTTTATATACACACATATATATATACCCCCTATTTTGTCAATCTAAGACATAAGAGCAAGCTTTGTTTATAATTCAATATATATATGTATATATATATATATATATATATATATATATATATATATATAATATATATATACATATATATATATATATATATATATATATATATAATATATATATATATATATATATATATATATATATATATGTGTGTGTGTGTGTGTGTGTGTGTGTGTGTGTGTGTGTGTGTGTGTGTGTGTGTGTGTGTGTGTGTATACATATATATATACCTTTTTAATGTATCGTGAACCGAGAAATTCACTATTAAATGCAAGAAATTTTTCATTCTAAACTGACAAAACAGACTTTTTTTTTAACCGAAAACAACAACAGTAATGAAGAAGATGATGATGATGATGATGATGATGATGATGATGATGATGATGACGATGATGATGATGATGATGATAGTAATGATAATAATAATCATCATAATAATGATTATAATAATAATAACAGTGATGATGGTGATAATTATAATTAAAATGATA
>CM031601.1:39414400-39426900 GCA_018398815.1 Conus ventricosus
TGTGTGTGTGCACAGACCAGTCTTGTGGTCATATCCCATGGTCTGTTTGTGTGTGTGTGTGTGCACAGACCAGTCTTGTGGTCATATCCCATGGTCTGTTTGTGTGTGTGTGTGCACAGACCAGTCTTGTGGTCATATCCCATGGTCTGTTTGTGTGTGTGTGTGCACAGACCAGTCTTGTGGTCATATCCCATGGTCTGTTTGTGTGTGTGTGTGCACAGACCAGTCTTGTGGTCATATCCCATGGTCTGTTTGTGTGTGTGTGTGCACAGACCAGTCTTGTGGTCATATCCCATGGTCTGTTTGTGTGTGTGTGTGCACAGACCAGTCTTGTGGTCATATCCCATGGTCTGTTTGTGTGTGTGTGTGCACAGACCAGTCTTGTGGTCATATCCAATGGTCTGTTTGTGTGTGTGTGTGCACAGACCAGTCTTGTGGTCATATCCCATGGTCTGTTTGTGTGTGTGTGTGCACAGACCAGTCTTGTGGTCATATCCCATGGTCTGTTTGTGTGTGTGTGTGCACAGACCAGTCTTGTGGTCATATCCCATGGTCTGTTTGTGTGTGTGTGTGCACAGACCAGTCTTGTGGTCATATCCCATGGTCTGTTTGTGTGTGTGTGTGCACAGACCAGTCTTGTGGTCATATCCCATGGTCTGTTTGTGTGTGTGTGTGCACAGACCAGTCTTGTGGTCATATCCCATGGTCTGTTTGTGTGTGAGTGTGCACAGACCAGTCTTGTGGTCATATCCCATGTTCTGTTTGTGTGAGTGTGCACAGACCAGTCTTGTGGTCATATCCCATGGTCTGTTTGTTTCTTTGTTTGTTTTCTGTCCATGCCTGATTTCTATTTGTTTTTTCTGTCCATGCTGATTTCTATTTGTTTGTTTCTTTCCATGCCTGATTTCTATTTGTTTGTTTTCTGTCCATGCCTGATTTCTATTTCTTTGTTTTCTTTCCATGCCTGATTTCTATTTGTTTGTTTTCTGTCCATGCTGATTTCTATTTCTTTGTTTTCTTTCCATGCCTGATTTCTATTTGTTTGTTTTTTCCATGCCTAATTTCTATTTTCCTTCTACACCTTCTGTAAAGCTCTTCCAGAAACATTTCCGGTCGCAAATTCACTCCGAGCAAGTGGCGCCATGTTTCACTAACGCATCAACAACCTCACCCGGTCTTCTACGTGGACACTTAGATTGGAAGGATTGCCGTGTCCGGGTCATAAATGGCATGCCATTCTCCCAAAGCGACACTTAGATTGGTAGGATTGCCGTGTCCGGGTCATAAATGGCATGACATTCTCCCAAAGCGACACTTAGATTGGTAGGATTGCCGTGTCCGGGTCATAAATGGCATGACATTCTCCCAAAGCGACACTTAGATTGGTAGGATTGCCGTGTCCGGGTCATAAATGGCATGACATTCTCCCAAAGCGACACTTAGATTGGTAGGATTGCCGTGTCCGGGTCATAAATGGCATGACATTCTCCCAAAGCGACACTTAGATTGGTAGGATTGCCGTGTCCGGGTCATAAATGGCATGCCATTCTTCCAAAGCGACACTTGATTGGTAGGATTGCTGTGTCCGGGTCATAAATGGCATGACATTCTCCCAAAGCGACACTTGATTGGTAGGATTGCTGTGTCCGGGTCATAAATGGCATGACATTCTCCCAAAGCGACACTTGATTGGTAGGATTGCCGTGTCCGGGTCATAAATGGCATGCCATTCTCCCAAAGCGACACTTGATTGGTAGGATTGCCGTGTCCGGGTCATAAATGGCATGCCATTCTCCCAAAGCGACACTTGATTGGTAGGACTGCCGTGTCCGGGTCATAAATGGCATGACATTCTCCCAAAGCGACACTTGATTGGTAGGACTGCTGTGTCCGGGTCATAAATGGCATGCCATTCTCCCAAAGCGACACTTATTTTAAAAGCCACAATCAGATAAGGTCGAAATACTAATGTTAACACCACAATCAAAGAAGGTCGAGATGCTAATGTTAACACCACAATCAGAAAAGGTCCAAATACTAATGTTAAAGTCTCAATCACATGAGGTTAAAGCCTCAATCACATAAGAACACTTTGAAGGAATGGACGCCTGCCCACATACAAGTTCAAAGTAGGGCAGTAATTTCCGACAACATGCCGCGAAGCGACGCGAGATTTCACTCACGCTCATCTACAGAGATTTCACCTTTCATCGCCATCGCGGACATGGATACTTCGAACATTTGGACATTTACATCCAAACCGGAAACAGGACAGGACTTAACGACTACCGGATTTACACAGGTCACTCAGCTAGGAATGGCACTTACTTGACAGGACTTCTTTGTTCCTTACTGGCAACAGCCTTGCTAGGCGGCGCGTTTGTTGAGCCAAGTAACCCCCACTTTGTGAATACAGTGCTAACCACTGTTCGGCCAAGTAACCCCCACTTTGTGAATACAGTGCTAACCACTGTTCGGCCAAGTAACCCCCACTTTGTGAATACAGTGCTAACCACTGTTCGGCCAAGTGACCCCCACTTTGTGAATACAGTGCTAACCACTGTTCGGCCAAGTGACCCCCACTTTGTGAATACAGTGCTAACCACTGTGTAGGCTGTTCTTACGCATATCGTCCACAATTTAGACATTTAGGATATTTGGACATCAATATCCAGGTTGAAAGTGAACAGCTATGTCAGTGCAGCATCAATCTAACTTTAAGCGAGACAATACCAGTTTTCCCTCGTCCCCATGTCACGATCAGAGGCTTCAGCGTTTAGACTGCTCTCCTGTGTGGACGCTATCAAACATGGCCCATCTACACCCGCGTGGCAAATGTGACAGAATCTGACCTGTACATGTGACTGAACCTTTCCCAAATGATATCCGGTAACGACCTCACCTACAGCACAACTGAGCGCGCGCATTCCTTGACATGCCGCTTGTGTTTCAAAGCTCTGTCGTATAGGTCACTCTTTTCTGCGCACACTTCGAAGACTGGGCATTTACATCCGAACTGAACGCCAAAAAATGCTTATAATGTACATCGGGCAGCTTTCTTACTGTGCGCACAATAGTGAGTGTTCACTGACGCCCATCTATTTAGTGACTATCGCATGAAGCAGACAAGGCAAGGCTTTTACATTGCACTATGTGGACTACTGTAAGCGAGATATGCCGCATTTGCTTTTCTACAACTTTCCTCAAATGAAATATGAAGAAGTCACAAAACGCACTGAAAAGGGAGGATCGCGCGCGCGCGTGCGAGTGAGTGAGTGTGCGTACGCGCGTGCGTGCATGCGTGCGCGCGTGCGTGTGTGTGTGTGTGTGTGTGTGTGTGTGTGTGGTGTGTGTGTGTTGTTGTTGTTGTTCTGTTTTACGTCTTTCCACATTACGTGATATTAGACGTGTGTGTGTGTGTGTGTGTTGTGTGTGTGTGTGTGTGTGTGTGTGTGTGTGTGTGTGTGTGTGTGTGCGCGCGCGCGCGCGTGTGTGCATGTGTGTGAGCGCGTAGGTATGCATGCGTGTGCACGCATTGTGTGTGTGTGTGTGTGTGTGTGTGTGTGTGTGTGTGTGTGTGTGTGTGTGTGTGTGTGTGTGTGTGTGTGTGTGTGTGTGTGTGTGAAAGAGAGAGAGAGAGAGAGGGGGGGCAGAGGAAGAGGTCGGGACACGGACAGACAGACAGAAAATTCTGAGGCACTGTACGCATCGTTTCCTGACACAAGCTGTGTGTTGAATGCAGGGGTGGGCAACAGGAAGTTGAGAAACAAGTGGAGAAAACTCCTCTTATTTCCCAGACCACCGGAACTATATCTCTGTGTCCTCAGCCTCTGGCGGGAACATCAAGGCGTCCAGAGCCTCGTTCATACTGTCCGTGTCGGCCACGTAGAACATCCGCAGGGTCAGCATGGCACGCAGGCGAGGTTCCGGCACCGAACGTCTGGACAGCTGCCCACCCCGTCTGATAACCAGCAGGTTGCCTTTCTTGAGGCCTATCATGTGGCTGTAGGCCTGTTTGAACTGGAAGAGGCAGGAGGGACTCTGCACGTAGTCAGGTGACAGGACCACCAGGGCTGTGGCGCTGTCCTGCATTCTCTTGGTGAGCTCGTCCATCTCCACAGTGCCCAGGGGACAATCCCGCAGGGGCAGGTAAGTCACCATGCCACGATCATCCAGCGCGGGCATCAGCACGCTGTTCACCCACTCCGTGTCGCTGTCGCTGTTGACGTTCAGACTGATGAAGACGTGAAACTCGGGAGGATTCAGCAAACCAGGAGACAGCTTCTTCCTACGCTGCGCGCGGCGAGCTCGACAGCTTTGGGTCACCACGAACAGCTCGTAGCGGAACAGCGCCACCAAAAATGTGAGCACCACCACCACGGACAACGCGGCGATCATGGCGATCTTGTAATAAGTAACATGACGCACGGGGGCCTTAGCCCCACACAGATCCTGCCTGGTAGCGTTAAGGAGCAGGACCGTGTTGCTGTCTTTGTCCTTGCATGTGATGTTGTCCAGACTGTGGGAGTCGCCGTGGTGAAGCCAGGCCGGCATCCAGTCCAGATCACAGGAACAGTGCAGAGTGTGCAGGTCCAGCCTTACGGCCTGGGGGTCCAGCACCTGGAAGGTGGAGGGAAGGTGACGGATGTGGTTATCTCTGAGATCTACCAGCTCGGCTTCCTTCAGCAGATGCGGTGCGTCCTCCTCAACTTCTTCCACACCGCTGCCTCTCAGATCGATCCTCTTGGTGCGGGTCAGATACTCATGGGGGGGAAGGCTGTTCACAGAGTTGTTGGCCATGTGGATCACCAGGTGCTTCCCTTCCGGCAAAGCCTCGGGCAGTGCTCTGAGACCCACGTGATTACAGAAGATGAAGGTTGCTTTCTTGGCCGGCTGGTCCTCGCAGGAACAGGCGGAGGGACAGTCAGCAGTGAGGTTGCACACCAGGGCATCCAGGGGAAGGCGCAGGACTGGCAGTCCACGCAGGTGAGGAGGACTGGCACAAGTCACGTTGAAATAGTCACGCCAAATAAACATGGCCATCCTCTCGGCCCATTTTACGGCAGATAGAGCTTGCAGTCCATGGAGTGTGAGGTCGAACCCCATCCTGTGACGGCCAGTTGAGATGCTGTCCAGTCCTACTTGCAGTCAGGCGTCGACGAGAGAGTCCGACGGCCGAATATGAACATGGCCATAGATGGCCCTTGCAAGTAACGCAGAATGTGTGCAGACGCAAGGCATCCAACGACAGCATCACGATATTGAGCAGAAGCTCATCTCTGGCAGCCCTCAAGGCTCAATCGATTGAGCACTGATGCGTGTAGTCGACTTCGACCTGTGTGATCTAAAGGCGTTGAAAGTCACCTGTTTGGCAACCACCTACCATGGAGGACAGACCTTGAGTCAGAGGTGAGAGAGGGAAGATGCTCAAACTCCACGCCACAGGATCGTGACGCAATTGTTGTAGTCAGGACTTCCGGGAGGTGGCAGCCTTAAAGGCGTTGACCACGCGGGTCAGCCTGTAGGGTCTAGAAGAGCACACATACGACCTTGCGGTCAGGGAGGTGGTGAGTGGGGCAGTAACACAGCCCGAGCCGCCGTAACTTGCAGTTGTCTGTAGCGCAGGCACTTCACACGAGCAGGTAGCCACGCAACGAACGGCACTGACCACGCATGCTCACGTGTTCCGGTCACTCCTTCGAGCGGTCGGACAGAGAGCAGTTACCAGCCTGTAGCCGCCTCAGGGAGAGAGGAAGAGAGGCAGCAGAGGGAGAGCAAGCAGCAGAGCACAGAACACACCAGACACAGTTGGTCTATGTGGGCGAGCAAGCACACAACACACAGCGTACAGCAAGCACTGGCCATACCACGGCTAGTCACGGTGTTAGGCACATCTTCGTCTGGGTGCAACAGACGACTAGTCACCGTCACCACTGTGAAGAGGCACACAAGAGCAGGCACGCCCACACACAGAGCAGCAACCACACACACACAGAGCAGCACGACACTCTCAGAGCAGCACGCTACACACAAAGAGCAGCACGCCCCACACCGAGCAGCTACGCCACACACACGAGCAGCCGCCCACACGTCAGAGCGCACAGCCACACACACAGAGCAGCACGCCACACAACACAGACACACCCACACACACACACACAGCACGCCACACACACAGAGCGCACGCCACACACACCACACACACCCACACACGAGCAGCACGCCACACACACAAGCAGCACGCCACACACACAAGCAGCACGCCACACACGCACACACACACCACACACACACCACACCCAACCACACACACCACAGCAGCAGCACGCCCCCCCCCCCCACACACACACACACAACACACGCCACCACACACATAGCAGCACGCCACACACACAGCAGCAGCACACCACACACACACAGTGCAGCACGCCACACACACAGAGCAGCACGCCACACACACACACAGCACGCCACACACCACACAGCAGCACGCCACACACACAGAGCAGCACGCCACACACACACAGCAGCACGCCACACACCCCAGAGCAGCACGCCACACACACACACACACACACACACAGCAGCACGCCACACACCAGAGCAGCACGCCACACACACACAGAGCAGCACGCCACACACACACAAGCAGCACGCACACACACCACACACGAGCACCCACACACACCACACACACAGAGCAGCACGCACACACACAGAGCACACGCCACACACACACACACACACACACACACACACACACAGAGCACACCCACACACACACACACCACACACACAGAGCAGCACGCCACACACACAGCAGCACACGCCCACACCACCACACACAGCCGCCACACACACACAGCACGCAACAAGCAGCACGCCCCAACCCCACACACAGAGCAGCACGCCACACACACACACACAGAGCAGCACGCACACACACACACACACACAGAGCAGCACGCCACACACACAGAGCAGCACGCCACACACACACAGAGCAACCGCCACCACACACACACAGAGCAGCACGCCACACACCACAGAGCAGCCCGCCACACACACACCAGAGCAGCACGCCACACACACAGAGCAGCACGCCACACACACACACAGAGAGCAGCACGCCACACACAGAGCAGCACGCCACACACACACACAGAGCAGCACGCCACACACACAGAGCAGCACGCCACACACACACACAGAGCAGCACGCCACACACACTAGAGCAGCACGCCACACACACAGAGCAGCACGCCACACACACAGAGCAGCACGCCACACACACAGAGCAGCACGCCACACACACACAGAGCAGCACGCCACACACACAGAGCAGCACGCCACACACACAGAGCAGCACGCCACACACACAGAGCAGCACGCCACACACACAGAGCAGCACGCCATACACACAGTTTGGTAGGCGTGCGCTCTGGCAAGAGCAGCACGCCACACACACAGAGCAGCACGCACACACACCAGAGCAGCACGCCACACACATAGAGCAGCACGCCACACACACACAGAGCAGCACGCCACACACACAGAGCAGCACGCCACACACACAGAGCAGCACGCCACACACACAGAGCAGCACGCCACACACACAGAGCAGCACGCCACACACACAGAGCAGGACGCCACACACACACAGAGCACGCCATACACACAGAGCAGCACGCCACACACACAGAGCAGCACGCCACAACACAGAGCAGCACGCAACACACACAGAGCAGCACGCCACACACACAGAGCAGACGCCACACACACAAGCAGCACGCCACACACACAGAGCAGCACGCCACACACACAGAGCAGCACGCCACACACACAGAGCAGCACGCCACACACAGAGCAGCACGCCACACACACACAGAGCACGCCATACACACAGAGCAGCACGCCACACACACAGAGCAGCACGCCACACACACAGAGCAGCACGCCACACACACACAGAGCACGCCATACACACAGAGCAGCACGCCACACACACAGAGCAGCACGCCACACACACAGAGCAGCACGCCTCACACACAGAGCAGCACGCCATACACACACAGAGTACGTCATACACACAGAGCAGCACGCCACACACACACACAGAGCACGCCATACACACAGCAGCACGCCACACACACAGAGCAGCACGCCACACACACCGACAGCACGCCACACACACACAGAGCACGCCATACACACAGAGCAGCACGCCATACACACAGAGCACACGCCACACACACAGAACAGCACGCCACACACACACAGAGCACGCCACACACACAGAGCAGCACGCCATACACAGAGAGCAGCACGCCACAGACACAGAGCAGCACGCCACACACACTCACAGCACGCCACACACAGAGCAGCACGCCACACACACAGAACAGCACGCCACACACAACAGAGCACGCCAACACACAGAGCAGCACGCCACACACACACACAGAGCACGCCATACACACAGAGCAGCACGCACACACACGCAGAGCACACCATACACACAGAGCGGCACGCCACACACACACAGAGCACGCCACACACACAGAGCACGCCACACACACAAGCAGCACGCCACACACACAGCAGAGCACGCCACACACACAGAGCACGCCACACACACACAGCAGCACGCCACACACACAGAGCAGCACGCCACACACAGAGCAGCACGCCACACACACGCAGAGCACGCCATACACACAGAGCAGCACGCCACACACACGCGAGCACACCACACACACAGAGCACGCCACACACACACAGCAGCACGCCACACACACAGAGCAGCACGCCACACACACAGAGCACGCCACACACACACAGAGCAGCACGCCACACACACAGAGCAGCACGCCACACACACAGAGCAGCACGCCACACACACACAGCAGCACGCCCACACACACAGAGCACGCCATACACACAGAGCACGCCATACACACAGAGCACGCACCACACACACAGAGCACGCCACACACCACAGAGCACGCCATACACACAGAGCACGCCACACACACAGAGCAGCACGCCACACACACGCAGAGCACACCATACACACAGAGCGGCACGCCACACACACACAGATCACGCCACACACACAGAGCACGCCACACACACAGAGCAGCACGCCACACACACACAGCAGCACGCCACACACACACACAGCAGCACGCCACACACACAGCAGCACGCCACACACACACAGAGCAGCACGCCACACACACAGCAGCACGCCACACATACAGCAGCACGCCACACACACACACACAGAGCACGCCACACACACACAGAGCAGCACGCCACACACACACAGAACACGCCACACACGCACAGAGCACGCCATACACACACAAGCAGCACGCCACACACACACAGAGCAGCACGCCACATACACAGCAGCACGCCACACACACACAGAGCAGCACGCCACACACACAGCAGCACGCCACACACACAGCAGCACGCCACACACACACAGAGCAGCACGCCACACACACAGCAGCACGCCACACACACAGCAGCACGCCACACACACAGCAGCACGCCACACACACACAGAGCAGCACGCCACACACACAGCAGCACGCCACACACACAGCAGCACGCCACACACACAGCAGCACGCCAAAACACACAGAGCAGCACGCCACACACACAGCAGCACGCCACACATACAGCAGCACGCCACACACACACAGAGCACGCCACACACACACAGAGCAGCACGCCACACACACACAGAGCACGCCACACACACAGAGACCAGCACGCCACACACACACAGAGCACGCCACACACACACAGAGCAGCACGCCACACACACACAGAGCACCGCCACACACGCACAGAGCACGCCATACACACAGAGACCAGCACGCCACACACCACAGAGCAGCACGCCACACACACAGAGAAGCACGCCACACTCACACAGAGAAGCATGCCAAACACACACACATACACAGAGCACGCCATACACACAGAGACCAGCACGCCACACACACAGAGAGCACGCCACACACACACAGAGAAGCACGCCACACACACACAGAGAAGCACGCCACACACACACACAGAAGCACGCCACACACACACAGAGACCAGCACGCCACACACACACAGAGCACGCCACACACACACAGAGCACGCCACACACACACAGAGCACGCCATACACACAGAGACCAGCACGCCACACACACAGAGACCAGCACGCCACACACACAGAGCACGCCACACACACACAGAGCACGCCATACACACAGAGCACGCCACACACACAGAGCAGCACGCCACACACACAGAGACCAGCACGCCACACACACACAGAGCACGCCACACACACAGAGACCAGCACGCCACACACACACAGAGCAGCACGCCACACACACACAGAGCACGCCATACACACAGAGCACGCCACACACACAGAGCAGCACGCCACACACACAGAGACCAGCACGCCACACACACACAGAGCACGCCACACACACAGAGACCAGCACGCCACACACACACAGAGCACGCCACACACACAGAGACCAGCACGCCACACACACACAGAGCAGCACGCCACACACACAGAGACCAGCACGCCACACACACACAGAGCACGCCATACACACAGAGACCAGCACGCCACACACACAGAGAAGCACGCTACACACACAGAGACCAGCACGCCACACACACACACGGCAGCACGCCACACACACACAGAGCACGCCACACACACAGAGCACGCCACACACACTCAGAGAAGCACGCCACACACACAGAGACCAGCACGCCACACACACACGGCAGCACGCCACACACACACAGAGCACGCCACACACACACAGAGAAGCACGGCACACACACACAGAGCACGCCACACACACACAGAGCACGCCACACACACAGAGCACGCCACACACACACAGAGAAGCACGCCACACACACACAGAGCACGCCACACACACACAGAGCACGCTGCACACACACAGAGCACGCCACACACACACAGAGAAGCACGCCAACCACACAGAGACCAGCACGCCACACACACACAGAGCACGCCATACACACAGAGACCAGCACGCCACACACACACAGAGCACGCCATACACACAGAGACCAGCACGCCACACACACAGAGACCAGCACGCCACACACACACACAGAGCAGCACGCCACACACACACAGAGCACGCCATACACACAGAGACCAGCACGCCACACACACAGAGACCAGCACGCCACACACACAGAGACCAGCACGCCACACACACACAGAGCACGCCATACACACACAGAGCACGCCACACACACACAGAGCACGCCATACACACAGAGCACGCCACACACACAGAGCAGCACGCCACACACACAGAGACCAGCACGCCACATACACACAGAGCAGCACGCCACACACAGAGAGACCAGCACGCCACACACACACAGAGCACGCCATACACACAGAGACCAGCACGCCACACACACACAGAGCAGCACGCCACACACACAGAGACCAGCACGCCACACACACACAGAGCACGCCATACACACAGAGACCAGCACGCCACACACACAGAGACCAGCACGCCACACACACAGAGACCAGCACGCCATACACACAGAGACCAGCACGCCACACACACACAGAGCAGCACGCCACACACACACAGAGCAGCACGCCACACACACAGAGACCAGCACGCCACACACAACACAGAGAGAAACACGCCACACACACACAGAGAGAAACACGCCACACACACAGAGACCAGCACGCCACACACACACAGAGACCAGCACGCCACACACACACAGAGAAGCACGCCACACACACAGAGACCAGCACGCCACACACACAGCAGCACGCCACACACACACAGAGCACGCCACACACACAGAGACCAGCACGCCACACACACACAGAGCAGCACGCCACACACACACAGAGCAGCACGCCACACACACAGAGACCAGCACGCCACACACACACACAGAGAAACACGCCACACACACACAGAGAGAAACACGCCACACACACAGAGACCAGCACGCACACACACAGAGACCAGCACGCCACACACACACAGAGAAGCACGCCACACACACACAGAGCAGCACGCCACACACACAGAGACCAGCACGCCACACACACACAGAGCAGCACGCCACACACACAGAGACCAGCACGCCACACACACAGAGACCAGCACGCCACACACACACAGAGAGAAACACGCCACACACACACAGAGAGAAACACGCCACACACACAGAGACCAGCACGCCACACACACACAGAGACCAGCACGCCACACACACACAGAGAAGCACGCCACACACAGAGAGACCAGCACGCCACACACACAGAGAGAAACACGCCACACACACAGAGACCAGCACGCCACACACACACAGAGAAGCACGCCACACACACAGAGAAGCACGCCACACACACAGAGAAGCACGCCACACTCACACAGAGCA
>CM031601.1:39431900-39449400 GCA_018398815.1 Conus ventricosus
GAGAGCTACAACAAGTGAAGGGGATTTTGGACGGAGTTATATAAATGCGCCTCCCACCAGCCAGAACACGTTATTATCTATAGACCGGGGTGTGTGGGGGGTGGGGGGAAGGGGAGGGGGGAAGGGGGAGTGCGTGGCGGTGGTAGTGTGGGGACTGGAGGGGGCAATTCATAGTGATATATCAGAATTACTTCTGTGACCTTCAACTTTTAAAGACCGTATTTCTCAAATGTGAACGTTAACATGGATTTTAACGGAAACAAACAGGCAGAGGAAGGTTTGTTTTGAACTTTGCTTTACAGCTTTTGCTAGGCATCGCTTGTTTTCTCCTTTTGTCTAATTGTTCCCTTTTTGGTAAGGCTGCTTTGAGTCATGCTGATTGGGTTGTGACCCCATTTGACCCGTGAGACGGGTTCACCGGGACACACACCCCGATTGGCGACTCTCACCTCTGGCACAGTGGTGTGTGGGCTGCACAAGGGCCGGGTGCCTGTACTCCAAATCTAAATCCAAAATTCCGCGTTATTCTGTGATCGGTATACAAGGTCGGCATAGGATAGTCACGATACAACCAGCGGACTCTGGCATAAAAGTGACAGACACAGACTGGATGGGAGCCAGTAGGTGGTTCTTTAGGGGGCTGGGCAAGAATCCTGACAAGACTTCCAAGCTAGTGTCTGCACTGACCCGGTAAGCTAGAGTGCATGTGCGTGAATATGCAAGTGCTTAAATTCATAAAAGAACTTCTCCAAAGTGTAGGGTAAACGCTTTAGGTTATTTTATTTCATGTTTAATGAACTGATCCCGAGCTCTCTTTCCCTCCGACCTTAGCTAGAAAATATCAGAATGTATGATAGTGGACTGGCACTAGGATCCAGGACTATGCCTTTGTCAGCCCTGCCCTCGTGCCCTGCCTTTGTCAGCCCTGCCCTCGTGTCCTGCCTTTGTCAGCCCTGCCTTTGTCAGCCCTGCCCTCGTGTCCTGCCTTTGTCAGCCCTGCCTTTGTCAGCCCTGCCCTCGTGTCCTGCCTTTGTTAGCCCTGTCCTCGTGTCCTGCCTTTGTCAGCCCTGCCCTCGTGTCCTGCCTTTGTCAGCCCTGCCCTCGTGTCCTGCCTTTGTGAGCCCTGCCTTTGTCAGCCCTGCCCTCGTGTCCTGCCTTTGGCAGCCCTGCCCTCGTGTCCTGCTTTTGGCAGTCTCGTAGCATGTATCAGACATGGTGCCTTGATTTCTCTCTCCTCTGTAAGAGGAGTACCACCTGTCTCCCCACCCCGCACCCCTTTCCTCCTTTCCTTAGACTTGGCATTATGACTCGCCGCCACGCTACGGTGTGGTGAGCACGCAGTGAATGGGAAGCAGCAAGGTGTGTCTGGTGATGAGTGGCCTGGGGGGTGTGAATCAGACTTTAACCCTCAACCTTGGAAAGGACATGCGGTGTCCTCCCTAAGACTAAGTATTGAAAAATAAACTTCATTTGTGTGACAGAGGGGGGGGGGGGGGGTGTTACAGTTTGATTGCACAGGTTTAAATCATTCATACTGTGTGTGGAAAATTGTGCTGTAAACTTTGATTGCAACGGTTTAATCATTCATACTGCTGGTGGAAAATTGTGCTGTAAAGTTTGATTGAAAAGGTTTATTTGCAAAGTGAGACGACTGCAGGCGGAAATCTAAACAAATCTTAAATAAATGTTAGCAAACCGCCCAGAGAAACGTGGACTAACGAGTCACAAGACAAAACACAACGCGTTTCGACCTCTTAGGTCATCTTCAGGTGAGACACAAACGAATAAAATAACGAAAATTCACGTAGCTTTGATCGATTCAGATCGCTTCAGAGTTCAGCGCAAGGAAGAAGGCGTTGAATGAGAACGAGGCTGTTGGAAGGGAAATAATGTGTGAGTCAAAATCATAATGATGATAATAATATTACTGATAGGAATACTAATAATGGTCAAAATATTGAGAAAAAAAAGACAAGATTACTACCAATCTTGGTGTCAATAAGTATCGGTATGGAGAAAGGAGAGTGGGTTAGAGGATTCTTAAACAGCAGGGTTGCCGTGGCAACAGTCCCAGAGGCGAAGGCAATGGTGATGTCAATGTTCGTGGTGGTAGTATCAATACTAGCAATAGTATTACTGAATGATACTGCTAACAACGATAGTGAAGGTTAAGGTAATAAAAACATGATACAGAAATATATTTAGAAAATACATTTTTATGTGTATCTCTCCCTCCTTCCACTACTCCCCCAACACCCACACACATTTCTCTATAGCAACCCTACGATCACTGACGTTCTATGATTCAATCAAATGGCTGAACTGATCGTTCGCTAGTGTCTTTTTTTTAAATTCTAGTATCATATTTTTTAAACTTGCTGAGATAACTCTGTGTGTGTGTGTGTGTGTGTGTGTGTGTGTGTGTGTGTGTGTGTGTGTGTGTGTGGCGCGGTGTGTGTGTGTGTGTGTGTGTGTGCGCGTGCGCGCGCGCGTGCGCGTGTGCGTGTGTGTGTGTATGTGTGTGCGTGCGTGTATGTTAGAGAGAGATTGAGAGAGAGAGAGAGAGAGAGAGAGAGAGAGAGAGAGAGAGAGAGATTGATTGATTGATTGATTGATCTTTAATACCCCAGGATGAAGATTTTAGGCCAAAGCCTAGTCTTACAATCTGTCCTTGTCATGCATACATTATTTCAGCACATATCATTCATACAGACAATTCAACATAGCAACATGATAATCTAATTCTACAATGATAAGCAAACTACTCATAAAAGCACTAATGAGATGGGGGATGGTAAAACAAAAGGAAACTTACAAGCAAACAAACAAACAAAAACTAAGAGAGAGAGAGAGAGAGAGAGAGAGAGAGAGAGAGAGAGAGAGAGAGAGAGAGAGAGAGAGAGAGAGAGAGATCCCTCATGTTTGAATGAGTGTTTGAGCGCGCACGCACAGATGTGTATCCATGTATCCATGATACATTACAAAAGATCTTCGAGTCTAACGTTTGTCAGGCTGAAAGATCATATTAGCGCGCACGCGCGCGTGCAACACACACACACACACACACACACACACACACACACACACACACACACAGAGAGAGAGAGAGAGAGAGAGAGAGAGAGGAGAGAGAGAGAGAGAGAGAGAGAGAGAGAGAGAGAGAGAGAGAGAGAGAGAGAGAGAGAAAAACTCGCACTATTCACGAATAGGTACAGCCGATTTTCTCAAAACACAGGAAAATCTTTGTATAGCTTATATTCCTTCTGAGGCCCTTTCATTCATTTCTTCCTTTGTCTGTTTCTTTCTTTCTTGTCTTCTTTTTCCTTTTTATTCACTGAACAATGCCTTGTCACAACTTTAACATCCTCTCTTCTTTCGTTGACTTGTCATGACGAACAATATGAACAAGTCATGTCTTGGTCAGGTCGAGTCTGTTGACTTGTCATAACGAACAACATGAACAAGTCATGTCTTGGTCAGGTCGAGTCTGTGGGTGCACATGACAAAAGCATGCGCCTGCATGCATGCACGCCCATAGGAAGTGGCCACATATAGAACACACACACACACACACACACACACACAGAGGAGCCTCGTGACCATGAAACGCTTGAACTTCTAATTGTTCTGTGACCTACCGTGAAAGAGGACCATTGTATGTATAACATTCTCAATGGTGCATCAACTCCATGGGACATCTCTCTCTCTCTCTGTGTCTCTGTCTGTCTGTCTGTATCTCTCTCTCTCTCTCTCTCTCTCTCTCTCTCCTCTCTCTCTCTCTCCTCTCTCTCTCTCTCTCTCTCTATTTTCTATATATATTTTTAAAAAAAAAAGTTTTTCTTATTGATGTGTTTAATTTTGTCAAATTGATGTAATTGTTCTTTATTGTTTGTTATTTTGAGGGCATAGTGTAAAAAAAGCTTCCAGCTTACCTATTCACCCTCATTAAAGATTTCGAGTTTCGAGTTTCGAGTTTCTCTCTCTCTCTCTCTCTCTCTCTCTCTCTCTCTCTCTCTCTCTCTCTCTCTCTCTCTCTCTCTCTCTCTCTGTGTGTCTCTGTGTCTCTGTCTCTCTGTCTGTCTCTCACTCTCTCTCTCTCTCTCTCTCTCTCTCTCTCTCTCTGAATACCCTACTCAAAGCGATGACTGGATGTTTAAAAACAATGCACCACACCAATTCTTGTCTTTTATCCTCCTAAGAAAAAAAGTTTTCTTCTTCTTCTCGGTCTTCATCTTCTTTTTCTTCTTCATCCCCCCCCCTCTCCCCCCCCCCCCCCACCCCTCTCCTCTCTCTCTCTCTCTCTCTCTCTCTCTCTCTCTCTCTCTCTCTCTCTCTCTCTCTCTCCTCTCTCTCTCTCTCTCTCTCTCGCACGCACACGCGCGCGTACTCGAACGCACGTACACATACACACAACCTCAAACAAATCGTTTACCCTGGACCAGGAAGTGGCCTTTCCGTCCATCCCTCCCTCTGTGAGTCGCAAGCGGGCGCGGTTTTCTTGCTTTCACAGCGTTCTGTTTGCCGTAGCGATAAACAAGTTTTTTTTTTTTTTTTTTTTTTTCTGCTGGACCAGGAAGTACGCTCTTGTCCTCCTAAGGAAAAAAAAAATCTTCTTCTTTCCGGTCTTCTTCTTCTTCTTCTTCTTTTTCTTCTTCCTCCCTCCCCCCTCCCCCCCCCCCCCCCCCCTCTCTCTCTCTCTCTCTCTCTCTCTCGCACGCACACGCGCGCGCGCGCACGCGAACGCACGTACACATACACACAACAAATCGTTTACCCTGCCTTTCCGTCCTATCCCCCCCCCCCCCCCCCCCCCCCCCTTCTGTAAGTCGCAAGCGGGCGCGGTTTTCTTGCTTTTACAGCGTTCTGTCTGCCATTGCGATAAACAAGGTTTTTTTTTTCTGCTGGACCAGGAAGTACGCTCTTAAATCTCTGTTCAGTCTCTCTGCTTGTCACGATCTGTCTGTGGGTCTGTGGCTCTACGTGTCGCCCCCCCCCCCCCCCCCCCCCCCCACCCCCCACCTCACCATTTATAATTGCATCGTTCTAAAGGCTTTCAAACAGCCTGCAGGGTGACAGGTGCTTTACGAAGTTTCGTGAATCGACTTGAAGTCATTGTACTACTTCTTGTCCTGTGTTTCTTGCACAGAGCATTGTCTGTTAATGTTGAGCACCTATCTTACTTTCAACAGAGGAATATGAGGCCTGAGTGAATAAATCATCACTGGTTACTTGGTTTATTACTTGATAACATGCATTCGCTTTCAGTGTTGACCTCGGTGTGTGTGTGTGTGTGTGTGTGTGTGTGTGTGTGTGTGTGTGCGTGCGTGCGTGCGTGCGTGCGTGCGTGCGTGCGTGCGTGCGTGCGTGCGTGCGTGCGTGTGTGTGTGTGTGTGTATGTACGTGCGTGCGTGCGTGCGTGTGTGTGTGTGTGTGTGTGTGTGTGTGTGTGTGCGCGTGCGTGCGTGCGTGCGTGCGTGCGTGCGTGCGTGCGTGCGCGTGCGTGCGTGCGTGTGTGCGTGTGTGTGGAACATGTATCTGTTTTTGAATCCTCGGTTGTGAGAATACCACAGAAGTCTAGATGTTGCATCTGCATTTCATGCCAAGAGAGGTCCGATACAATCAGATGTGTCCAGGCTTGAAGTCCGAATCAGCGGACGAAAGGGCTGTGGGCAGGCGATATGAATGGCACGGTGGTCAGGGCAGTCTATGATGTGTCCCGTATGCTGCTGGTGAAGGATTCATCATATTGGAGTTCTAATGCCTTCTCATGCCGTCTTTTTCATTTCGTTCTCTTTCTTTAAACCGGTTTCCGAAAGGGTAGGTCAACCATTGATCATCTTGTCAAATTGACAACACAGGTAAAGCATCAATTTGCTCGCAGAAAGAATATTCTAGCAACCTTTTTTGATATAAGAAAAGGCATATGATCGTGTTTGGCATCATAAATTACTATATAAATTGAAACAAATTGTTTGTCTGGAGACATCTACTTTTACATAAAAGACTTATTGATGAAAAGAAGCATGCAAACAAAGGTGGAAATTCCTATTCGACTACACGCATGCCTACAAAGGCTCGGTAATAGCGCCCCATCTTTTTAATATAATTACTTCATGACCTTCCTCAATGTTTGTCAAAAAATGTCAACTTAGTACAATATGCAGATAATATTTGCATGTGAATGAATGTGTCCATGAAAAAGAAGTCACCAAAAAAGATATAAATTACTATAGAAAAGCTTATCAAATGGAATGAGATAAATTAAATAACTACTTGTTTGAAAATGGACTAACTCTATCAACTGAGAAAACTCATCTGGTTTTATTTAACAATGGTGCTGATCCACCCAATTTACCATCCCTCCATATTGGGTCTGATATTTTGAAATATAAACAAAGGGTAAAGTTTTTGGGGGTTCATATTACTTCTAAATTAAACTGGAATTATCACATTGAATACTTGTTATCTAAAGCAAGAAAAAACTTTTAAATTTTTAAAAGTTATCAGTAAGCAATACTGGAGCCAAGATGTCAGAGTACTAAAACATCTAGCGACAAGTCTTGTTCGCTCTAGGCTTACGTATAGTCACAAATTACAAAGCGTGGATTGTAAGGCTTTCGATTGGCCTTGGGGGTTCCTTTCCATACATCAACAATAGCAACATATAGAGAGGTAGGAGTACTTCCTTTAAATGAATGCCGTCAGCTTGCCATCGCTAAATATTTGTTAAAAGGCTCTTTAAGTGAAAGCAATGTTGAAAATGAAATTGGCTTAAGATCAGATGTTTGATTTCCCAAAACGAGCCAAAAACATATCATGTCTTAAAACAATAAAAACTGAAACTCTAGATACTTTTCAACAATCAGGAATAGAATTAGAAGATATGGTAAAATGTAGTAATCCATGTACTGCTATCCCTCCATGGGAATTACAAAAAGGACATTTTGACATTAATTATGCCAATGCAAAGAAAATGAGAATATAAATTTTATTGGCACAGTTGCGAATGAGCATTTATTTCTCAATTATCCAAATCATCTCAAAGTTTATACCGATGGTTCAGTTCTAGAAAATCACGAAGCTGGTGCTGCTTTCACTATCCCCACTTAAAGGTCAAAAGAGGTTTTTATATTGGAAAGCACAGATCTATATTTACAGCTGAATTAACTGCTATTCTTATGGCTTTGCGTTATTTGCTTGATTTTCCGAAAACTGTGACTCAGATACTTTTTTGTGTCGATTCAAAATCAGTGTTGTATGCCTTAAGCAATTCAAATTCTAGTGTGAGACAAGATTTGATTTTTGAGATTAATAATTTGGTGCATTTCCTTATTCTAATCTTACCTTTCTTTGGGTGCCTTCACACAGTGGAATACATTTCAATGAATCCGTAGATAAATTAGCTAAAACTCTGCAGATTATACAAATGAAGCATATAATTTGAAAATCCCTTTATCTCTGAAAGAAGGTCTAGTTGCAAAGCCAGACGACTGCAGGCGAAATCTAAACAAATCTTAAATAAATGTTAGCGAACCGCCCAGAGAACGTGGACAAACGAGTCACAAGACAAAACACAACGCGTTTCGACCTCTTAGGTCTTCGTCAGGTGATGTATTCGTTTATACATCACCTGACGAAGACCTAAGAGGTCGAAACGCGTTGTGTTTTGTCTTGTGACTCGTTTGTCCACGTTCTCTGGGCGGTTCGCTAACATTTATTTAAGATTTGTTCTGAAAGAAGGGTATAGCCTACTGCAGAATGCTTTCTGGAGGGATTTTAGAAAGAGACAAGAAGACGTTGGCCACTCATCACCTGCTGACCACCAAACGAGTTTTGAAGATAATGGTCAATTGTCTAACTTAAGGCTTTTAACTTCCCTTGCCTATAGATTCAAACTTAATGGTTTTAAGACGAAATTCACTTCCAACATCACATGTGTTTGTGGTGGGAAAATCTCTAATGAACATATACTTTTCCACTGTAGAAAAAAACAAACATATCTGCCTACTTTTTCGGAAAAGTCCCTGAAGGAGGTTTTAGTAAAACCCCTTCTGATTTGTGACATTGTTTTTGGACTTGTTCAGAGTACCATTTTTAGATTCCTTTAATAATTCTATTTTCACGTTTAAATGTTATTATCCTGTTACCTTTAGCGTTCATTTGATTTTTAAAAATGATATTCTAGTTATGTTATAGGTTGCAATTTTTATTCATGTTAACATTTTTTCTTCCGATTCTCATTCTGATCCTCCTTTTTCCCTTTTTTTTCCGTTTTCCATTTATACTTCTTCATCTTTTTCTATCTCCCTGTTTCTTTATCTCCTTCAGTTGCCTGTCTATCCACCCCCCTCCCCTCCCTTCCTCCTTTTCTACCTTGTTTATTTATTTATTTTTGGTTGTCTAAAATCACTTATGTGTATAGACATTAAATTGAAGAACACACACACACACACACACACACACACACACACACACACACACACACATATATATATATATATATATATACACACACACACTCACGCACACGCGCACACACTCGCACACACACGCGCGCACACACACACACACTCGCACACACACGCCGCGCACACACACACACACACACACACACACACACACACACACACACACACACACACACACACACACACGCACGCACGCGCGCGCGCGCGCGCACACACACACACACACACACGCACGCACGAACGCGTGCACGCACACGCACATGCTCACACGCTCAGGTACACACACACACACACACACACACACACACACACACACACACACACACACACACACACACACGCACACACACACACACACAGAGAGGTAGACAGACAGACAGACAGGCAGCCAGACAGGCAGACCGACAGACAGAGAGAGAGAGAGAGAGGGGGGGGGGGGAGGGAGGGACACCTCGTTGACCAGCGACAGTGAACATGAATAATAATGGATGGCGAACCTGACAGGAGCAGCTGACATAGGTGTCTTTATGCGTATCTGCATGTATACCCATGAGCAAGTTGTGATTCTCAGTGATACAACAATTCAAGACACTCGCACACACGCTAAACAATTTGTAACCATTGGATGGGAATATTGACGCATCATAAGCCCAAAACAATAGACCTTTTTTCCTGTTGAATTATCTTGCATTGAACACAAAACACGTTTTGTTCACTAACGAACTAGAAGGAATATGACGACGATGTCTTCCATATATCTATCCTTATGATTATTTTTTCTTGGCTTGTTTTGTTTTTGTTTTGTTTTGTTTTGTTTGCTACTTGTGATTTACAACCATTGCTGTCGTCATTAGACACAGTGGCAATAACCCCACTGCTTTCATGTACAGAATTATAGGAGAGGGAGCTGCATCTGGATACAGTTTACGATAAGTTTCTTCTCTCTGTTTCAATCGATCGTCCTGTGTGTTGTCCATGTTTTGTGAAGCTTCTCTGGGCCTTTGAGAAGGAATTCCCATGAACGGTCTCCATCTGGATAAAGTCTGCATTCTGCTGATGTAGATCACCTGGACTTTTTTTTTTCCCCCACTTTGTCCTTTCATCAGGTTTGGGAAGCGGGGATGTCTGTGGGAGAAACACGGGAGGGGTGTCGGGGTAAGGGTGGAGATGAGGGTGGAAGATAGATACTTCAATAGTTTAGCTGTTCCATGCCCTTGAGACGGAGTGTGTTTGAAATGGTGACAATTTAGAGCCCTAATCTTTAGAGAATAGGCGCTATGAAAATTAACATTATATTTATTTATTATTATTATTATTATTATTATTATTTTATTATTATTATTATTGATTTTGTTTCGACGGTTTGAAGGACAAGAACGGTGAACCTTTTCAGAAGCGAGAAATGAATAACTGTCGTCCTTTTTTTTCTCATGAAACAGTCACTACCCTTCAGTATAAAGGTCTTGATAGGGAAATAAGTTATCATCACACTGGAGAAACAAGAATTACTACGCTTCAAGAAACACTGATAATGATAAGTAATATTCCACTGGAAAACGCGAGCTACCACAGCAGTCTTGTAAGAAAACTTTTCCTCGGGAAAACAGGTGAAACAGCCTTTTTATGGCTTTACGAAGCTAGCATTTTCCCAAAGCCCCCCGTAACAACTGTTTTCGCGAGGGAAAAAAAATCTTCAGGAAAAGAGTGACAATAGAGGAATCCAGTTATTATTCCCTTTTCCAAAGAAAAGCAGCTGTTTATCCTCAAGTAAACGGTGACAGTGTGGAAGTCAGTTATAATCGATGTTTTCCCAGGGAAAACGCTTAACCCTCATGAAAACCAGTGATAATAGTGAAGTCGGTTATTGTTGACGTTTTCCGGGGGAAAGAAAAAACAGTATATAACCCTCAAGAAAATGGTGATAATAAGGAAATCGGTGTTTAGATACATAACTTTAAGACTCAAGACCGGTTAATTGTCTTTCGACTGCTTGGGTACACAGGTTACTTTTCGGCATACAAATATTTGAAATAGGTGAACTTCCCATTTTCACTCCCCATGTTCACTCCCGTCTCTCTCTCTCTCTCTCTCTAATCCACGACTAAAAACTCGCTGTCCACCTCTCTTGTCGATGCCCGCATCTCACCCCCCCCCCCCTCCTTCTCTCTTTCCTCGGCAGTATCCCTTCTACCCACCCTAATCCTCGAAGAAAACAGCTATTACACACACACACACACACCACACACACACACACACACACACACACACACACACACACACACACGCACGCACGCACGCACGCACGCACGCACGCACGCGCGCGCGCACACACACACACACACACACACACACACACACACACACACACACACACACACACACACACACTTTCACACACACACACACACACACACACACACACACACACACACACACACACACACACACACACACACTCACTCACTCACTTAGATTTGTTCTCCTGTGAATTAGTTCAAATCATTGGAAAAAAAAAAGACTACACAAGAAAAATTTTAGGCAGAAAATGTCTGCTTTACCATCGTTCTCAAAGCACATCGTTGGATTAATTCATGGACTAAGGCTGAATACTAGGAAACACTAAAAATTCTCATGGAAGTCTGCAGTGAAAGCATTTCTGTGCATAATATTTTGTTTGAATGCCCGGTGTTGACCTTGCTTTATCAGGGGAAAGGGATTGTGATGAGTAATTTTGATAATGTCAGCAGCACTGTCCGATGTGGTTCCTATGTTGTTGAGATTGCCATAGCTATTTCCCAGTCACAGGTTGCAAACTTTTTGTAAAGATCAACAAGTTCTTGTTCCTCTAGGGTATTTCAGTGATGTAACTATGCCTATATAAGATGGGAATTGAAAGTTCTAGAATGGATAATAAGCTGCGTGTGTATGTTTTTCCCCCAATTATAATTATTGATTTTTATGTCTAATATTAATATCATCTCGCGATGAAAAGACATTAAATAAAAGCACTGAACTGAACACGCACGCACGCACGCACTCATGCACGCACGCACGCACGCACGCAACACACACACACACACACACACACACACACACACACACACACACACACACACACACACACACACACACACACGCGCGCGCGCGCGCGCGCGCACGCACACAGACCGATACTAGACCATGAATTCAGTCTAACAGTCTTTCCTCCTCATAAAAATAATCTCTGGGAAACACCTGTTCCAATAAGCATATAATCAGCTACTTGCTCTGGTCTCGTATAACTTTTCTTGCCTATCGTCAACGACTCAACAGCCGGGCATGATTATTGTTCGCTCTGTGGAAACTGCAGCTGCATGGGTTGTCGTCCTGGTTGACAAAGGCAGGCAACTCCACAGCTCTCATCCGTCCCGGCTCTCATAAATCTGCCCACCCTTTTCACACAGATCTCCTTGTACCTGCCGCCCCCTCCCCCCTCCCCCCCTCCTCCCTAACACGCACGCACACACACTCCACCCCCACCCTTCCAAAATCGAAGGGGAATCCCCGTGGAGTTTTAACGCGTGATCCTGTTAAAGTGCTTTTTCTATTTTAGGGATCGCCGTACTTTCCGTCGAACTAAAAACAGCTTGGGTGTAGTAAGCGTATGTGTAGTTGCCAATCAATCTCTCTCTCTCTCTCTCTCCTCTCTCTCTCTCTCTCTCTCTCTCTCTCTCTCTCTCTCTCTCTCTTGTGATCATAGCATTCAAATATTTGTCTTACATTAGTCCCTTGTTGGAACAAGCGCCAGATCAACACACACATTCATGCGCGCACACACACACACACACACACACACACGCGCGCGCGCGCACCCCACACGCACTCACCACATCACAAACACAGAAACACGTGCGCGCGCGCAAACGTAGCCTACACAAGGACGCAGGTACGTACACACACACACACACACACACACACACACACACACACACACACACACACACTTGCTCGCGCGCGCTCCTACACGAAAACACACTACACAGACATTAAAAACGCCCCATGTCCTTGCTTATTTGGTACCATTGTACACGTGAGTGTGATCGAAAGTGGAAAAGAACCCCTCCCCCCCCCCCCCCCCCCCCCCCCCCCAAAGAGTCGTTCACCACATGTAAATAAACGACATCTACAGAGAATCATGTGAATGCAGTACGAATCACCTACGTATCGTGTGTGCGTGTCTTCCTGTGCATCTGGTTTGTGTGTGTGTTGTGTGTGTGTGTGTGTGTGTGTGTGTGTGTGTGTGTGTGTGTGTGTGTGGTGTGCGTGCGTGTGCGTGCGTACGTGCGTGCGTGCGTCTGTGCGTGCGCGCGCGCGTGTGTGTATATTTGGAGAATACGTGCGTGTGTGTGTGTGTGCGTGCGTGCGTGCGTCTGTGCGTGTGTGTGTGAGCCTCATTCAACGCCTTCTTCCTTGCGCTGAACTCTGAAGCGATCAAAGCTAAAGTGAATTTTCGTTGTTCTGTTCGTTTGTGTCGTACCTGAAGAAGACCTAAGAGGTCGAAACGCGTTGTGTTTTGTCTTGTGACTCGTTAGTCCACTTTTTCTCTGGCGGTTCGCTAACATTCATTTAAGATTTGTCTGGGAAAATGCTGTTTTGCTCATCTCATTGGACTGTGACGATGTGTTGCTGTTTATGACATGCAATGCAGGGAAGTCTTGAATGAGGCTACTGACGGCACCCAATCGCCTAGCATGACCGCATACACAAAGCACACACACAAACAAACAAGGGGACAACCCTACGTACACAACGGTTATTTGTGGATGTCTCCGTTTCTGTCACCAGCAGTCGCTGGAGTTCCAGACGTGCACTTGACACAGCGTGGGAGCAGAAGTTAGCTTTTTTTTTTTTTACATGTTAATCATCATGTTATCGGTTTCCAACTCTTTTACCCTGTGTGGTCATGATGTAATTGGTAAGACCTGGCCGCTACTGTCGTCGTGCTGCGAGAAAAATGGTGCTGGTCTGAAGGAAGTTGTGGTGTCTGTTCTGTTTGCTTTGGGGCTTTTGTTGGTTTGGAGAGCTTGTCTGTCTGTCCGTCTGTCTGTCTTTCTTTCTTCTTGTTCTTCTTCTTCCACCCCCCCCCTCTCTCTCTCTCTCTCTCTCCTAACAGGCAAGTCAAACAAGGAAGACAGTTTTAACGATAAAGAATGAAAGTCCGTTCTCACTCTCCACTTGCGCAATGTTCATTTGCATTTTTAAAAAAATATTGAATATTCCATGAGTCGATGGTAAATCCGCTCCAACATCCTTGTACATCTCTCTCTCTCTCTCTCTCTCTCTCTCCTCTCTCTCTCTCTCTCTCTCTCTCCTCTCTCTCTCTCTCTCTCTGTGTACAGTGTGACGATCACAATCAGCGATTTAATTGTCATGTGTCAATGTGTTAGAGGAAAGGGGAACTTGCAGATGTGGCTGCGTGTGGGAGGCCAGTGACAATGTGCGATTGACTTGGCCTCAGAGTCTGTTCCGCGAAGGAAACGGAACTGCTGGTATTGTATTCTTCACTGAGTCAGTGCACCTTACTCTCTCTCTTTGTCTCTGTCCGTCTCTTCACACACACACACACACACACACACACACACACACACACACACACACACACACACACACACACTAACACACTAACACACACACATACACGCACGCCCCCCCTCCCCCCCCCCCCCCCCCCCCCCCCCCCCACACACACACACACATGCACGCCTGCGCTGCGGGCACACAGATACACACACATGCGTACACGCGCGCGCGTACACACATAGACACACACATGCACACAGACACAGACACACACACAGACACACACACAGACACACACTCACACACACACACACACACACACACACACACACACACACACACACACACACATGGATTTTCACTGGCACAACAGTTCATTATCACGTTCACCAAACATCTAATAATCCACCATTTTATTTCAGAATCAAAGACACCATTAATGCTTTTCTCTAGTTTTTTTTTGTGTGTTCTGTTTTGATTTGTTTTATGTTTGAATGCCTAATAATTACTGCCTTGTTGGCTTATTCGCTTGCTGATCACCCGTACTTGAACTCGTGCACCCAGGCCACTCGCTGAGTGACATTAAACTTGGGCCAAATCATTGATGCTTTAAGATTACTTAACATTACATAGAATCCCATCATGAATGGTTCGTTGGTGCATTCAAGGAAACACAGTTTCAGTGAAAACAAACAAGCAAACAAAGCACACGCGCGCGCATGCGTGCGTGCGTGCGTGCGTGTGTGTGTGTGTGTGTGTGTTTGCACATGTGCTGCGTGCGCTTGTGTGCGTGTGCAAATCTATCAATCTATCTATCCGTCTATCTATCTATCGGTCTGTCTATCGATCCGTCTATCTATCTACCTATGTATCTATCTATCAGTCTGTCTATCTATGCAAAATTACCCCACCCCCACCCCTCCCCTTCACCAGATTTAAGTAGTGTTACAGCGGAAAATCTTTGTAACCAATGATGACTTCGAACTTCACTCTGAAATTAAGGGCACGTTTACTTTGGTGTCCGCTTTAGGTTCTTAACTAACTTTAGGAGCGTGAACACCAGACACATTCGAGTTCCAGTGGACACTGGCACCAGACTACGCAATGAGCCACCTCACGGGGTGCGAGTCATCCATCACTGGGTGCGAGTCATCCTGCCTTCTCTCACACAGCCAGTAAACACACCATCATGATCGGTCATCCAGCCTCCTATTCCCTCCCTTCCCCCTCCTGCCACCTCCGAGTCCATTCCCGCAGCCTCCTGTTCCCCCCCTTCCCCCTCCTGCCACCCCTGAGTCCATTCACGACTCCCCTGCTTCAAGTGAAAGGGAAGGGTGGAGGGGAAAGGGAGGCGGGTGCGTCAGAGATGGAAGATAAACTTCCTATCAGCCATCAGAGATGGAAGATAAACTTCCTATCAGCCGTCAGAGATGGAAGGTAAACTTCCTATCAGCCGTCAGAGATGGAAGGTAAACTTCCTATCAGCCATCAGAGATGGAAGATAAACTTCCTATCAGCCGTCAGAGATGGAAGATGAACGTCCGATCAGCCGTAAGCTTTAAAGGACACATTGTTGCATATGCTACACGGGACATTCTAGGCTGTTAACAGACATTGTAGCGTCATGGCATTTGTTCTGGCTCTTTGGCAGGGAGACAGAACTCTAACAGACTGCGGTTGGAGGTTGCTAGACGGACGTCCAGGATTTCTTGAGATCTTAGCTTAACGTCCGAGGTTGTTTTCGTGCGGTGCTGTCGACGGATGACCCTATATTCCAGTCAGTCTCCCTGCCCTCGTCGTCACTTGGCGCCTTGGTGCCTCAGCCAGACCGTCTTCAAGGCCACCGGACAGCCTGCCTTCGTGCTCGACCGCGGGCAGTCCGGTCCCAACTGAGGCCAACCCAAGGGGAGCAGGATAACTGTTGACAGAGGATTCCTAGTAACCACTCATGGAACTCGTCCCCCTCACCCTGCCTACCACAGCCAGTAAATGCCGACCACCATCACGAAGCCACAGCCAGTCGCTGTCGTCGCGGCGGGAGGGAGGGGGGAGGGGAGTGGGGAGTGAGGGGGGGGGAGACAGCGTCATCAAGACGCCCCATACCACAAAGAGCCGTCCCCTGGTCGTTGAAAGAGGTGAGGGGTGGGAAGGGGGTGGGAAGTGGAGTGAAGAAGGAGACGGGGAAAACTCCGCGAACGTGAACTCCACACACGTGGTTGAAGGTGCAATAGTGCAGAGTCTTTTAACAATGTTTTGATGATTTTTTTTCTTGCTTAAGTGCCAACATATGCCACTTTTCGTTTTGTATATTGATCTCACTCACTCCGTGTGTGTGTGTGTGTGTGTGTGTGTGTGTGTGTGTGTGTGTGTGTGTGTGTGTGTGTGTGAGTGAGAGAGAGAGAGAGAGAGAGAGAGAGAGACGTAACGGAACATTTTTATTGTACAGTAACATAAAACACTGACCGACTGAAACGAAGCGCATTGATGACCAATCTAAAAATGTGTGTTCTGCATGCCATGAAACACCCAACTTCATGTTACTTTTGTGCCGATAGCTTACAATCATCAAACTGCTGGTCGTTTAGCACATATATATTAACTGCTTGGGGGTGGGGGCGTAAGAGAGAGAGAGAGAGAGAGAGAGAGAGAGAGAGAGAGCGTACATTTGACTGGCAAATCTACCCAAGTACTACTTTAAACCTGGCTATGTGAACACTCACACGTTTACATTGCTCTCTCTTGGAATACAGACGTGCTGGGGTTCTTCATTTCACAAATGTGTGCTTCTTGGTCCAAAACCCACACTCTGTATGATACCAGTTTTGGCACACATGCATTTAGATAGTCGGGAAAATGTGCAGTTATCGAACGCGTCCAACTGCCGCATTGACTTGACTCGTTTTGCACAGGAACTTGCTGCGGTTCGTATTCCATGTGGCACTCTGGTGATGCATTTTATTCACTGCCCCAGAGCAGCTGATTACTAGGAGCGAGATGGCACGGTAGACTAGTGCATAGGCGAGAGGACATGTTCCGTGCACAGAGTTAAAAAGAAATTAACAGTTTACTTGTCTCCGACTATTCTGAACAGAAACTTTCCACAAACATTCTAAGTGAGCAGATGAGAAAGCGTTTTCTATGGCTTATGAATTTGAAACGCCAAATGGCTCTTGTATGAGAGATATGTTGGACAATTTTAGTAGTGGGAGATATCAAGTGCAGGCTAACAATTCCTCCATCATCGTGACAGCAAAGATTGATAGTCCAAAAAAAAAAAGAGAGAATAAAATGTCAGGGAAAAATACACTAAAAAAGAACACCATCACTAGCAGTCTATGGGGAACATCGTAAACCATCTTGAAAACAGAACCATTCTTAATGCCTGCACCGTGTCCTTTCATCCGCCGAATTCGTCTCGCGAGAGTGATCCCTTTGGCATCAAATAGAGATATATCACAGTCTGCAATTCTATG